>PTEX01000005.1:888578-1249112 GCA_003342815.1 Eudromia elegans | reverse complement strand
GCGGCCCGGCCGCACCATGGCCGAGGAGGCCAAGCGGCTCGCGGCCTGCGCCGCCGTGGACAAGCACGTCCAGGTGAGAAGCCCCGCCGGGAGCACGGGAAAACGGCCTGAAAACGCCCTTTTTTCTCCGCTTTCCTCCCGGTGTCGTCGCGCTGGAGAGCGCCCCGAGCCCCGCGCGGCGGAGCGGCGTGGTGGCACCGAGCGGGAAAGCTCCGCGCTGCTCCGCGCCCTCCTGCCCGGCAGCTCGGCTCGGCAGCCCCTCTCCTGCCCCACGGCACGCACCGGGGTGCCCCTCGCCGCAGCACCCCGGAGGTTCCCACGGGCCGCTCGGTAACCCCAGGGACCGCGTGGCCCTTGTGCCACCCCCCTGCGCGATGCGACCAGCGCCCGGTGTTGGAGGAAGGACGTGGGGTGCGGAGCGGTCCAGGGGCTGTGGCAGCCGCACGGCCGCTTGGYTGGGCTGAAACGTGGCTCTCAACGCTGCACTTCTGGTGAAACGTTGACCTTTGAGTTGGTTTTAGTTTGAGGAGGTTCAAAACTTACTGTGTTGCTCCTGGCCCTGTTCCAGCTGATTTAAGTTCAGGAGCCTGGCTAATAATGCTGACCCAGTGAAATAGATGGTGGTGGGTGACGTGGGCTTGAAGCGGCTGTGGGGAAACACTTGGAGTTGCTGCAAAGGAGTCCAATGTTCAATGGTCTCKGCTGGTGGAGAAAATCTGCTTCACCCTCTGCCCTCGGGAGGGGAGGGCTGCTCTTTGCAAAGGTTAGTTATGCGGTCGGCCACTAAACTGTTGCTGTTAGTGGAGAGGGTTGTGTAATACTCCAAAATGCAGCTGCACGCTTCGCTCTTTCCGTGCCTTGCAGGGCGCTGTGGAGGACCCTCCTGAGCCGGGGTTAAGTCATGCTGGACAAATCTCTCGGGATGTGTCCTGCTCCTGCAGGGTTTATAGCCCCCCTGGTCCCAGCAGCAGCACACAAACCCACTTGCCTTTGCCGTCTACCTGCGACACCAGGACATTTTTATACTATCCTTAATTAAAGCCAAATTGACGTTTCCATCCACAGCACTTGTCTCAGTGTGAGAGCAGAGCCCTGTTGTACGGTGCAGGAGTATCCTGAGCAGACCCGGGCCATGAACRGGCTTTGAAGTCAAAGTCTGCCCTCCGGTTCAGCGTGATCGCGCACAGGACTGTGGAGAGCACGAGGATCAGGGCTTTAGAGCCGTAAGCTGCTTGGGGGAGAGCGGGCTGGGCTGCTGCACAGCTCCTGTGACGGTCGGCCCTGCTGCTCTCCTGTCACCAACCCTGTTAGAAGGGAAAGGAYGAGGGGAGAGAGCAGGTCCTGCTGCCACACACGACTGCGGGTCGATAAGAAGCAGCTTTGGGTGTTGTGCTTCTTTTTCCTCTGCTCATTGCTCATGTAAATCCTAGTTTTGGGCCTTGGAAAGACATGAATCTGCTTGAGTTTTGGGAAGTTTTGTGTTGAAGTAGTTCTCACTGGCGAGGCCCATGGGATGTTGCCAGGAGGCACTTGGCCGGGTCTGTAGCTTGGGCTACCATCTCTCATGCCCAGGCTAAGCTTGGAGAAGACCCACTGGTCGCTGCTGACCCCTCTCATTCTCCATATGACTGTTGTGCTGAGCTGCATCATGGGGAGATGCCCCTGTTTCATTCTCCGGGGTTATACTGAGCATTCTGAAGTGTCGTTTCTTGGATGCTGTCCCTCGGTGGGGTCAGCGGGACCTGCCTCTCGCACACTGAGCACTGGTGGGGAGGACAACACAAGGTCACCTYGCACCCATTTTAGGCCAGTTTGGGCTCTGCAGGGATGGAGGGGATAGGAGAGGTTGGGACTGCGATAGCACCGGTCTGGACTGGTCTAACCCCTGTTTTGGGAAACCGGCTTGGCCCAAGATGTTGCCCCTGCTTAAGGGAGGAGGTTTTGTCTCTGACAATGATAAAAGCCTGGAGTTTATTAATGACATGGATGGGCTGGTGGCTTGGTTAGCGGTTCCCACTTCATTATAATGAAGCTGCAGATATCAAGGCTTTTACCATGCCTTTAGGGCATCGAGCTGCTCCAAGAAGCTGTCCCACACCGTCGAAATGAGGGTGAAGAGATGAGACTGCTGTTCCTAAGGTCAAAACAAGCCTTTTGGCACAATGGGAGTGTTTCCAGCCCTACTGGCCTCGCTCATCCCTTTCAGCTGCTTCGGTGGCCGGGAGAGGCAGCCAAGGAAACCTGAGAGTGGTTGGGTTCACCCGCGTTGCAGCGCTGCTGGCAGCCCTGCAAACATGTTTGGGATCTGCCGCTTTCCCCCTCTTTTGCAGCCTTACACTAGTTAGGAAGGGCTAGAGAATGACACGAGGTTCTGTTTTGTGCTGGATTTGGAGCTTCCTTTTTACGCTTTTAACCTGCGGAAGTGAAGGAAATTGCCTGCCCTAGGGGAGAGGGAGCTGAGCTCTATCTTTCCAGGCAGGCTTGTAACCCGCTGAGATACTCTGGATGTGGCTTTGTGCACAGCTGCCAAGCTGTGGTTTGTTGGGCAGGGAGAGAGCTCCCCACTTGTCTGATGAATCAACTGAATCTGTGGCTGGGTCGGAGTCTCTGGCATCCAAATTGTTTTTAGTGGTATTGTGCAGCTTTTAGTCAGTTTATGTTTTGGATGCTGTGTAGAGAAGAGCCAAATGCAGTGTAACCAGCAGTGTGAGGGAGGCTACAGGGTTCCTAATGGGTTGGTGTTGGGACAGCAATAAGCATGTGCTGTGGTCTGTGTCTAACACAGCTTCACCTTCAGCTGGTCTTAGAGATCTTCCTACACCGTGTATGCAACTCCTGCRATCCCCTCCTAAACCTGAGGGAGAGGAAGAGCCGAGCAGCAGTTCAAACACGATCCTCTCTAGCTGCACACGCTGCTCGCCCCCCTTTCCAGGGCGTTACACAGCTCTGGTGGCAGCAGCCACGGGCTCCGCTTTGCTCTGGCCGCTGYGGCCACCACTCTGATGATTTCCCAGGCTTCCTCTGCATTAGGCCTGTGTGGGGATGGAAACTTAGGCCCCTTGAGCTGAACTTTTCCTCCTCCCTCAAGGATTAGCTGGAATTCCGACTTCCTGTGTTGGTATTAAGCAGCAAGTGTGTGTTGAACAGTCTGTGGAGAGCTCAGACCATAGCAGCATTTAATAAGCACGTGTCCTTTAAGGAGTGGGCGAGTTGTTTAAAAGCCCAGCTAAAACTAGAAAGTGGTTTTGCTATGACTGGAGCAGCACGTTTCTTTCCTACCTGGTGTGGATCCCAGCTACCTCTGGGCAGGCTCCCAGTGGACTCTTTTCATAGAGTCTGTTGGGAAAAGCGGCAGAGGCCGAGCGCCCAGTAACGGCTCTCTCTTGTCTCTCTGATTTTTCAGAACAACCAAGTCCTGGGCATCGGGAGCGGTTCCACGATTGTGCACGCGGTGCATCGATTAGGTAGGGCGCTCTCCTTCCTGTCACTGCCATGGCAGAAAATCCCCTCTCCAGCCACCCAAAGTGGGTGAAAACCAGGCCTAACTCATCAAGATGCAGACTTGGCGAGTTGGCTTTTGGTGTGTTCGCTGACTGTGTCGTGCATGAAGCTGAAAGTTAAAAAGTTAAAACGGGGACTTAGGCTCCAATGTACTGCATAGAGAGTCCTGAGGAGTTAATTTTTCCGCCACTTTATTCAACAGGGTTGTGTTTTGCCGCCTGTTCTCCCCCATACAACTCAGCAATGCAATTACTGGCATCCGCCCCAAATTGGAGCTAAAATCCCTCTGTTAGTTCCAGCTCTGCCCCGTCCTGACTTGCTCGGTGGCTCCAGGCCGTGCAGCTGCTCCGCTTCCGTTAACCCGTTTGTATGCAGCTGATGCTGCCTGTCCACATCCCATGTTCCTCATGCCAAGGGTCCTGCTGATGTATAATGGAAATAGAGATTGAATCCTGCTGCAGTTTTGTTATGCCCAGTGGCGAGGTTGATCCGTGTGCCCTGAATACATGTTGTGCTCAAGGTATAATTCAGAATTCAGTATCTCCCTTCTGGGAAAATATTAAAGCAAGACAGATGCGTTTTTGGAGAGTGGCTGTGAGGCTAATTAAACCTCTGTGCTCTCCCTAATGAGGCATACGGATAAACTTCCCCTCCACAGGCTCCTGAAGAGCATATTCAGCTTCGGGGCAAACTTGCTTGTTAAGGTGTTGTGCCCAGAGCCTCCGCACTCTGCTTTGCTTGGGAATTCCTGGGCTCGACTTGGCCAGTCCTGACTTCAGCATGGATCTAATTTCCAAATAAATGTAGCATTTAAAGCTTGTTCCAGGCGACAAAGCATGGCTTTTCATGCCTGTAAATGCACTAGCCCTGAGTGTAACTACACACAACCCGTATGTGGCATCTTCAGCTCTTGGAACTGATGTTGTTGCCTTGAACCCTGTAGTCCACGTGCTTGTTCTCATGAGAAGGCTGTTGCTGACACCCTTGGGCTGTTGTCTTATGCCTAATACTGTACTCACTTAAATAACACTTGGTCTGTAATGATACCTTAGTAATAGATTTTGGCCATTTGAGGTTAACCCGAGGGAGGAAATATTTCCTTCTCTTTAAAGGAATACTGTAGTTTATTTTATTACTCTATTCCCTGCCATATATTTAAATGTTTTAAAATGAATGGATGTGATGTCCTCAAGGCAACAAACCAGAAGACCTTTCAGACAGCTGCCCTAGCCCTCTGTTTCCAAGGACCAGGGCAAAACCTGTTTAATGGAGAGGGAGGAATGGCACTGATTTTCCCAGCGCTGATCTGCTGACCGGGCACAACGGTAGCTGAAGATGCAAAGGTTAATGGCCCTTGGGCTGAGCTCTGAGAGCCTGCGCAGGGTGGCACCTGTTTGCATTTTGTGCCCCAGTGAGTTATTTGCAAGCTGAGCGATTAATTGTCATGATTCAAGGGGGTCGGTGCGAGCTGAGCTTTCTTAAAGCGACACTTGCTGCATTTTGCTTCTGCAGTGAACAAGCTCAGGCTTCTGCTTTATTTTTCTTTATTCTTTTCCTGCAGCTGAGCGGGTTAAAGAAGAGAACCTCACAATTGTCTGCATCCCTACGTCTTTCCAGGTAAGTGCTGCCCTCGCAGCGCTTTGCTGCTCCGTGCTCTTGGTCACACAGGCAGCTTCTTGGCTATGGGAGGTTACCACGATGCTCCCCGACTGGCCTGCTGCTGCATGGGTCACCTGAAAGCGCTGGTGAAACTCATCCTGCTGCAGCCTGAAGGCTGACTGGTTGAATTGGCAGTGCTGATTCTGATTTTCCCTGTCCTGAGGTGCTTGGATGCTTTAGTCATGGGAGGCTTGTGTGTTTTGAACATGTAGTAACAGCCATGTCCCAGGGTTGGTGAGTGGCTTGCTCCGGATCCTGCTGGATTGCACAAGGATGCTGTTCACCACGATCAGTCAGACTTGTAGTGCAAAACTCTTTGGAGATGCTTAGACTGGTTTCCTTTGGTTTGGGAGCAGGCCAGGCCCTGAAAGCTCTGAAAATCACAGTGCAAGCAGTAATAGCAGGCAGGCTGTCCTGTGTTTTCAGGAGGAAACCTCAGGACAGTGTGTCAGCTGTCTTATATGTGAAATTCCTGCAGAGAAATTGGCTTAACCGTTTCCTTTGCTGTGCAGCTTTTGCAGGGTGGGGTTCATACCTAACTAGCTGCTGAGAAGTTTGCAGGGAGACTTACTGGGGAAGACCAGGGCTGCTCAGGAAGCCTTTGAGCTGCTTTGGTGCCTTGGGGCAAATGGCTTTGCTGTCTCTCCTTCTGTCCCCTGAGGTGGGAACGTGCTGGGAAGAGCAGCTGTGCATCCGTCCCCCTTAGGGCAGGGTTTGGAAGCCAGGTGGCAACATCCCACTCTGGGAATTGGGCGCTTCCTTTTCTGGATCCTGTTGTGGACCTTGGCATTGGACCTTTTTAAAAGCTATTTTTAAAATTATTTTTATCATGACTATAATCAGCCAGAGCAACTTGGTCTGATCTGATAGCTGACCCTGCTTTGAGCAAATGTTATACTGGGGATGTCCTGAAAGCCTATGGAGATACAGCACCTTCTTGTCCTGCAGGTCTTCTTTAAGTAAGATGTGCAGGGTGTTTTCCATTTTCTAGTCGTCGTAAACGACTGTAGGTGTCACAAATTGCTGCAGAGGACAAAAAGTAAAAATCAGAAAACTTTTATTCACCTGTCTCAGTATTTCTATTTTATACATAAGTAGCTGAGGGGATAATGTAAAGAGGATGGGGCCAAACTCTTCTCAGAGGTAGCCAGTGACTGGACACAAGGGGTAATAAGTATAAATTGAATTAATTTAAAACACAGGCTGTTCCATCTCCACATGGGGAAGAACTTCTTTCCTGTGAGGGTGACGGAGCCCTGGAACAGCCTGCCCAGAGATGCTGTGGAGTCTCCTGCTCTGGAGATCTTCCAAACCCACCTGGATGCCACTCTGTGCTCTGGGTGTCCCTGCTGGAGCAGGGGGTTGGACTAGATGGTCGCTAGGGGTCCTTTCCAACCATTCTGTGATTCACTGTSACTCCATTTTATGTATCTGTGACCTGTCCAAAATGATCTCCATCCCTATACATCATGTACCTTTTGAACCGGGGAGAAAACTGATCTTGGTTAGTAGGTCTTACAGGTAACACTGAAAACAAGTGTCTCAATGTCTCGTGCTCAATGCGGAGTGGAGAACGCCTTAAAATGTTGAAATACTCTACTGCTGTGTGAGTTATTTCTTACCAATAATGCAAAATGACTGCTGTGAGAGGGAAGAGATGGCCCGTGCAGATGTGTGATCTAAAATCCTCCAGATGAGGGGTCACTTTGTATTTTTTTGAAGTCTCTGAAAGCTCAACTGATTTTAAATGAAGCATTTCCAGGTCAGCAAAACAGCCTCCTATTTTTGCTGTGTACAGCTGTAAATGGCTCCCTGAAGTCACTGACAAGGAAGAATTGGTTTCAGTGGCCTTTTGCTCTCCTCCCTTCCCTGTTACAAGTTTGGATTATTCCCTGAAAGCTCCTTGCATGGGCATGCACTGAGAGGAGTCTGKTTTTTCTTTATCAAGCCCTTCTTAGGGCAATTGTTATGCAGTCTGATCAAAAGTCCAAACTGCATGCTAGGAAATGCCACAGTAATGTAGAGGATTCAAACTGTATCTTATTAACTTCAGTATAACCTGCTGATTTCTCCGGCACAGGGTATATATTTGATTGACCTTGTCAGTGTTCAGTGAGGTAAATTCAGGGTATAAATTGACTCAGGCCGTTGCACGGGAGTTTCCTGCAACGACTAAAGTGTGGTAGGAAGTTTAGGCTCGGGCAGAGTTGTGCAAGAGACTCTCCCTTGTGACTATTTGTAACGCTGAAAATTGAACCAATTTAAGGTTTGGTAAGTGCAAACTTTCATTTAAGCTGATGAGGCAGGTGGAGAGTAGTTCTGGGTGCTTTTTGCTGTCCTGAAGAGGAATACACAAAGAGGAATACACAGCTACTTCAGCACAAGCAGATCAGATCCTGAGGCTGTTTCAGGAGGCTTCCCACACTTTTTGATAAAGGTTTTCTCTCTTTCCCATCCCCCGCCCCCGCAATAAAAATATTTTCGCCATTAGTCCCTTATTTCTGTCCCATATTTTAAATACTTTACTGTCTTGCTCCCATTTTTCAGCCAAAGGAAAATGGAAGGTCTGTTTTAAGGGCAGTGTTATCCAAGTTGACACGGACAAAACAGAACTYAAAAATCCTGTATCTACCCTTGTATTTGGATACAGGTGATTCCCTCCYGAGTTCATAAAGCCTCTGGTTGTTTAGTTTGGAGGGACCTGCATCCAGGAGTGCTGATGACCATCTGACCGTTTCAGTTTAATCGCTCAGTGTGGCTGCAGCGTTCTGTCCTTGCTGGGTGTTTCTGCTGCTCAGGATGGAGCGATCTGGCTCCTCCAGGGAGACTCCATCCTTGTTGGAGTTGGGGAATAGCGCAGCTCTGCTGCTGAGCAGTGTTTGCTCTGTTCTTGGTGTGCAGGCCCGTCAGCTGATCCTGCAGAACGGCCTCACGCTGAGTGACTTGGACCGACATCCAGAGGTAAGTGGAAACCTCACCCGACCTTCCATTGCTAAAGCATCGGGCTAAATGGCCTCCTATGAGGGCAGTGGTTTAGGCACTGCTGAGTGTAAGTGAAAAGAAGCTTAAGGTGGAGGRAGAAAGAGGTTTATTGCTCAGAAGTGAAGGTCTCACTGGCAGGTTTGGCCTCAGGACTGCAGGGTGGCCCCCCCGGCTAGTGCAGAGCAGGGGCTGCAGGGGCAGGAAGGTGGCCCTGTCTGGAGAACTCGGGGCTTAGCTGGGGCTCGTGTCCTGGAGTGGTGGTTCCACAGGCTCCTGTCCCTGCTCAGGCTGGTGTCGAGGTGATCCCAGCCCCAGGGACAGCTCWGTCTGTGTGGAGCAGGCTGGGCTGYCTCCCGACGGGCTGCTGCTCTCCTGCCCTGCRTGGAACGTCTTTCTAACCCGGGTTTTCCCTCTTTGTGCAGCTGGATGTCGCCATTGACGGCGCAGAYGAAGTGGACTGTGATCTGAACCTTATCAAAGGTGGCGGGTGAGCCTTGCCCTCTGCGTGGGTGCCAGGAGGCTTCTGAACTCTTGTCTAGCTGCAGGCATCTCTCAGGTCTCTCATGATCTTGTGCAGAGCCATGCATAAGATTGCAGTGGGAGATTCCACAGTGCCTGAATTGTGCGTGGTAGTGTAAGGGAGGAGGTGGATAAATGATGGGGAGGAAGAGCTGGACAGAGGCCACTGGCCTTTGAGGCCACGGCACACACTGATGTACAGTCTGATGTACTTCTTTGTTATCCTTCCCTTTCTCTGCAGTGGCTGCTTGACGCAGGAGAAGATAGTTGCAGGATATGCAAAATGCTTMATCGTAATTGCTGATTACAGGTAAAATATTTCTATCCTATTTGAYCCGCCACAGGGGAGAATTTGGATGACCTCGTGTGGCAGCATTATTTCCTTTCCAGATGGTCAGAGAGCAAGAATAGGTAGAAATGAGCCTGACTGCCAGCAAGTCAGCTTTGTTGTTTTAATTTTCAACTCAGCAGACTTGCTTAGGAGGCAGCAGCATTTGTGGTTCTAGGAGTTACGGGGGGAAGTGGCTGTACTGCTCTGTACTGTGAGCTCAGTAGTTGTCAGCACTGAATACATTTCTCCTATTGTGCAGACGTCCCAGGGCTGTAGAAAAGCTAACTTCTGTCCTGCTCATCCACATCAAAACAGGATTCTTGAGRGAATTGAGCCTCACTGTTTGAGCTTGTTTTTCCTGCATGTGTGYGCAGATGAAKAGCTGCTSTGCCCTCCAGGGCCTGAGCAGTTTGCAAGAGATAATATGTTAGGTTAATGTTGTTAGCAATATGATACCTGATGCTAATCCCACCTCAAACCATGTCCTCAGGAAAAAATCCAAGAGCCTTGGGGAGCACTGGAAGAAGGGAATTCCTATTGAAGTCATCCCCATGGCCTATGTCCCCGTCACTAGAACCCTGACCAAAAACTTTGGAGGCGCCGCGGAGCTGCGCATGGCTGTCAGCAAAGCCGTAAGTGTCCCTCATCACCCAAACAATGTTTGTTTTTGATGCACTAAAACCCCCAACCCGAGAGCTCGCCTGGGCGGTGTCGAGGCTCTGCGCTGCTGCAGCACGAGTTGGCTCCTCAGAGGATCCGTCTCCTGCTGTGGCCTGGCCTGCAGGGTGCAAACCCTGCAGGGTGCAAACCCTGCTGAGTGCCACGACTGCCCACGGAGAAGCTGTGACTGCCTCTGTGCTGGGCAGAGCAGGAGCTCACGGTGCAGATAATGGGTTTGTTCCCCAGGGCCCCGTGGTGACGGACAACGGGAACTTCATTCTGGACTGGAAGTTTGACGCGGTTCATAAGTGGAGTGAAGTGAACACRGCTATAAAAATGATACCAGGTAATTTAAAAACTGAGAGGTGGCCCATGCTAGGAAACCCTGACCAAGTGAGCCTTCCTCGGCATAGAGGGAATGAGCTGTATATGAGCAGAACTTCCACATGGTGGTGAAAGCCTGGGGTGGTCCGGGGCCCCCACAGCCCTGTCCTCACTAGGCACATCAATCCTGCTCTTAGCTCTCCTGTCCTTGTGCCCTTTTAGAGAGGGGCTTTTAATGGTCCTTCTGTAGAACCTGTAGGAGGGAGGTAGAGATAGTTATTTTCTAGAGACTGTTAACAGCTCTATGTGTGTCCCTTCACTCTCATGTAGCCTCCAAGTTCACCTTGCTGTGAGGGTGRCACTCTCTTCATGTGCATGCTACCCACAGCTGTATAAATGTCTACATTGTTTTAGCTATTTCTRTGCAAGAGAGAAACAGTGGCTGGTTACATTAACCGTTTCTAAACAAAATGCAGCCTCTTTTGTTCAGGAGCACAAAAGAAGCCCAGATTAAGGGGCTACTGGCTTTTTCTAGAAAAAGGCCTGAGATATCTCTGTCCTAAATGGTTCTGARAGCTGAACTGCACTGAGTGAAACCGCAATTTCTAACTCCCTGGCCGAGTGTGTCAAAGCCTCGTGTCATCCAAAGACAATATTTGATACTGAGGCCCTGACCTGGTTGTGTGAGTGCTATTAAAATGCCTTGGGAACATGTTCTGCTGCAGAGACAAGCCCTTAATTGCTGAAWTTGAAGTCTTAACCATCAAGAAGTGAAAATCTTAYTCATTTATTTATTTGTTTGTWTTTAATGGGTATGCATCARTCTCAATCTCTGCTTGACCTCTCAGCCTTGRTGTTGGATGGTCTTATGATGACACTGAATAATCCTGTTTGCCAAAGTCTCTCTCTGCCACCGCTATCACATCTATTTTTAGCTATTGAGTAAACCCTACAAATCAGCAGCTTTCTTGCATAAAACCAGGACAAAGCTCTCCTAGAAGCAGGCCTTGAAGCAGGTCTTGAAGCAGACCTGCTACCTCACAGCAGAGCCCACTCTCATTGTGGAACTGTCTTTTTCCTTTGTTCTGTTTTTAGTTACACTGTTAATCATGGAAGGAAATTTCACTTCTCAAATCCTCTTCAGTCCCGCCTTTCTGGGCTCCCAGATGGAGCTTTCTTGGCTTTTCAGTCTTATCTTATTCCCTGGATGCTCCCTGCTTATCCCTGCTACCTGCCAGCCCTGAAGCCTATCAGACATCCTCCTATAACTGTGCCCATTGCCTGTGCAGTGTCAATTGCTGAGGAAGGGGCAGGGACTCTGTCACACAGACCTCAGTGTTTGCTCAGAGAGGCAGAAACTCGTCCTTGCCCCACGATTAGAACCTGAGGCCCAAGCACAGGTTAGCTGAAGAGTCACCAGTAACTTCTAGGAGGTCCCATGCAGTGGCTTGGCTTCCCTCAGTGTTTGTGAAGAGGTTGATTTGCTGAATGTTACCCATTGTCCTTGTTTCCTGCCCTGCTAAGGCAGGCAACTTCCAACTGCTAAGGCGTTGCCTCTACCTTGGCTTGTCCTGGTGTTTAACGAGGCYGAATAATTACCTGGCACTTGCTTGCAGCCAACAGTAGATGGCAGGTTCAGACAGGAGGAGATCCAAAAAAGCAACAAATGCTGCTGGTCCAGAGGAGGAATGAGAGGGCACCTGAAGAAATGTCAGTGTTGGTGCAGAGCCGGCCCTTGTTGCTTCCTCCCCACCCCTTGATCTTCATCCTCAAGGCCACCTTGCCCTTGGTGGGCAGCGCCATGAACCTTCCCCTAGGCTTTTTGSTGTCCCAGGTGCCCGAGCGGCGGGTGACGCGTTGTCTTGCAGGCGTGGTGGAGACGGGCCTCTTCATCGACATGGCCCAGGTGGTTTACTTCGGCATGCAGGACGGCTCGGTGAGCGTGCGGGAGAAGCAGCCTCGCTGAGCGCCCCGCGCGGCCCCCGGCCCCTCMGACGAGCCGGCGCGACGGTGCCAACCTGACGTCTTGCCTTAACGAGCAGCGGCTGTCGCAGAGCAAGAGGTGACCGGAGTCCGCTCGCCTCATACTGAATGTCCTTTTTTTTTTTTTTCCTTTTTAACAAAAAAAAATTATATTCTATTTCTCTCTATATATTTTTACTTTATGGGAATATTGTCTTTTTTTTTTAAAGAATCATTTAAACAAATGGCTTTAACACTTTATTTTCTAAGAAATATTTACCAAAAGAAATTATTCTTATTTTTGTTTTTGTGTTTTTGTTTTCTTTTTTTTTTTTTTAAACAGAACTTGAATCCTTCTGGTTGCTCATGGTGTTTAGTGGTTGAGGTCAGAAGTACAATCCTAATGCATTAATCTTACTCACTGGGAGGGTGATTTTGTAAGGGGAGCGTATCCAGTTGGGACCTGCTGATGCCTTATTTGGAACCTTTTTTGGTTCGGGATTTTATGCCTTTTATTTTTCTACACCACTGTTTGTAATAGTCCAGGGTGTCTAGTTATCCTCTGTGCATATGACAAATCTGAGCCTAGGGGTACTGTGGTTTCTACATCCCTCTTGTCTGGGACATAAACATTATAAGGGCCTTTTTCTGGGCCTCTGTATGGAGGAGACGTTCATCCTTTGGGCCAAATTCTGCTCTTGGACAACTGTGGTGATCCAATACCTCTGATTAAAGTCTGTTCCTACRTATGGAGACGTTCTGGACTTCAACCCTGTAGAACAAGAGCAGAACGGGGTCCCCAGTGCAGTTTACAGAAGCGTATTTGAGCAACTTAGCACAATGTGAAATACTGTTCAGTGGCAAACTACCTTGTTGGGAATGAAGGTTATTTAGCACCTCTCGCAGCTGGTTGACGTGTGGAAGGATAGAGCAGAATGCAAAGGAAAACGGAGCCTTCCTGCCTAAACTTACCACGCATAGCAGGAGAAAGAGGTTTAGTTCCGTGTATYCTTGGCGTGTAGGTGCTTTGCATGGGTCCGGTGTCAAACGCAAGCCCTTRCTTTGTGTTACAGGCACTGAAATAAAGAGCTGTTAAACCAGATTTGGCTGTAGTCTGATTCTTAAAGTAACCATTTCCTGGACAACAAGGCAGATCCTGGTTGGACCAAATCAWCTTGCAGTTCAATTTAGAGCTTCTCTTTGTGCTTCCCTCATGAAGGCAAACTTCGCCTGGGCCAAATTCGCTCATTCTGCATCTGATTTCCTTTTTTCTTTAAGATAAATGCATTAGATTATTTTAAATGAACAAAAATACCTAATCAGCGCTTGTTAACAGCAGCGCTTTGCCACAGAAATGTCACCAAACTGCATGCTCAAAATAKAGTTCATTTTTGTTAAAAAGGAGCTATTTTTGCCTCTCAGTTTTCTTTTCTCCATGCATATTCTGTTCCAAAGTGCTCGCAGTGAGAAAACTCCAGCCAAGAGCTTGCTGGAAACCCGGGACTATCTCTTCCTGCAAGTCTGATACCACAGAAATAATTCACAACGTAACAGGCCTGTCCGGAGGGCCACGGGCTGYTTCGGATGCTTCCTGGGCTCCTAATGCAATCCCAGCTCCACCGAGCACTCAAGCAGAGCCTTGTGACGAAGCCTCTTCTCTCCCAGCGCRCTCTGGAAAAATGAGATTAGCAGCRGAGACTGCTGCTGTTGCCTCCATCTCCCTAAAAACAAACAGCTCCTTCTGAAAAAGCCAATAACCCATTACTGTGCCATTAGGGGCTGGCCCTGGCCCAGGTGTGATCTCATGCAGCTTTGGGCCTGCTTAAATCTGAGCCTGAAAATCCTGGGTCAGAGGGGGCTGGATGGAAGGAAGCTGGTGCAGAGCAGAGCTGCTTCCAAACCTACAGTGTGGGGATGCGGAGGGATCCGCAGCAGGAGCGGGACCATCCGTGGTCCTGGCTTGCTGTGAATCTATATTTCATTTTTCAGATGGAATAACYTCCAGGAGTGATGCTGGGATGGACCAGGCACTGCCAATACCTGCAATTCCCCATGCAGGGGGTGCATGGCCCCTTCTCCCAACAGAGCAGTTTGGATTTCAGTGTCCCGGCTCGTTCGCACTGGGGRCAGCTGCTTTTATCTCCCACATAAAAACAGTAACCGAGGGCCTCCAATTCAGTGTCAGCAATCCTTGATTAATAGGGTAATTAGCCTGAACGAATTGGACTAAATAAAAATAAATTGTTTAGTTAAAATAAAACGCCTTGTTCTGCACAAGTGTTCCTGCCTATCAGAGCTTTGTTCTCGTCACTGTAGGGCCAGTTTTATGATCCGACATAATCGCTGTCCAGAGGAACCAAGGCTGGAAGGACTTTTAGGTGGGGTGGCTTAGCCAAAGATTGTGTGGTTATTTTGGCTTTCTTATTGCTGCAGCAGCACAAAAAAAAAAAAAAAAAGGCAGGAAAAGTAGTTAAATCTTCATTTTCAAAATGAATTTTCAACTTTTATTTATCAAGCATCATGAATCCTCCAAAATTTCTTTGCAGTTTTATTTTACTCTGAGAAGCAGCAAAAAGATGATGTATTTCAGCTTAAAAATGAGCTTAAAGAGCTCTTTAATAATAAATATGAATTTTTTTTGTTCTTGTTGCTTCTAAAGCTATTGAAGAGATTATTAATTTCCCTTTCCAGTAGCTTTAACAGGTCAAAATCATTCACTAGCACAAATTCCCTTAAAACAAAGTCTAACTTTTAGTAACTTGTGATTTGCTTTCTGCAGTGCCCTGTCAGCTTGTAATCAGTGTTTAATAGTCTGCAGTTTAATTCCAGTGTAATGTATTTGGCCATGATGAATTAAATTGAAATAACCCTGCTGTAGATCTAGACAGCAGCCTGAGACTCTTTTTTACAGTCCTTACTTTAAACACTGTAAAAAAATACTTTTTTCTTTTAATTCCTTGCTTTAAAAAGAAAGAGTCTTGCCTTACTCTATTCTAAAAACCCTCCTCTATTTTCTCTTCTGTTTCTGGTTGTATGGCAGGAAAAATAAATAAATAAACAGCTCTAAAGCTGAAGCATTTCATACACTATACATTAATGCTAGCGGTTAAAAGCAGCCTTTCCTCGCAACAATAAAATAGTAGCTATTAAAACCTGGCTTAGATTGTTCCCTGCTGAAYTTCACAATGGCATTTCAATGTATTTAGTATGTTTGGGTGGGAAAAAGCAGCGACGGTGGATGAGAGGCCATTCCTGAGCTTTCCATAGGTTTTATAGCGAGTCAGCATGAAGCTTTTAACAACAAACACGGAGGGGTCATCAGAAAAATCCCCGCTCTCGAGCCTTGTAGGGACTTCATCACATTTTCATCAGAATCAGCTGCCCCGAGCAGCAGGGGATCCTGGAAGCAGATTCCAGGCAGTGGGATTTCAAAGAAGGCGCCAAATCCATATTGAGGCACCCAAAGTCTTCCCCAGCTTGGGAGGAACTGAGTGTATCAATGGGGTAAGACGAGTGTTTTCTAGCTCAGCACATAATGTAAGGCCTTACTTCAATCATCCAGATTTGCAACATTTTGTTTACAAAAATACAAAGCCTTGTGCAGGCAGTGAACACTCGGAGAGAGTACTCGGGTACTTGAGTATTTCTGGATTAAATTATATTCAGAGCACCAAACTCAATGTTCAATAAATACGGAGGGGAAAAAAAGCTGCTACCTTTGTGGTCTTCATTTGACCGATTTAAGAGAAATAAGATGCAACCAGTGAGCAAGAAAGTTTCCTTGAGCTGCTCTGCCTTCCTGAGAACTGGATTCAGTGGAGAAATTCATATTCCTCGGCCGGTACTTACTGCTTGAGGAGCGTTAGTTCTTTTAAGGATGTCGTTATTTACGGGMTCAATACTGCTACTTAGCCAGCCAGCTGGCTGAGCAGGGACAAATATCATCTGCTCTAATACATTTATCTGTCTATTAATCGATCTCTGCAGCCATTTAGCTGATCAAACAGGTAGAGCAGGACTAGGAGCAACTTATTCCCAGTGCTGCTGCACTGGAAATAGGATTTGTGTCACGCTGCTTGCCAYCCGAAAGCTCCGTGCACACTTAGTGTGAGCAAGCTTGGAGCCCCATGGAAGGGTCCAAAGTGATTCATCCCATCTATTTTAGGCAGGGCTGATCCCCTCCTGGCAGTCCCAGAGCCCAAAGACTCTTGGCTTAGACTAGAGAGACAGGTTTTTGAGGGCTAAGAGTAGCTGAGCCCAATTCTAGCCCTGGTTATGGTACTTTTGAGGATGAAGGAGATCTTCAAAGCTCATGCCCTCACCGCTGGTTTGGTGGAGAGGTTTGGGTTTCGTCCTGCAATGTTCACGTCCAGGGAAAGCCCATTCAGAAAAATCTCATATAACAATTAGTGATTGATCATTTATGCAGCTGAAGTCAGGAAATTGCTCAGTTTTGACCTGGAGGTGGTGACACTCCTTCCTTTTGAAAAAAAATGTGGTTGGGAAAAGCCAGACCAGAAGAGAAACCCCCTGCTCCTGCTCTACCTGTGGACAGCTGTACAAAGCTAACAAAATCTCTGCATTTCGTCTGGCCTTGGACTTGGTCAGGCTTTAAGAACTTGTTCCAAAGGCCAGGACACAACCTTGCAGCACTCGTGCCTTTCTGGTGTTAAAAATCTGTGCATTTGTAACTGCTGTGTAGGCAGATTAAATCAACAGGGAGTCTGTGTGACCCTATACTTTTCCCCACAGGATCAAGAGAATTAAGGACATTCAATCTTGATCTTGTTAGATTTGATGATTTGATTTGGAAATCCTCAAACCCAACACAGTAGGTGCAGCACATTAAGTTATACAGGTGGCTTCTCATCCATTTTTTTTTGTTTTTGCCTTTTTTTTTTTCCCCCCTAAATCTAAATTCAGGCTCTTCTGACTGTGAAATTGGCTTGCCCATTCCTGCACATAGTCCTTCTCCGTGCCTAGCATCTATGCTAGTGCTAAATTCTTTTAAAAAATCTTCAGGCTGATTGCTCACCGCAAAAGGTGAAAAGTCCCATTTAAAATACGCTTTATTTTTCAAGGAAAGATTTCTTCTCTATTCAAAAAATGAGAGAACCTCCAGAAAATATATTGAACCATCATCGACCCTTTCTTCCCTCGTAGGAAATATGAAGCTTTCAACACTTTTAGATGGCACTTTATCCTTCYTCATATCCATCATGATGCTCCTCACTGTGGCTTCCCAATAACAAGGCACTTTATCCTGCATTCAGGCCAAATTGATCCAATTTCCRTTTTTGTCCCTATTAGGTAGCACAAGTGGCAAAACTACTTACTGCCCCTTTTGTTTTTTTTTAATAATTTTTTTTTTCTAAGGATATGCAGGCTATTTCTAACCTTAAAGACAGGTTTCTCTGACCCATATTTACTCCCCTGGCCACCCTTGCTGATAACTCTCTTATTACCCTAAAAGCACATAAACCCTACAAAAAAATGGTCCAATTTGTCACCATAACAGAACGACATAAAAAAATGCACTTAGGTTTGATCTCCAGCTGGGTCGCCTGCCTGAGAACAGACTATCGTGCTCCCCTGTTACCCACTGCAGGGACCTCCCTTCCTTCCACTTTAGAGCATTATCGGTCTCGGCGGCACCGCGTGTTGCAGATGGGCAGCCTGAGCCTCGGGCAGTGCACATCTCACCCAGCGACCCCAGAGATAATCATGCCACCTTAGCCCAGCTCAACGTTGCGCCAAGACCTTGCAGAAACCTCCCACGTGGGTGCCAGGGAAACATTCGCTGAATGTTACTTACCAGAAAAGGAGAACAACATCCTGATTTCTAGCRCATCTATTTCTATTGCATTTGAGCATCATTCTGGATGCTTTTTTTCTCCTATGGGACAAAGTAAAGACAATAGGTAGATTTTTTTCCCCCCACCAGATTCAGGATATTCGGTGGATTCGGAAGGATACCAACAGGTTTTTCAGAACTACGCCAGAAGATGTGCAGAGCACTTCATGCAGATTCTGCTTGCAGCAGCCTGGTTTTGCTGAGTAAGACGGGGGTCAAAGCCCTCCACGTTTCACCCCCTGATCAAATGGATGATGAAATGCGTCCATGGAGCTGGCTGCTGGCCAGGCTCCCCATCCCTCCCCAATTACCTGCAGCACACGAGTCCTGCTGGCGCCTTCGCCACCCGTGAAGGGCTGATCTCAAGCTGATTTAATGCGCCCACATCTCCAGCAGGCAGATTGCTTTTACACTCTGAAGAATATTGCTGTTTTTCAGAGCAAACCTGATGAGCCCCAGGGTTGGGGGTTTGCCATACCGTTTCAATAAGACAAAGTACATGAGAGCTATTGGTTTGGCACCCACCATACATTGTCTTGTTGATGATAAACACGTGGCTTGAAACAATCTTGTTTTTCTGAAAACTAGCATGAATTGTCAAGAAAAGTACTTAAAATATGTAGATGCTCAACAGTGGAGACACTGAGGCAAAATATACAACGTACCCTGGGTGTCTTGAAGACATTCACCTGGGGTRTCCCTCTAATACAGTTCTACAGCTCCATGCCCTGAAGATGACTCAGGCCAAGAGTTACTGCTTAGGCTATAGGCTGAAGGCGAAGAAGCTGCCCTGACCTCAGATCGGGGTAGGAGATCGGATATATRACCTGTGCTTCTTCATATTTGAACACAGGAACTGCTTGCGTAGTTTAGGGGAAAAACAAACAAACAAAAAACAYGCTGCGTATCAAGGACTGAAGAAGAAAAATGGTTGTTTTTCAGATGTCCTACCTGAAGTAAATTGTGGGCTGGGCTTCTTCTCTTCCAGGATGGGAGGTCAGTTGATGTTGGGAGTGGGTGAGCTCCGATCTGGTATTACCTCAAAGGAGTGAGCCGCTAGGTTTTTTGCCTTTTGCAGTATCTAAGGATGGGTAGACCTATTGGCCTCAGTTGTTCTTCCTCTCATTTTTAAGTTGGACACAGACAAAAAAAAMCCCATTGCTTTAAAAAACAGACAAGAGAGCTGCTAAGGCTGCAGTAATAACCTTGTGATGGACGAGCTCGGTAAGCTGGGTGAATAGACACAAATTGCTTTTGGATGCATCTGATCAAGCCTGGAGATCAGAGCTGCTGTTCAGGCACCTTCGGTAGTGCCCTTTCTGCCCTGGGTTCCCCAGTAAGGATGGCCTTTGGGCCTCGCAGGTCTCCGAGGAAGCAGGGAGACCTGCGGGAAGGCAGCAGGACCCACAGGAGGGCCAGAAAGAGCCGAGGAGCACCAGCATTGCAGTGCTAGTACCGGCCTGGGCTTCCAGGGTTGAATCTTCAGGGGTTTCCTCAAAAAATAAATAAATGAAAAAATAAAGCTTAAGCACAAAGTGTATTTCATCCAGGGTTGAAAGGAAACAAAGTGCTGAAAAGGAGGTGGCATCAGCTTAAACCCATCCACTGCCCTGAGACAAGGAAGAAAAGGCAACAGGGCAATTGAGAAGCAGCACCACTTGCTGGAAACTGCCCTGAATTATTTCTTCCTCATACAAATAGCTGCTCTTGAATATTCAATTTGAGCATGTCAGAAAAGATTTTAAAGGGGTATTTGAACCATTTTCATCCTTATATTTCCCTGTTAGCAACATCTCTTAATATTTCAATTTCTTGATACATGTGCTGATGTGCATTTTTAAAGGCCAACGATATTTTAACTGTCTTCTACGATTTTTATTTAGGTTATTGATTTTATAGCTTCAGTGGCCATTGAAGACTTTTTAATAACTATAATGTCCAAATAACTGACTAATTCCCATTGGACCTCTGCATCAAGTGCAAAGTCTTGCTCAAAGYTGGTTCTGAAGTCAGATCCAGCTTCAGACTGGATATGACCCTGAGCAACCCAATCTAACTATAAGTTAGATCCACCTGAGTTTTGAATATATCCTTTTGAATATACGTTTGCTTGKAAACAACTTCTCCAGCAGCAATTTCTCCAATGAGACTTTTTAAATTTTATCAATTAACTTCCTTAACTAAGTGCTGCCATCTCATGGCCATAGTCTGGAAATTCATTGCTGTAAACTGACTAGCTATTATATATCATCCCTARTGAAAATAGAAGAGTTGCAATGTTAACTTGTAGGTGATGTATGAGAGTTAAAGGGAMCAGGTGAGATGTCCCTTCCTCATTCCCCTTGTATATATGTGGGGMAACTCATGCTGCCTCAATGGTCAGTGTCAAGCCAACCAGTTTGAAGGCAAAGCTTGTGATTTAGGGGACCCCTCAGTGCTGCTCAGAGCAGGTGTAAGTCACCTCTATCCCTGTATTTGGGCTCTGGGATAGGGATGAGACCAACGGAGAAAGGAAGGTCAACAGGGTACACCAGGAACCAGAACGTGGCACCTACCATAGTGGTGACTCAAGGAAGATGCAACTGAAAGGATCGGGAATGGCAAAGCTCCCGATCTGCATCACGAAGCCATAGAATTCCCCGAGCTGAAATGAGAGAGACCATTAGAGAAGCTGTATTCAATTTGTATAGACATCTGGGAAAATGGACAACACGCCAGCGTCTAGACAGGCTCAGTGTAGGCTCTGAAACCAAAGAATGGCTGCGGAGAGATTAATACCCCWGGGCAACCCCCTCGGTACTGCACGTGAGCAAAACCCAATTTCTGTTATAAATGAGGAGTCTGGGGAAGAGTCTGTATTTAAGTGAATCTCATTCTTATCCTCACTCATAGAGCTGAACTTGCAGTGCCCATTTCTCCTGGAGATGGTGTCACAGCAGCTGGGGCCTGGGCTTCTGAAGGARGTTGCACAGAAGAAAGTTTAAACTGGTGCTTTTTATGAGCACTASCATTTTGGGGAGGCAGAATTCAGAATACCTGGAGGACAGAGGGAGAATATCCCACTGATGTTCCCATTCTTGATGTTCCCATTCAGCTGCTTCACGCTGAGATCATCTGCCTCTCTGCCACAAGATACTAAACCAGAGGACAGACGCAGCCCAAGAAAATGCTCTGGGTCTGTCCTCGCTATGTTCTGCTGATGCTTTTGCTCTTGCTTAGCTATTTTAGCAGGATGAAGGTCCTGTGTTCCTGTACCAGCAAGCACTGAACTAGCAAGAACTAATGCTAGAGAAGGGTAGAAGCTACTTTTGTCTAACACTGAAAGAATCAGAATAAAGGAGAAGGGCCTATCCTTGCGGTTAGGCTGTTTTCCCTCTTTCATCGATATTCCCTTGTGGACCTGCTCCATCCTCCTCTTCCTCCCTGTTTCCCTGCTGCAGTTTCAAACAGTGAGGTCTGGCAGCACTTGGTCCAGTTCAAACAACCTCCAGAGTCTTTTTGTGCCTTCTCTGTCCAGCTGGAGGATTTCAGAGGTGCAGGAACTATTTGCTCAACCACAGTCAATTCTAAAGCTTCTTTCSGACAGAGCCTGAGGACAGAAACCTGCCTTTGCTTAGTGACATGATCCTGGCTTCTCCGCCCTAGCTATTAGTGTAAAGGTAAAAGCCCCAAATTAAGGCTCTTCAGTACAAGCAGACCTGGCAGAAAAGGCAAACAGTGAAGCAGCTGTGACACCTAGTGGCACTTGTGGCTGTTTCAGCACAGAGGAAATTACACACAGCAAGTCATTTTAGTGGTAAGTCTTGCTGACAACCACCAGGGCTGAAGCCACTGCAGGAACGCATAGGAAAATACATATTAAATAATATCACTAATGTTGGGACAGGACATTCCAAAGCAGGCCTGCTGGATCCCGGGAATGCAGCATCCTTGTGGACCAAACCGGGGAGTCTGGTGCGGGTGACGTTGTTTTCTAACCAAAACCAGCTCTTCAAGCCCAGGTGTCTCAGGGCCTCCGGTGCAGGGGAGAGGGGAGAGCTTCGTATTGCCCAGATCCGAGCAAACAGGGGGCTGGGGGAGCAGCACCCGGGTCAGGGGCTGCCTCACCAGCAGATGTAGCTAAAGCTGGGCTCAAAACAGTCACTGCAGGGACCCCGCTGCCTCCTCACGCGCGTTCTTCCATTTCCAGCAGATCACTACTCRAGTCATAGTCTGCATGCAGGGACTTGCGTGGTCGAGGCGGGGAGCTCCGTCACACCGTGTGGGCAAAGGCCCTCTGAAGATACCACGGGATTCCTCACACATGTGCCTGTGGGCTCCTCGRTCTTYTCCTGCTTGGGATGCTCAGACTCCRTTTGTTTGTCCAGCTCTCCTCGTACTTTCATTGTGGATTTGCAGCACGGTGGCAGCTGCACCCCTCCATTGCCACCCCAGCTGTAGGCAGCGAGAGCCTGCACGTCCAAACGCTGCTTGGAGCCCAGGTTAATCAGCTGGTCCTGACAAAAGCCACCAGCCCCCTCTCCTGCCACACTTCTATATTTGGTGGGAGAATTGCACGGGCTCATGCCCTRCTGGGACAGTGTCGCATCCAGTGCCATCCACCTGGACTCTGCTCCCCTGCCTCCCTCCTTCCATGTGCTTGGGAGCCACCCTTGCGCTCCCAGCAAGGCGCTTTGTTCTGCTCCTGCCAGGTGTGACATGGTTTATTTGAGAGGTAACGCACGTGACATGGTTTATTTGAGAGGTGATGCACTAACTGAGCACTATTCCCTCCTCTGGGAGGAACTCCAGAGGGACCAGCCAAGTCACACGGCTGAGCAGCCGTGTGAAAACACCCATAAGGAGATAAGAGCAAGTGCTACTAAATCCTGTGCCCAACACAGAAGGCAGTGAAAATTGTCTTTAGCAGCTATTAGCAACCTGAGTAGAACACGGCTCACTTCCCACTGCCTCCTCTTCCTGTTGTCCCCTTCCTCCTGCCCTTCTGCTTTTGAGACTCACTGGACTCCTAGATACCAAGGACTGTAATAGCACATGAGGAAAACTATGTGACAATAACAGAAGATGGAAGTAGATGGATCTGCTGCTGTGCACAGTGAAGCAAATTGTTCTGTGAATCTTGCAACCCTTGGTGAACAGGGCAGCGCCCAACCTTTTATTTATAGGCAGTTAGACTTAAGTAGTTAGAGACCCTATTCTTTGATATATTTTTGTGGTGGGGGGCAGGTGGCTACCTCTCCTTCCTACTCCCTTGTTTTGTAAGGCTGAATTTCAGAAATAAGATTTCTAAAACCTCTGGGGGGTAAGAAATAAAGTTGTTCCATGCCTAGTTATGCAGAGACAGAGGAACCRGAGTGTTTGGGGGCTGCGGAGGTCCCAGGGACTATGCAGCTTGGCAGAAGCTGAGCTCTATGCCAACATCTTGAAAAACCAGCTGGGCATCCCGCTAAGGAGTGTTGCACCGGCTCATCACACAGGCATTAGTTGTTGTCCAGCAGCAGTTTCTTCGTAGGGCAGAGACCTGAAGGTCAGACTAAACTCTTCGGCCTCTGCAAGGGGTGAGATGGGCAAGCCAGGAGACTCTGCTACGTGTACGCTGTTCCCTTCCCTGCCTAAAACCAGCTGGGATGATGGGAGCAAAGAGCCGCATCCCAAGGTTTCAAAGTTTGCTGAGAGCTCCACGTGGATCATATAGAAAGGAAGCATCACAACACGAGCAACACCAATCCTCAAATGCCAATTCTTTAGCAAATGCTCTCAAACATAGCTCTGTCATTGCAGCATCACCAGCCGCAAGGAAAAAAATCCCATGGGCTAAAGCACAAGTGTAGCTAAACCTTCAGGAAGTGTCCTCACCTCTGAMTTTCTCGCTGTTATTTGTGGATGAGAGAGGAGCAGTCCAGCTGTTCCTGGCCATTCTGGCAGGGCTGAGATGCTGAGACCATACTTTGCTTGCCAAAGCACAAAGGAGCTTTGTGAAACCCACAAAGGAGTCTGTTTTTAGAGGGATCAGCGGCTCTTCTTAGTTCTGGGCTTTATCTTCTTCAGATCAGTCACATTTTCTGTGCTTTATGCTGAGCTCAGGGCCAGGTTTTACAGGCAGGTGTGTTAAGGGAGGGTCTGCAGGAGCGAGAAGTTTCTGACCAGCATATTCCTCAGCTTAGAGACAAATCCTTACAATTCTGACATGGTGTATTCCCAGGGAACTGTGCTGCAGGGATGGGGTACAAGAGGCTTGTCCCTGTTACGAGCTGCCTATCTGGAAAATGGCTGGAGGTGACAGGGTCCTACAAACACCCCTGTAAATCAGTATTGCAGAAAAAGATGGCAGGGCGACTGGAACAAATAAAAAGGCATCTTGCTTTCTACTGCTCTYGTATGATAACATCCARCRAYACGAATGTATAGATGGGCCAGCTGAGGCCAGCATTTACTGAAGCTGCCCATCAACTGCAAGACTCATATCCCTAACACGAGGGGCCGAGTTTAAACTCCGGCTGAGCAAGTTTAAGTGTGAACAGCAACAGCCTGTGAGACGTGGCGGGAAGGGGGTTCCCACAACACACTCAGCAGAGAAAGGACCGTTTCCAATCCCTCCCAATGATCCTGTTGCACGCCTCTGAACTGAATTGGGTCTCTCCCAAACTTCCTAGGRAAGTCCTTATAATTGCTGCCTTAACTGCTGCATTGTTTCTCCCTAGACTGAATGGCAGGTTTGCAGGCAGTTTATTAAAGCAGTTAAATGAATGTTGCTTGGCCAGAGCACTCTCTGACAGGAGCTAAGCAAAAATGGGTGTATTTTTCTCACCTCCAGGTACAAGCTCATCTGGCCGATTGCATTTTGTGTAGCTGAATGCAGCTCAGTTCCTGTACCCTGAAACTTTTACTCTTAGGCTGATAATAACTTGCTCGAATATCAGGAGATCCAAAAGATTCAGGTTTGAGTGCAAATGAGTAAAGGGCAAAATTCTGCTTCTGCGGTTTGAGAAAATTCCCAACCCCAGTCTTTCATACCCCTACTRAAACAGCTTAAAAGTTGCAGGTGTCCTTATATTTCTTGCTTGACTTCGCGCCTCTGTGTAGCTTAAAACACATTTGACACACAACAGACGAGCTTCCTTCTGACACTACATAGCTAACAGGAGAAAAAGAAAATAAAATGAYCCGCTATATAATTTACCCGGGGTCAAATGCTCCTGATCTTGCTGTTGTCAGGACTCAGACTGTTATGAGACCCTTGCAAGAGCGGCAGTTGYGAATGTGACAGCTACCTAGGAGCCAAAATGAAGGGGACAACTTAGGGACATCAGGGCTCTCATTTTTCTGGTTGTTTTTTCTGCTGTCCAGTCTCGTTCATTTTTCTCGTCTCTATGACATTTTCTTATGGTGTGTTATTTGGTAAATCAGCTTCTCTCTTTCTCATGGGAATTGTTTGTATGGAAACAGTTGCTAAGACTGAAAGCTGCTTGTATACACAACAACAATAGAGTAGCACTTAACTTGAGTAATTTCTACAAGAATCTAAGTAAAAGTCAAGGACAGACAGATTTGGAAGCGGAATCTGGTATGTTTAGTAGTGAATGGATTTTTTATAAAATCAGTGCACATGCAGTCTAAGGGTGTCATTTACACTTCATAAGAATTCAAGCATCTGGACACTTCCTTTATTTTTATGGCCTCATTCTGCCCCCTGGTTACACAGACATGATGCAAATGAAATAATCAAGGTGAAAAKTAAAGTATTTTATCAAGGTAAAACTGCACATTTGTCCTTATTTTGAGGGAATATTTGGTCTTTCCTTGCCTCCCCTTGAACATGCCTACAGAAACACAGAGCTTTTGAGAGCAGCTCGTGACATATCACAAAATCTACACCTGAAAACTAACGTAACGTAAAGCATTTTATAACCCGCCGTGGGAAAACCTCACGGTGGAATAAAGGGGTTTGTGATTTATTTATTTATTTCGGTTTCCAAGGACTGAGATCTAAGGTCAATTTACTCTCCGCTGCAAGAACTGCATGTTCTTTAATGAATTAACYGACCTCATACCATTCATACTGTGTTTTTCTAACTTGTCCACAAGTCCCAGGCACAGACGTGCCCTCTACTTGCCCAGGACACGTCTATCTTGCAGACCTTGACYCTGACATCTGGGGACCTTGTGTCTGCCTCAATGGCCTGGTCAAAAATTAGGAACTTTTAAAAAATTTATTATTTTTCTTTTTTTTGGGGGGGGGAGGAAGGGGAGGGTCAATCAGCCTCCCCCCACCTTTTTCTTTCTCTCATTGCACTGTGGCACATTCTTAAATGCCAGTACAAATTAACAACAAATGAGGCTATTACCAATGAATGTTATTACAAGTTAATAATAAACAAGCACAGAGAAATACAACATTTTTGCCCCGAGCAACTAACTACAGTGTGTGTGGGTACATGCACCAGCTGCACAAAACCACCACCTAAAAMCGTTACTTTTCTCACACTTTTACCCTCCCACAGCTACAAATCTCTGTTAAAATTAACACCTGTGTAACACCTACCCTCCTTARGCAAAGCCCTTTTCGGCTTTGCTTGCCAGCCCATGGGGGCTCGGCTGGTGGTGGAAATGGCTATTCCCAGCTCACAGACACCCTTTTTGCCCCAAATTCTGCAGGTTTAGGCGCTACCGAGGCCGGTTTCCTCCCCGCCCCCAGCCSAGGTGGCGGCCGCCATGTTGCAGCCCTCATGTGCCCCCCCGTAGCGCACTACAACCCCCACAACCCCCCGCGGCCACACTCTGCCTGTCATTGGCTGCCGCCGCGGGTGCGGGGTCCTCGCCGGCCGCCCAATGGGCGCGCGGGGCTGCCCGGAGCGGCGCCGGTAGCGGGGCAGCGCTCGGGGCCGCCGCCATCCGCCGGGCCCGCGTCGCCGCCGGGACGATGTCGCAGTGCGGGGGCGCTGCGGGCCTCCTGGGCCGCCTCCTCCGCCGTGAGTACCGAGGGGGCGCGGCGGCTCCGCGGAGCCCTCCCGGCGCCCGGCAACACGCTGCGCCCCCCGCGCCGGGCAAGGTCACCCGGGTCGGGCCGGGCCGCGCAGGCCGCTGCCCCGATGCGCGGCCCTGAGGCCTCGCGGGGGCCGAAGCAGCGGCGGGAAACTGTGATCCGGAGCCGCCAGGGCGGTTCGTTGYCCCCGCTGCTGGTTGGGGGCAGCCCGGCCTGGCGGTGGGGGCCGGCAGCGCCACGTCGGGTTAATCCGATCCCTGCTGGGCCTCGGGCGGCTTCACGCCTTAAAACCCCGCCTTGTTCCCCTTAAAAACACGAGCAAGAGGTTCTGAGAGGAGGCAGGAGCGTCGAAGACACTTTTAGGATGGAGTGGGGAGAGGTAGAGACGAAGTGATTGAAGGAATCATCTGTTTTGCAAAGCTAAAGTGTTTTGGGAAGCCTCTGCTAAACCTAAATATGGTTCATGCACCTGAAAAGCTCATCAGGTTTAATGCCCTTTGCAGAGTACTTGACAAGTGCTGCAGCCTTGMATTTGGACTTTGTGTGTGCAGTAGTTTAAGTCACAATTAACATTGTCTCTGTTCAGTGGTGATTCAAAATCATGCGTTTCTTATGGTTTCTGTTGCAAAAGATCTGTTTTGGTGGGGCAGTGTGAAAAAACAATTGAGCAGGGGGAGATCTACTCAAAGTCGGGAAGCTCGGGAAGTTATGAAACCATCCCGAGAACCTGAGGGGTTGGTAAGTGCCTGCTCAAAGGTCATCTCAGTGTTTGCATAGGGACTGAGACTAGAAGGGCATATACAGGGCTATAYAGCACTTCAGAAGAGCGAGCCTCTCTATTGCCTCCTTAACAGGAGTCAGAGCATCAGGGTTAGGGCTCTTCTGTGCCAGGTTTGCTAGGAGGCCCTGGAAGCTCCTATGTGAAATGTTTCAAGTGAATTATTTGAGTAACCTCAACAAAAAACATTGCTATGGGAATAACAATCCCAACCAAAGAATTTCTCATTTAGTTTCACACAGTCACTGTTGCGAGGAGGAAAGTGTCCAGATCTTCAGCTATGTTTATTCTTAATGGCAGTTATGTGGGGAGAGCACTTGRTTTCTTACAAGAAATAGCTGGTGTGTGCAGAGAGGAACGTGTCCCTTTCCTGAAGGGCTGGATATTTCTCCGAGGTTCCTTAAACGGTTTAAACTTAGTGGGCTTGGGAGAGAGCTTGCCTTTCAAAATGCTGCTGTCTCTCCTGTGACCCCGTGTAGCTGGTGATGTGTGTTGCTATGAGCAGGGATTTTTGCTAATCAGAGCAAAAAAGTCTTGTTTTGAAAAAAAGTCTTTCCTAGTTGTTTTGCCTGTTATTSCTGTTTAATGTGGTAGCAGAGTAGTTGTATCTGGGCTTTACATATTGGYTAATGTACTCGAGTCCTAAACCCCTGGGTAGTGTTCACCGCTTGAACTTTCTGTGATGTAACTGGAGTTTGTTGGGCATGGAAGGGTGAGAGAAGAGGCTGGAAGTGGGCAGCTAGAAAACTTTCTCTGAGCATATAGTCCTTATGAGAGTAGGAGTAAGATGCTAAGATGCCTTGAGTAATCCTCAACAGCATGAAAACTTTATAGTCCATAAGAACAGCTTTCTAAGAGTGCAATTCCTATCTTTCAAGGTGAATTCTGTAGGCAGATTTAGGAGAAAAGAGGGAATTATTTTGGATAAATGTTATTGTGCATTTGAGAATATGTATAACGTGATAACAAAGACCCACAAATAATAAAGGAATAGGATCAGAAACTGCTGAATGTTCTTGTAATTTCAAGCCTCCAAGTCACTAAACTTTGAAATTAGCAAAGACCAAAGAGCTGCAGCAAAGGTTATAGAGAGGAATTGTTGCTGGTTTATCTTCTGGGTTGTGCTCATGCTCTAGTGAGTAGCTTCGATTGCTGTTCTAGCTTCCAAACTTTTTTTTAATTGGTGCAGAGTARAAGTGGGCAAGAGGGAGGTGCTTTGATTGAATTCCTGTCCATARCTGTAAGGAATCTTGCAAGAAATTGTGAAAATGCTGAGTTTTCTACTCTGCAAAGTCTGAATACAGAAGAGATTTAGCCCAGGCATCTGTGCTGTGCTGACTCTTACACCCGAAATAAGCTGGGGCAAATGTAGCTTGGGTTGTGTCAGCTAGGACGAGATTTGTACTGTGGACGTGTCGATGCTACAAGAACACTTGAAAACTCAGGGTAAGCAGGGCCTGCATATTGTGTGTACTCTGCTATCTTGCTAATTTTACTTCTATCAGGAAGGTTTTATCGCTTTTCAAATCTGTCCTGTAGCAATAAGGTGTTAGTGGTGAATATTTTTTATACTTGATTGTCCTCTACAGTGAACTAAAAAAGCTTCTTGCCACATTATATGTCTTTTTTAGCTATGTTAAAGCTGAAGTATTAGAAAAGCCAAAATAAACCATCTTGTTATTTGCATAACTTTTTTTTTTAAAAAACCACAAGCTATGCAGATCAGAATAGGGAAGTGCCTGAAGCAAAGAGATTGCCTGCAAACAAACAAACCAAAAGCCTATCCAATTCTTAACCTTGYTTTTTAGTATCCTTTTTTAAAGCTTTATTAACTGGCCGTTTTTGACACAGTAATGTTATTTTAGACCGCCGATTGGCCAAATGCAGCATTTCTGCTGTGTTTTTGGTAGGACTTGATGTTGGGAAGACTTGWTCTTTTGCTCTGGGGCCTCATTGGGAGCCTGCACCGTTGTGACTTTGCCTCTGAGTTGGAGGTGCATTAAAATAGCCTTGATCCGAGCTTGTCTTTTGCTGCCTTGGGACTGAAGCCTAGTAACAGCCAGTRCTTTGTCTTGCTCCCTAAAAGAAGATGTACATTTTTGCTCAGGCACCCAACTCTGAAGCAGTTTGAGCTCGTGAATGAAGATCCTGGTGGGAAAGTGAGGCTTGGTTTCTATTTCTGCCTCTTACCTGCTGTGAACTCAGGCCAATCACGTTTTCCACCTGTTTCCTTCTCATCTCCGATCTGTCCTCGTACTCAATTTGCGGCCTGTTTGTGCTGTTTATAGTAAAACCTTCTCTTGGCCAATGCCTCTGCTTCTCCCACTGAGCTRATAACCAGGGGCAAAGTCTTCTACTTCACACAAGGCTGTGAAGAGAAATATGATATTGTATCATTTCCATGGCCTATTTTTATTTTTGGTAACTCTCTCTTGTACTAATGCAGTTGAGCCAATGCAAGGTGACTTTTTCCCATTTCTTCCAAAATATGTAGCTCCCTTACATGTGCCCATGCCAAGCTGCTCACATGAAGAWAGCAAACTACTCAAACCTGTAAATGAGCTTTTTTGAACCCACTGTGTTTTCTCAAAACAGGGTCCATTTTCAGGAGTAAATCCATAAAAAGCTTGGAATTTAAGTTTTTTTGTTTTTTGTTTTTTTTTTTTGTTTTTGTGCATAAAAATAATTTTTGGACTACTTTGATAGCTCTGAAAAGACTCAAAAGCCTGTTTTCCTTTAAGAATGTCTCCGTATATTCTTCTCAATAAAACAGAATTGAGAAAGTTAAGCTTCCAAAAACATTTTTTTTGTGACAGCTTATAAATATCTGAAAATAGATATGGAATGGACAGCTAAACTTGGACCAAAGAGCCACTTTTATGACATGAAGATACAAGTGACTATTTGTCAAAGTGCTTCTTCTTTTTCAAAATAATATTACCAGTAAAATTACTAAGAGAGGCAACCTTTGTGCTTGGCAAATGGTGCTCTCCTCATTTTGCAGGCGAGTCACTGCTACCAAAGCAGCCTTTGGAGGCTGCACCCTGCTCGTGGTTGCACCCTTAATACYGAGCAGCGAGACTCTAACGTTGCACAGAGAGCCTCGCAGCTGCATTCATTAAACCTTGGGCTTTTGTCCATTCCTGATCCTTTTTTTCTTCTCCTTTGCTTCAAAAATCCCGTGACAGTACCTGTAATAATACAYGTTGCATATGACTTAAGTGAAGTAGATATAGGTATGTTTAGGTTAAAACCCTGCAGGCCCCTTTAACGGTTTTGTTGTAGTTTACTTGGTGYTGTTCAGTAAACATGTTTTTATTTGGATTATTGTGTGTTGGTTTGAACATTAGTTGCCACCASGGTTCCTTAGAGAACACCAGCGGGTGGTGGAAGCTGAAGTCCTAGATTTCTCTTGGCACTTTCCTTGTGAGGACCTTGGATTTAGGAAGGACAGTGAAGTYCACAAGTTGCTTCTGGCATAGGTTTATTTTCGTTTTGGCTTTCTTTGAATAGAAGTAAAGCATAAACCATGGTCTGAGAAAGCTTGATTGTTTTGGGGCAGAAGGAAACCAAATAGCTTAACAAAAGCGCTATCTAAAGCTTTGGGCTGTATTTTGAGCTAATGTGTTTCCTCTRTGTAAAAGTGAACCAGAAATGTTCATAGAGTTTGTTACTTTATCCCAGGTTAGAAATGACGGCATCTGCAATTGCATCTCTTCAACAAGTAAAGTCACACCTGGTCCATAAACCCACTTAAAAATAGTTGTGATATCTAGTACCCTCTTTGAGAAATACGCAGGTTGGTTCCTAGCAATAAGAACTAAGAGTTTTTAGTATCTCAGAATAGCACGTCATAAATTCTTAAAAATTTCAGAGCTGCTTTTGAAAGTAGGGAACCTTGCATCAGTGCGACCCRGAATATGTGTGTGCTTATTTCATGAGGCATTTTATAACTTTATTGATTAGTGCCTGTAACAGTTTGGTCTCTCTCTTCCTGTAGTGCAGCAGAGTGGAGTGCGACACTGCTCCTACTCATCGTCAAGGAAAAATCTKTATATTAACAAAAGCACAAAGGTCCTCTGTCAGGGTTTTACAGGCAAACAGGTACGTGCTCCAACTTAAACCTTGTTTTTGTGTTGTCTCCGTTAGATTACTATGTTGTTGTTGTTTTAGGTTTTTAGCCTATTTATGGTATATGATTAAAAGCCTTTATTTGTAAAGGAGACATGTGGATGTGCTTTTTAAAATTATTTTAGAACTATAAAAATCTTTCAATTTTATATGTACCTTTTTCATAGATACCTTTGAATAAAAAGGCAGTGAAAGTCCTTCGTTGGTGAAGGAGATGGGTGATGCTGAGGCTGCCTTTCAGGCCTGTGTGCTTGGCTGGACTCGTTGATTAGCATTCGTATTTAGTTTAATGTATTTTCATTTYGCTCAGTGATGTAAATATTAATTTGAGCTTTCGCCTCTAAATAAGAAACTGCCACCTGCAATTCTGCAATTCCCTATTCTTTGTATTTTTAATTTTCTGTAATTTGGGATCCTCCCCTTTAATAGTAAAGTTCATGTTCGTATTTTGTAAACAAACTTTTTAGCTTATTTAGTGTTTTGTTCACTGAAGTGCTGTTATCACTGCAAGCACATGTTGCTGTTGCAGATTCTCTTTGAAAAAAAACTAGATTTTTAATTTCTGTTTTTATTKCAGTACATTTAACTATTTTCTCACACTCATTTACTCATTTGCATGGAGATAAGACTGCTTTTGCTGTATCAATCGGTCATGGATGAGAATGCTAATTTCTTCTGCTTCRTTATCATGTTTGTCATCTACCAGAACTGATGTGGAAAATAAAATGACTGCTATGTCTGGAGGTGTGTTAGCAACACAGAACAGACTGTCATGCCTTAGTATGCAGCCAGAGTGCTCTTATTTAAAAGAAAAAGGCATAGCACRTTCTGAATCTGTGTAAAACTTGCTGATGCACTCTGCAAAAAAACTAATTATATATCTTCAGTAAAATCATGTCTTTCACTGTAAATTTAAGTACTATAAATTGTCTCAGAGTTACAGATGTGATCAAACTTTTGATATGCTTTATTGTGAGCCTTTTAACTTTTCTACTTGTCTTCTCTCATAGGGCACCTTTCACAGCCAGCAGGCACTGGACTATGGCACAAATCTAGTTGGAGGAATTTCTCCAGGAAAAGGGGGCAAAACTCACCTGGGTCTGCCTGTCTTTAATTCTGTGAAGGAGGTAATTTGCAGCAATGACTAGAAGGGTGGACACATTTTATTTCAAGGACTAATACTGCAGAAGGACTCTCTTTTCCCTGCTCACACATGAGAAAAAAACATTTGAGAGACAAATATCACTATGTAAGAAATGGGATAGAGGTTCTGTAATACCATTTATTGTGGTAATATATTAAGAATGTGAAAAAGTTTCGCTGCTTCTTTGTAGTCTGCAGAGTCTGGATACTTAGTAAGACAAATGATTTTATCCCGCAGTAGCCTTATGTTTTGCATTTAACTAGTTTCTGTTTGATTCCAGTGTGTATGATGAACTTCTATCTGATTATTATATAAGGGTGGTTTGGGAGGGAATCCTTTCTAGAGAGTGGTTAGGTCCTCAATTCCCTAGTTGCTTGGTGTGTGTCCATCTTTAAAGACTTAACATTTGCTTTGTCTGGAAGYAAGTCGTCGTATATCAGTTTACTTAGTTTATGGCCACAGGGCACATATTTGGGTGCTACTTGTCACATGTTCTATTTGGACCCACTAAGTGTTTGATACCTTTTTGTTATTACCTATTTTAGGCCAAGGAACAAGCACATATTTGGGTGCTACTTGTCAGGTGTTCTACTTGGTCCACTAAGTTTTGATACCTTTTTGTTATYGCTTGTTTTAGGCCAAGGAACAAACTGGTGCTTCTGCCACTGTTATATACGTTCCCCCTCCGTTTGCTGCTGCCGCGATCAACGAAGCAATCGATGCGGAGATACCCTTAGTTGTATGCATTACTGAAGGAATTCCCCAGCAGGACATGGTTCGGGTTAARCACAGACTACTTCGTCAAGATAAGACTCGACTAGTGGGCCCAAATTGCCCTGGAGTCATCAATGTAAGTGATTTCTGGATTTGTGCCGCGGCTGAACCATTCTTAGTGATGGTTTTGATGTTCCATCTGACTTCTCCTGCTCTCTCTTTAGCCTGGAGAATGTAAAATTGGTATCATGCCGGGTCACATTCACAAGAAAGGAAGGATTGGTGAGTTTTTGAATACTTACACATCATCTAAAACTCAAGTTTTGTAGCCTCTTGTTCTTATTCAGCGGTCTAGTCACGTTCTGTGGTGAAGGCAGTTAAWATGCTGTGTAACAGCTTGTCTGTCCTTCAGTTTGTAAGTGAATTTAGCTATTATCAATCCTGAAGGCTGAAGTCTGTCTGTCTGCTGTARCAGGCACTGAATGTTAATGATAGAAGCCACATATATTGGGGAGGATCCCTTAGGTGACAGTGGTGAACTTGGTTTCCTTGGCGCTCTTGTTTAAGCATCCTCCTTTTATCTTGGAATTTGAAAGCACCAGGTTCCTAGGGCTGGAGATTAAGCTGCAGCAACTGAGCACACCTTGGCACTCGGGTCACACCTACCGCTTTCAAAAGAACCTACAAACCTGAAATTGAAAAGTCAAAGACAACTGCAATTTTGCTCTTTGTAGATACCGTCAAGCCAGTGCTCTATGACTATAAAAGAYAGCATCAACTGGTGTTGCCTTGAGCTCCCTTCTGAATCAAAATTATGTTAAAACTGYTTTGGAAATGTCTAAAGGAAGTGTTTTGTAATCGCAACATGCTAGAATCCAAAAGAAAGGCACATCAAGTGCAAGAGAGATTTTAAATCCTGAATCCTCTTGTTCCCYTACTGCTAGAAACATTTTTGGTGGTGGCCCAAGAATCCCAAAGTAAAGATACAAACTTCACCATCCTGCCAGCTTCCTTTCAGTCTATGACTTTTGGTGAAATGCTCCCCAGCTTTTTCTTAGTGCAAGGCATTCAGACGACATCTGATAATCGTGGGACACATGCTATAAAATTAGACACAGTCTTTGGACTGCATCTGTAGCTACTAACAGGCAATATGATTTTAATGGGATACAGGAGATCTCTTGCAAAAGTTGCAAAASAACAGCAAAATTTGCTCCTAGATGTCTACACTGTTCAGTGGAGTGTAGCCTTGATAGAACTAAACTTGTTAGTTCACTTGTGTGTTTTYCCTTTGTTCATGCAATGCGTTAATTACATTGCATGCTAGATGGATTGAAACAGGTAAATGTTTCACACAGCCTTCCAGTAAARGTGATAGAAAACCTAACTTGGGAAAACACATATCAATAGTTTTGCCTGCTCCTTCCCACCACTGTCTATTTGTTGCTTTCTTTCCTTAATTTAAAACTATTCAATGCATTGTTTGCTTAGTATGAAATCCAGTACAGTGAGGCCTGGTGAAGGTTGTGGCCTCTGATAATACTCTATAATGTGAACTTTAAATATTGATCACAGAAAAAATGGGCAGCAGCAACAAAAAAGATTACTTGTGTCTGTGCAATGTCTTTCCATTTTGGGGTCTCCCTCACATGCCCTGCCATRCTGCAGATGTGATTAATACAGAATTCTTGCAAATGTTGAGCTGCTGCCTTGTTTCCAGTACAGTGTATCAGCTACTTGTATACGAGATGAGAAATATGTTCGTCCAGCAGGTTTTTTTTTCAGTAGTTTCTGTGGTACAGCTGTAATGTGAGAAATGCCATCTCAGCCAGCATCACTAGTTTGCTGGGCAGCTGTAAATAACTGAAAGTTGAATGTCGAAAGYTCCAGCCAAAAAATAGTACAGATCTCATGTATAGTTCTCACCTTTTTTACAAGGATACCTGRAAAACCTGGCAGCCCGTGTTTAGCTGCCAGGTGTTTTTCCTAAGGTGTTTTTTCTTGGGTATAAGAACAGCTGTCTCTAGTCATGCACTTAGCTGTATTAGTATCAAACTGTTCTTTCTTTCTTAAAGGCATCGTGTCAAGATCTGGTACCCTGACATACGAAGCTGTTCATCAGACAACRCAAGTTGGATTAGGGCAGTCTTTCTGTGTYGGTAGGTTTCTGCAGAAGCAGCCTRTTACACCTGGACTAACCTGCCTTTTGTTTGAAAGAAATCCAAAGTAATTTCTTCTTAAAAGYCTAGAAAGTACTGAATGGCTTCTTAATCTCTTACAACATGAGATCCCTATTGTAAACAATATAACTTGAAGAATGTAAACATTCTATTACTCTTTCCATGTCAAATTAATAAAAAACTTAGGTAAAAAAGAGTTTGATGGAGCATTGTCAACAAACATGAAATCAGTATGGAAAAAAAGTTGTTCTAAGAAGTTTAATATTCTGTAAAGGRGTATGCTATTCTTACAGAGCTGGGTGCATTAAGCAAGGTGGCTCGTTCACATCAGATTTCTAACAGGAAATTTGTAGAGCTGGGGCCTTGGCTCTTCTGAGAACCTTTGTGGAAGGTCTAACAACTTGTAATCTGAGAGATGGTTTCCTGCAAACATTCAGTTTTGATGTCAAAGAYTTCTGGAAATTATGGAGGAGATGTTTGGAGCAGGAACTTGCACTCTCACTATACTTGGGGAGGAGCATTCAGAGTATTTCTCTCATCAGTCTTCAAGAGTATTCTTCATGCTGAAATATGTATTGACAACCTTAACATAATTCAAATTAGTGATATTCCATTCATCTTCTCTCTCTCTCTCTCTCTCTCTCTCTTTTTTTTTTTCCCCAGGGATTGGAGGAGATCCCTTCAATGGAACTAATTTTATTGACTGCCTTGATGTCTTCCTGAAGGATCCTCATACTGAGGGGATCATATTGATCGGAGAAATTGGAGGAAACGCTGAAGAAGATGCAGCAGCATTCTTGAAGGAAAATAATTCTGTAAGTCTTAGAGCCCACTTCCTGCTTCCAAACACCTTGATAGTCAGCTGTCTTGCTGTGTCAAAGAAAATGTGATTTAATCTCTAATCTATATTTACACAGAAGCAAACAATCATACTATTATTCTAGAGAGAGAACTGAATTTAGGAAGGGCTTTAACCAGGTTAAATTGAACTGAAATGTTCTGACAGCTTTAGATTCTTAACCTTGTAATGACATTTGTACTGATCACAGTGGTGTTATGATGTGGGTATTTCTTTTGTTTATTTTCTAATATTCAGGACTTTTCTGTAGAAAGATTTCTTAAACCTGATTTAGACCGTGAAGAAGTATTCCACTGAGACCAGTGGTTCCACATTGCTTTAGGTTTCTAGTTGTCTGATACCTTATCCTGAGTAGTCAAGATATTTTTTAAAAAAATCAACCAGCTAGAATTGCTTCTCTTCTTGCCCTCCCCCATGTAACACAGTATTGTTCCTTTCTCTGCAGGGCCCGAATGCCAAGCCAGTAGTGTCCTTCATAGCTGGGCTGACTGCTCCTCCRGGCAGGCGGATGGGTCATGCTGGAGCAATCATTGCTGGTGGCAAAGGTGGAGCCAAAGAAAAGATAGCCGCTCTTCAAAGCGCTGGTGTTGTGGTCAGCATGTCACCTGCTCAGCTAGGAAGCACCATATACAAGGTTAGTTACTTGGAAGCTGTGCTTTTGTATTCAGAGTAAGACAGAAGATRMTWKTTTTTTTTTTGAGGGAAGGAGAGTTGGGAACATGTTTTTTACCCAAGTATCTTGTGACTTTTAACATAGCTAAACGTAAGAGCTCTTATCAACTGAACAAGCTGCGGTTATCACTGCAGATACTAGATGATGTACATGATTAGTTGTATGTAATATTGCCCTTATAAGCATAGCACAAAGTGAAAGTAATGACATTTTGTGCTCAAATGTATCAGCTCTTGGATTGTGTTTTCTGGATGCTATCGGGAAAGTAAAGAACCTAAATTAATTGTAAAGAGTGTTTTCTCATTTAAAAGTAGGATGTTTGAGGCTGGAAAGCTCAGGCATGTAGATATGTCTCTTTTGAGTACTAATTCAGAATCATGGCTGAATGCACACAGCTAGATAGCTTCTGTGTGGAGTAGAATTTGTTTATGTTTCTTAATTCTTCTCAAAAAAGATATTTCTTCACAGCTAGAAGAAATACAACCGTGCAAACTATTTTCCTTTTTTTCCTTTTTTTTTTTTTTTTTTTTTTTTTTTTTTTTCTCCTTGTGGTGCCTGCATAATATAGTATCTTTACAGGTCATTGTGAGAGGGACTTTTTCCCATACTAAAATGGAGATCCTAATGATGTCATTGCTTCCTTGGCTTGAATGCTTCTGCGTAATTACTGTTTTTCAAGCCTGCTAGGATAAACACTTACTTGACAGCACTGCARTCTGGATGCAGTGCAGTGATTGCAATATAGTGCTACTGGTTCTTCTTAGCCAGTTTGCTTATTAGAAGTGAGAAAATACTTGTCCTGCTTTCTTATTTCTGTGGTTTTCTTATTCTAAATTTTAATTCCAGTTTTTAATTCCTAAAGTTCAGAGTTCCTAACAAATACAATGTAATCTAAAACATACCAGTAATAGAAGCGAGTCACGTTCTTCCACTTGGGATGTGTGTGTGCTATTGCAGGAGTTTGAGAAGAGGAAATTGCTGTAAGAGAAGATACTGTGGGAGACTGTCTCCAAAATATCAGTGAAGCACCTGGCCTCCGCTTGTCTTTCGTCTGCTAGTCTTCAGTTGCCCAAATGACTGACACTRGTCTTTGAATTTGACTTTGAAGCCATAAACCTTTTGGCTAAACCTGTCTCGATGTCTCCTTGGTTCAGACATGATCACCCGGTTGTAAATYGCAGCAAACTAATAAATCCACTACTAAACTTGATTCATCTTCTGAATTCCTGAAGCAGAGCCATTTCTTCAGTCATCGTAAAGAAAATCAGTCGACCTTGAAGGTTTGAATCTTTTGTAACTTAAGCACTGCCCATTTTTAAAGTCACTTCCAGAGATGCTTTTAACGGTCAAGGCACTGACTTTATGCACATATCACACTTCGCTTTATTTTAAAAAATAAAGTCTTACTTGTTCATTGTTGGCAAGTACATTTGTTTAAATGATAGGCCAAAGTTTCCGTCCATTAAACCAAAGCTGCTGGATCTGAAGGGATTGCTTGTTAATTCAAAGCTGGTTATGCCTCAAGTCCAGGCTTCCTTTTGAAGGCTGACGAGCCATGCTCACCTCTACTGGCAAGGAATTTACTTGCTGTTCTGCAAAGAGATGGAATTCGTGTTCATAAATCTGAGTCAAATTTCCCATGTAAAAGTATATTCAAAACGATCTGTAACCATGAAAAGGATTGGGCTTTTGCGTACATGAATTTCCTGTTTAACCATAACTAGCACCGTGKTGTTTGTGTGTTCTGAAGTCCTGAAAACACTTGGTACATAATGGAGGAGAACAGTTTTTCTCAGGAAAGAATGTAATAATGTGTCTTTCTTGTTAATCACTCTAAAATTCATAGTGGAAAGCCCTGTTTTATTATGAAATAGCCCAAACACAGTGCCTATAATAAATGAATTCTACGAGTTTTATCAGGCTAGGCTAAACCCTAGATTGCTTTCTTAATGCAGAGGACTGAAAATTAATTCATGTAGCCTGGCACTTGTCTAAAGCAAASTTTGTGTTCCATAAAGATGCTATTACAAAAACTTGTTGTGTTATTTGTTTAAAAGTGTTCATGTTTTTTTTCACTCAACCACTTTTCCATTTTATCTTCCTCTTTGCAAGCAAAGAGCATCTTGCAAGCAATGAAGTATCTTGATGGTGACATTTACAGTTCCCGGGTCTAAGCCCTGAAGAAATGCATAAAAGGACAGGTCGTATCTGTGCTGCACTGAAGATATATTAATATATATGCTTCATTTTCAGCAAGGCATTAGTCAGAGGCTATAGGCCTGAGGACAGAGACCAGATGCTGTATTATTCACCTTGGTATGATTTACCAAGACCTGATACCATGGCAGTGGGTGCTTAAAAGATATATTGGATGATAAATTGTTTGACAAGGCCTATGACAGCTCAAAGGAATTTCTTACTAGTTCTGTACAGCGTTCAAGTGGAGTCTGGTTTGATCTGAAGGAAAAAAAAGACCAGACAATGACCTTTAACTAGAGAAACACTAAGGCTAAAATGCCTCAATCTGTGTAAGAGCCTGATTCTTCAGCAGGGTATGGCAGAATATTACCGTTCTTTTAATGAGCTTGCTAATCATGATAACTCATTGTGGTGGAGGGCTTCTTATAACATCTCTTTTGGAGAGAACTTGATGAACTGCCTGAGTTTCATCAGTGCCATTGGTGTTGTAACAGTCGACCTGCCAGGAGAGCTCAAGTGTAACGAGCTGCTGCTCGAGCTCGTTCCGTGGAATCCCTTCTAAAGGCACTGGCTCTATTAAAGATAACTGTAAAACTCAGTGACTCTTGTCCCTTGGGAAAATGCTCCCTTGTGTCTTGAAGTCTGGGCATGGGTTTGAAAACATAATAGTGATCCCTGCGTTGGCACCAGTTGTCTGGTGATGCCTGGTAGCGGGTGCTTGGTCCTGTTCCAGGCTCGTGCAGCCGCCTTGGTCTGTGCCAGCCTGGGCTCAGGTTCTCCTTATCTCATAGAAAGGCTTCATTTTGCAGCTTATTGTTGCTTCCTGAAAATGTACCCTTGGCAAATATTATCACAGCCCTTCACGTTGCTGATGAAAATAYCGCTTTGGAAAATATATTTGCATCCATTCAATACAACATGGGCTTCTGAATAAATATTTTTAATAATGTGACCTGGAAAATTGATCTCATTTTTCTTCCCCTGTCATCCTACTTTACTAATGTTACTGCTTGATATTTCACAAAGCTTTTCTTAAGGTTCAGAGTTTTTTTTCAAGGTAGACATGGCAATACATTTGGTTCAAAAATTGCTTGTGTCTTTATAGAATAAGTTCTAGGTGCCMTTTTTAGTCAGAGAATTTCATCACTGAAAAAGCACTGATTTTTGTGGGTTGGAGAGYAGCAAATGCAGCTCCCTTTTCACTGGGTTTATCTCCCACTTGTCTTATAATGATACTGGATGTCCTCATAGTCCTTATCTTTGCTGTTAACGCTGTCATTGTCTTCTTTTTTTTTAATGGTTTTAGAGTATATTAGTGCCTATTTTTTTCTCTGCAGTTATGTTTTCCAGGATTACTTTTGTTATGTAATATTTTGGGGCAGGACAGGGGCAAGTTATTCTCCATATCTCTGCACTTSAAGAGGCAGCCTGACCTTAGATCCTAGCAGGAGGATTTCTGAGATGCCCTTTCCTGAAACTTGTTAACGAAAGCAAAAGGAAGCATCGATACCAATTTGTTGTTAAAAATATGAGCTGCTTTGTGAAGGGGAAGCTGCTGAAAGGATGGAAAACGCTCCATTCAGGGATCAGGCTGCTTAAAATTGTCTGTGGTTGTTCAGGAAAGGGTGGTGGATCTCTCAGTAGTAACTGTGGCGGTTGCTGAGGTTCCTGGTAGTTCTTTGAGCTGTCGCATCTCTTGTGAACATGCAGTTCTTCCTCCTCTTTCTGCCCTTATGTTGGACTGAAATCCCCACGGGACCCTGCAGCGATCTAATTAAAGCCGGACTGCAGCTGTACAGAGGCRCTTTGGTTGAACTGAAGATGCAGCTTCCTTCCTTGCCCATAAACCAACAGATTTAGAGCTCGGAGGTGAAGAGAGGAGCAGTCACTCATGGGCCTCCTGGGTAACAAATAGATCAGAAGTGATGCTCTGGCAGAAGGGGGCTAATGAAGTATCTGAAGGCACCTGAAAAGTCACCGTGTCCTTCAGCGWGGGGCCGCGAGTGGCCTCTGCTCAGGCCCTGCCCCTGTTGCCTGCAGCTCTGGTGATCAGATCTCTGGGCAGAGGCCAGTGGAGGAGCTGACACAGGTCACACTGGACCAGAAAAGGGAAGGGCTGGCCGACTTTAGGGCATGGAGTCACTAGGAGGCTTCTGAGCCCCAGTGCTTTGCCAGCACTTGGAGAGTGGAAGTGTATAGTGAAAAACGGCCGCTTTCCGCAAGAGTTGTGCGACCTCAGAGGAGAGAAGAGATCAATCTCTGCTTGCACAAACCCCGTAAATTCACAGCGCTGGCAGGGGGGGAATGCTTCCCCATCCCGTAATCGCGGAGCCACACGCAGCAGCGTTTGTGCCCAGGATTGATGTGGTGGCCCAGAACGAGGTCTGCGCTGTGCAGATACATAATTAGCGGTCCCTTAAAACCTATTGTGTTGCTGGAGAAGATAGCACAGCACATTTATAGGTTTTGGCACATCTGTAGTCTAGTTTTGAGATAATGGCTGCTAAAAAGATCCACAGACCTCCTTTTCGTTTGTAGTTTTGCTCTCTAGGTGGCAGGTTTTGACCCTAAAACATGTTTTTGGTTCCCACTCTGAGCTCAGAGGCTGAAAGCACATGGAGGAAATTAAAGTTCATAGCAAGAACAACACAACTTTATTCTTGCTGGATGTTGTATTGATTTGCAGTCTTACTCTTTCAGGTTAGCTGCAGAGAGGGAGCAAAGCTGCATTTCCTCCCTGCTTGTTTTTCAGGCTGCTCTGGGTAAAYTTGTGTGATCTGTGTGGCTTGAGCACTCAGCTGGGACCCGGTGACTGATGGTTGCTGCCCAGCGTTGACTTAGAGAAACATTTATCTCCATTTTGAAGTGGACAACAAATGTCTTAAATAGTTTCTTCAAGAGTTTAGCAAGTCAGACCTTTTTTCTTCTGTTCAGTTGCAGGGCAAGGCTGGAGGAAGAGAAGGTGCAGGGATATTAGGAAGGTGAGAACAGAATTGCCAGGCCTGAACGGATTTTTTTTTTCCATTTAAAAAACAGCACCCAAGTAGTGGGCAGTAAAAGTCACCAGCTGCTCTCTAGAAAGTCCCTAGAGAGAAACAGGGGATTGTGCTCCTTGGAAGGAAGTGTCTGCCCCCCTGTTACCATGCTTTAATTCCACTCTATCCGGACCCGTGCTCGTCTTCCCCATGACCCAACGTCATGCTGGCTTGTCGTGCCAAGCCAGATCTCCTGCCGTTTCAAGTCACCTGAGTTTCCTTCCCGACTTCAAGTTTCTGCAGGTGATACCCGGTAGGCACTATTATGTTGTCCTCATTTCTGATGCACTGGAACACAACGACAAATCTGTATTTTACAGTTTGTCCTGTTCATGGTAAACCCCCTTCCTGTTGCAAAAAGAGCGTTAATAGTTTCCTTAATGTGTCCTTTATAAACCATATGAGAATACCGAGATCTGATTCTCATCCAGGAGACCAAAAGCATACAGCATTTATCCATTCTTTCTTGCAATGACTGCAGTAATGATGGGAAACAGTGTAATTAAAAAGCATTCTTTCAGGCTGGAAATTGTAATTGCATTGTCAATTTTATGGCAGCAGYCTTCAAAAATAAACAAGAACTAGTCAGCTAAAGAAAATGTGCTCAGCCCGTTTCCAAGGCTCTGCTCGGTGGTGAGTGCTGCTTTTTTCTCCCTCCTTCTCTCACCTTGTGTCTGAGCAGGCCCTATGGAGACTTCCTGGCCTTCAGTTTATGGATAAAATAAAACTGGTACYAACAGAGYTGCTGCAGAGTCCTTGCACTCATGMATTGGAGAGCCCCCCYGTTTTCCTCYATGCCACAAAMATTTTCCAGTCCCGCTGGCTACATCCTATAGGCAGCACCGGAGCCCCTCTGTAAACAGCTTTATGGGGTGATACCTGAAGAATGAAATTTTTTTCCATGCAAATTATTTTCTAGATTGCCACCAAAACGTGCATCCTTGTGTCATGGAGCGGCAACTATATTAAAGCTGGTTAGATATTTAAGATGAGTTACTGCAGAAATCAGCCCTTGCCTGGCTTGTTGTGCTGAAAATGCAAACAATGGTTGTTGGTCTATACACTTAAAAACATTTCCTTTTTWTCTTTCCAAAACATGTTTTTAATACATTTCCAATTCATTGACATCTTGCGTATTTACTGCTTAAAAAAATCACATGCAACATCTTCATGGAAGTCTGCCACCATCCCTTCATGAATCATGAGTACAAATGTTTGGAAGGTGTTAAAAAAAGGAATTATTTCRTGGTGAGAATAAAAGAAGAATGAGAACAACTCAGCAGAAAAGATTGCATTGTCAGTTCTGATTCAGTGTGTGAATAATATTAGCAGTATGGGGAGAACGTGTCCTCCTGGATAGGTTGTTTTGATGTTGTTAAGAGTCTGTGTGCTGGGATTTGCCACTTGAAACTGTTTTTTTGGGGGGGTTGAATGGTTGGAATAAGCAGGTTTTCCTTAGTTTCTCTCTTGAATATATGRGTTACCCGAATGCCAGTGACGCAGAAGCTTCAAGGTGGCTTAKTTTAAAGGAAGCCACCCTTAAATTTAGACCAAAAGCAGATTGTAACCTCTGMAGATCCTGTTGTGCATTTCTCATCTTAACTCTGTGTCTTAGGTGCCCCAGGAGTCAGGTGTTCCTGTGCTAATGCCACGTTATTTTAATACCTGTATCACTGTTAGGAGTGGAATTTTGCTGTTTCCTTCCTCCGGGCTGTGGAGAAAAGCTTGAAAATATGACTTGTCGTCAGCCTAAGAGCACAGAACCTGGCACCTGGGGAGTGAGACCTGCTCTGGAGGTGGCAGGAGTCCCAAAGTCCTTTCAGAACAGTTCCTGTGGCAAAAACATGGAGTGAGGAGGCAGTTGTTTGGGATGCCTCCAACAGCATTTTCCAGTCTTTGAAGGTTATAGCATTAAGTAACCCAGGAGGAATCCCCAGACAGCACCTATATATGGAAGAAACAGAAGAGTTATTTCCTCAACAGACCTCTCCAATGGATGTGAGTCACCACCAGCAGGTCTGAGAGGTTATCCGGTGGCAAGAAGCTGCGTTGAGGAGGAGGAAAAGGTGCCCCTGATTGCTGGTTCATATGCAAAGGAGACTTGGTAGGGGTCTAGGAATGAACCACCCTGTTGTTCAGGAGGATGAGGAGTTTGTGCTTGTATGAGCAAGGAGCCTCGTGATGAGCTGAAATGCAGCCAGGGGAGCAYGSAGGAGGTAGAGACAAGGGTAGAAAKTGAAGGGGAGTGTGAAAGCCYYGCTCGAGTGCAAAGGCTCAAACCTGGCTGGAGACAAGGCTAGGGAGAGGTGTTGAGGGTTACAAGAAGGTACCCAGGAAGCATTGGATCCACAGAAGGAAGCTCAGGGAAAACAYGGGCCAAYGGGGTGARTGAAAYRTTGCCCTRTGCTTSGTGCTCTTGRGGGTGCGCCTGGAAAACTACCCARTTTGGGGCCCATGGRATCTAGAGGGAGGTGAAGAAACTGGAGAGGATCCAGTGGAGGAATTACAAGATAGTTGGRACCTAGAGAATGTGACACACAGGGAATTGTGAAGGGAGCTGGAAAGGGAGTTTTAGCCTGGGAAAGCAGAGGTCTAATAGCAGCCTACACCTACTTGAAGGGYGATGGTGAAGATGACAGAGCCAAGTTCTCTCTTGGCAGTGTGAGATGTTATAACTGATACAGCTTGTGGCTTGGAAGGCTCGGAATGGACTCCAGGGAAATGTGTTTCACCCAGGGGTTAGTGCAAAACTGGGGCTATGTCAGATCCAGACCCAGGCTTAGCTCGGGGCTCAGGTTTTGAGACCAGTGGAGAGAACAGCGATGGTTGGAGGAGAAATGTATTTTTCTCTGAGGTCCTAAATCTCACTTGGAATTTGATTCTTCCTGTTATGACTAATAAGAAAATGCCTGGGTCTCTGAAAGGATTTCAGTGCCTCATTCCTATGTTGACATTGTTTTAGGGAATTAAGCCCTTAAAGTATCTCAGCTTCTGAAGATGTTTGTGTGCTTCTGCATTTGTGAGCAAAATGGTCACTGCAAAGAGCTGTTTGCTACAGCTCTGTAGCTAAAATACTCGTCAGTATGGCTGATATATTCAGGAGTCAAACTCAATGTCCATGATGGTCCTTCCTGGCTTTAAATGTCCACACATCTGTGAAATCATTTCCATTTTGCTTGCTTCAGTATGTCMCTGAGGGCTTCTTCTTAATGCGCAGCTTGTTTTCACTGAGCCTGCAAACCATGCTGAACGGTGCCCTGGATTTGTYAGGTGGATAACTGTTCTTAGAGGGCTCGAACAAAAGCCTGCCAGTGCCTTATCAGAGGGAAACCCCAGTACAAAACTCAGATTACGTGAGGTGTGAGACTTGTGCATCAGCAGATCACAGGATAGTTCAGCCTGGGAAGGGACCTCAGGAGTTCTCAATCTCCTGCTCAAAGCTGGGTCAGCTGCAAGGTCAGGGCAGCAAACCCCAGCTGGCAGCAGCAGCTTCAGAAAGTTGTTATTCTAAAGCATAACTGCTCTCTCTGTTCTACGGCTTCACTATAATCCTGCCCTTCAGCTTCCTATTCGCAGCCTGATTCTGCAGCACCCCCAGTAGATTTGGGTAAATTAAGCTATTTGTCCATATGGACGTTTGAATTGTCTGTTTTGTAGAGCCTGATGATTGTTCTTCAGGACTCCTAGCCTGGTTTAGAAGTGGAGCTACTCATCTTCAAGCTGTCAAAAGTAAAGGAAAAGAAAAATTATCYTGCTCTTGCCTATCACCATTAATATGAAAGTTGTGCTTCTGCTTCAGGATCAGTTTTACCCATCCTTTCTGAAGGTGACATTGAAAAAATAGGCCCAGTGGATCTCTTGACTTTCCTTTTGCTCTGTTGGCTGCACAACTCAGGAAGATATAAGGGAGGTATTAAAAAGTTTGTCACTTTCCCTGTAGTTTTTATACACTGCCATGCTTCATAAAGTAAGCTGTTCAAAGGGGGAATGACAGGGACCAAAGAACATTGATGTTACTGACGTTAAATCGATGCTACTTGTGGTTTGGGGGATCAGATCCGCAGCTAGACCGGTGCAGAACTAGGTGCTTGTATTCCTTGGTTTGCCTCTCTTTCATAGGTGCAGCCAGTTCAACAATCTGCCAGGCAATCCAGCTTTGTTAAAGCCCTGGTAGTTCTAGGACTTTAAATTCTTTTCATTTCCTGTGAGATCTGTATAAGTTTTTGAACAAATTTTTGACTAATTTACCTGAGCACCTCGCTTGGAAGCAAGGGCACTTATCCATATGTCAGCATGAAGAAACTCACACAGCAAATGGGTGCTGATAACAATTGTTTAAATCATACCTATGTTATAAAAACAAGTCTTATCTATCTAAAACTAACTATCGGAATGAAAATGATGTTCCTTTTCTTGATGGTGTAGCCATAAAGGAGAAATTTTATATTACCAAGCTGTATTCCCAGGAGAAGAGTATGGTGAGACTGTATCCTGACTGAAGGATATAGCTGAAATTCAGAAGGAGGTGACTTTAAAATGGAAGACATGCAGAAAATATCAACGAGAGTGGCTGGAGAATGGAGAGGAGTGGAGAATGGGTTGTCTCCAAGGAGGCCAAAAGCCTTTGGTTTAGAACAGGAAGTATTTGAGAGCAGGGATGATATCTGAGCGATAGCACCCAGGAAAAAGGTTTCAAACTACCAGTMCACAGAGCATGACTAGCGACAGATGCAGAGCACAAGATCTGTGGAATGATTTGCACTGAAAAAACCCTAACCTTGACCTGAACCACTATTCCAAGCTGWCTGGAGATCACTGATGGTAAGGGAAGGAAAAGAGCTTCTTGAGTGACGGTGGTACCAGGAGGGCTGGTTACAGACTGAACATGGCCATAAGGCAACTAGAAATAAAAAGAAAAGAAAAAAAAGATGTTTTTTCTACAAACGAAAATGAGAGAGGAGAGCCCAGAAGCCTACGTAGCTTGATGTATATGTAAAAGTTGTATGAAACACAGTTTGGACTGGACTGGACCCTGTTGAGTTCTTCAGTCTTGTATTCAGTCTTCCAGAGACCCATGTCATCATCTTGATTGTGACAAAATATTTAAGATTTTTCTGTAAATGKCCTACTTTGGGCCATATTTATGATTCCCAGAGGAAAAAAGAGAGGCAGTGAGACAGAGAAATCAACAGTGACAAGTTCACTAGTATTCTCTTTCCTTTTAGTTAACTCTCTTTTCCTTTACCCTTCCTTTTTTCCCTCCTTTGATATGTTCCTAGTTGTCTCTCCACAAGATTAGTGAGTTGAATGAGGGAAATGCCCCTTTCAGGTAGCTGTGAATGATTACATCCATGATCACTGCAGGAGAGCTGAGGTGTTAAATTCAAAAATGTTGCACTCGCGGAACCAGATTCTGATCCACTGGGCTGTCCATCATGGAAGAGGCTACTTCAGCTACTCACAGACAGTGAAGGGCTTTAAAATCTTTGTCARCATTTTCGGCAGCTGTGAAAACCCTCTGCTTAGTATGCAACAAAAGACCACGAAGCAACCAAGATGGTTGATAACATTAAGGGCACATTTGCAAATCTCWAGTTAGTGCTGTGTAGATTTCTCAYCCRCACCTTAAAACCAGTCTAACTCTGATCGCCTTGTTGGAGAAAGCACMRAACAGCAATAGGAAGAGCTCAGAGAAGGGAAATGGAAAAAAATMAGCACCACTGAAAAGCTTTTATTGAAAGAAATGAATACAAGGTGATGCTGTGAAGGGTCAATTTGTCACACAGGTTTTCCATGTAAGATGAGAACAAGGAACCTTCTAMTGGCACACATTTTAAACTGATGAAAGCAAATGCCTCTGAACAAAAACACCAGCCATGAGGTATTTGTGAAGAGGAGGGCTCCATATCTTAAAGGCAGGAACTAATTCTTTTGAGATCAACAATATCTCAGTGGCTTCTCAGGCCTGAAAATAGAAAGGAGCATGTCTCCAAATGAAAGCTGCCCATCTGCCATGGGGCCCAGTTGCTTTAGGCCAAGTACGTTCTACAAAGTGTGTTAAGACTTTCCAAGTTCTCCCTACACGTAGATCACCTCCTCTACAAGAGCTTTTTTTCTGTTGAGACTCCCTAGACCGCCTTGCCTTCCACACCTGATTATTCAGTTTCTGAAACTAGGTCAGTGAGAAGGGAGGTGATACCTGAGTACCAAGTAGCTTTATAATCCAGATAATTACCTCTTATTTATAAGAACAATTCCTTATATATTTCCATTTTGAGACTCTTTCCACCCATATATTTTGCCCTCTCAATCTCTTTTAAGATTTCCTTTCACTTCCATTCCCTTAATCCTATTTCATCTTGCTTTAAATGCTCTACCATGTGCAGTCATTTTACTGACATGGGAAGTTTTTCATTTTCCACTGAGAAATGACTCATTTATTACAGTAGGGGTTCCAGTTCTTCACCAACTGCTTACAAGCGCCCTTTGAATTGAGCTTTGAATGGGCTTCATGAATAATTATACAAAAATAACCCAGTGATGTGATTTGACTAGCTCTTTGAAACCCATAAATCATCCTAAGCACCACCAGTTAGTTAGAAAGTCCACTGTGGGGAGCAGCATGTGTTTGCCAAGTCAGAAACAGGCTCTGTGCAACCTGTTTGCAAGACTTTTAGAGCCAGACAAGTGGGGAAGGTAGGACAGTTTAGYGTCGTGTAGAGACTTGGACAAGGCACCCGTTGTGTTGAGAGCTCAGAGACATCATATCAATGCTGTGAAGATGTCACAGCCCGGGTAGCTCATGCCCAGCAAGGAATTGCACAGCTCAGAGGCAGAGGATGTTGGTGGATATGAGCCAGTCCTGAGTGCAGGCTCCAGACAGCTTCACTCCCAATGTGCTTGGTGTGGGATCACACGACAGAAGCGTGTCTGGAGCGCTGCCCCATGTGGCAAGATGAGCAGATTTGCACTCTCACCCCCATTTCTGCTCTCTTTCTCATTCCCATGGGTGGCAGATGGAGCATCATGGAGGTGGAGAAGGATGAGAGGGGATCTAATCAACATGTACAAATTCCTGAGGTGTGATTGTAGAGAGGAAGGGGCTAAACTGTTTTACGTGGTGGCTGGTGATAGGACAAGGGCCAATGGTTTAAGCTGAGGCTTAGGAGGTTTCATCTCCGGGTGAGGAGGAACTTCTTTCCTGTGAGGGTGACAGAGCCTTCACCAAGAGGTTGTGGGGCCTCCTTCTCTGGAGATCTTCAAATCCACCTGGATGCCCCCCTGTGCCYCCTGCTCTGGGTGTCCCTGCTGGAGCAGGGGGKTTGGMCTGAATGATCTCTAGAGGTCCCTTCCAACYTYARCTGTTCTGTGATTCTGTGATTTGCCTGCAGGGATTGGCACATGAAGCCGGAGAGCAAAATGCTGCCTCCTTGTGACATTAATCAAACTACAGGGGARCTAGGAGAAGAGAGACATGATGTCTTTTGGTACAAGTTGAGGACAGCACGTGGAAGTGGAACATGGTAGAGTTAGAGAACATGAGCTAGAAAACGTGAAAAAGAGTTGCTGAAAAATAGCCACTTACTTTGCACAGTAAAATGGAAAAATTATTAATGTAGTTTTTTTGGTGGCAGTTTYTGATGGGTTAATTCTCCTCCTTCTCCTTCCATCTTATCATTCATCAATGACTGCTAGACAATGATTTAGTCCTGCATGCTTTTGGATTTTGTTGTATTATTTCCCTCTCTGGTTTTCTCTCTTTTCTTTAAACTATTCTGCTCCTTTTGAAACGGGGCAGTTCCAGATTGGATCTGTTTCTTCTCTGAAAGTATTTACCAAGAAAGAAAATGAGTTTCTGGTAAATGACAAACCCAATAAGAAGCCAATAACTYTTTTGACAAAATAAACTTATGAATAAAATATTGAACAGTACYCAGATGATTTAGATTTCTTTTTTCAGGGAGAGGATGAAATCCATCTTTTTCAGAGATCCTGTTTGGTGAGAATAGTCTGACCACAGCTCTGTGTCTATGGATGCCGTTATAGCTGCAATTCCAGTAGTCTCTTCCAGGGTGGAAACATCTAGTATTACTGTGGGCTCACGGTGGATGTGGTGACATGGTTGCAATAAGAAAAAATGCCCAATTGCTGCTTCTCTGAGGACGTGGTCTGGAACACATACGCAGTGAGTGGCAATGTCGGATAGAGACGTGGACCGGGGGGCACGTACCATACCTCGGCCAGCCATGAGATGCGATAAAGTTGGTGCCCTAGGAGCATCTAGATCAGAGGCTGAGGCCCCAGTTAGTGCTGGTGGAGACTGGTGCAATTGAAGCCCCAGCAGAACATGTGTCTCAACAGCAGCTTTAGCCCCAGCTGCTTAATCTGCAACTGAGGGAACTCTGCTTTGCTGATGGGCTGATTGGAGTTTTAGGCCTCAACAGTTATCTAGTTACCCAAWAACGTGCTTCAAATGCCCTCTCTGACCTGTATGAGCTCCTCTCTGAGCTGCTCTGTTCACGTGGCCAGATGAGAGGGAAATGGCAGAAGAGCATTCTCCAACCTTTCAATGTGTGTTTTTTCACTCTTTCTGATGTCTAGGGAATATTTACTCCACCGGTGCAGCATGGTGTAAGCAGCCAAGCACCRCCTTCCCTTTGGGAAGCAGTGAGTCCTTCCCTGCCCTCTTTGGAACTGGTTGCTCTTTGGCATCTTTGGGAGCTGAATATCACTTTGACTAATCTGTTACTACTGGATCCTATTACATTTCTTTTTTCTCTCATATACTAATTCAGGAGCTTTGCTGGATGCATATGTGTGAAGCAGGACAATGAAATTTGCTTGATAAACTAAATTTGAGCCATTATTGCTGCAAATTGAAAGACYACTTACAGTCCTTTCCTTCGTGGCTTGGTGAGCACAGTGGTGTTTGATGGTGACTGCAGATAAATTATGGAGAGTACAGCTGTACAATAATGGGCTGGTTGCATTTCTGCCAATGTCATAAATCAAATTTGGCTCAGTGTTTTGGTATTTTGTTTAAACTGATACACTGAAATATTGTGTCTGCTAATTGTGACTTAAATGCTTGAACTCGGTGGAAGCTTTGGCAGGTGACTATGATTAATTGTGATATTTTGGTACTGTTGATGCTATGGATCATAAAGTCTGATTTAACAGAATGTAGCTAGAGGGGAAGATAAATTCCCTTTAAAATCAAAAGGCGGAGATGGCAAAACTATTTGGGCAGAACCCTAATCTAGGGACTGGCATTTYCTCTTGTTCTGTTGTTGAGTAGCTACAATAAATTTTCTGGGTCTTTCTTTGGCTACTTCAGCTATAACCTGCTCYGGAAAGGGACTGTCTCTTCAAGACCATCCATACATTGCCTCACGAAATGGGGCTATAAATCCTGCAGCGAGCCTCTAAACTCCTGAAGTAGAAGTAACGGTAATTCAGTCTCTATTGATATATAGCTATACTTTGGAGCACACTGCCTTCTTGCAGGCTAAGGTGGAAGAAAAGCCAACTGCAGAAGGCTGCAGACAAGGCAGGAAGAGGTGAGGGGAACTTCCATGGTGACCCGAGCAAAAGGGGAGCCCTCAACAAGACGGTGAGGGTGATGGGACTGACCCGATGAACCAGAAGTAAGAGGGACACTGGCAGAGATACGATGAAGCTGGGCTAATCCTCATGGTGGAACAGAGGGCATTGCCCGGGTCTTGTTCACTTGTGCACCTCAAYGAAATTAAGGACTGCTCCTGTTCCCACTCAACGAGCACCAAGGTTGTCGCAGGCAGTGACAGTGGGCCTTGCTTTCCCACTCRCTGAGGTGGTTATGAGTTGCTTCCTTGGGTCCTGAACCATGGAGGGAAGATCCTGGCAAACGGCAGAGAAGTTGTATGAAAGAGTGTGGACAGCCCTGTGCTGATGAAAACAGGATCAGTGATTCTTTGGAGCAGAGACAGGCACTGTTGGGATAACATGCCAGGTACAGGAGATACCACATTACCAACAGGAGCTTGGAAAAGGTCTAAAGCTAGATTGGTATTTTCAGCATAGAGTGAAGCAAACATCAAATATGATTGTATTTGTGTTATCCCAAGCCACCTTTATAGAGGAAATGTGCTCCAGATTATGGCATGGATTTAGGAGACTTTGGTCAAGGAGAAGCCAATGCTACAGGGCTGTGCACTATTTCTTCATTTGTATTTTACATTTTATTGTTTTAATGTCCTCTCAAGAGGCTGTTCCTTCACACAATGACCTTGCGCAGCAGAATAGCACAAAGAAGGGCCTCCTCCAAGACCAGCTATGGAGATCACTTCCTGCAGCTCCCCTTTCTGTCCTTGGGAAAAAAGAGTAACAAAACCACTGTCTGATTGCTGCACACCCGTGTCCCTTCCTGCCATGACTCTTCCCTATCCCTTCCTGCCATGACACTTCCTCTATCCCAAAAAAAACAGAGGTTGATAGCAAGACCCAGGAAAATGCCCTGCTCATGGTTCAATAACTTTAATAGGTGCTGTTTGAGATGTCCCAAATGTCCTGTCTGGCACAAAAGGGACCAGGGGTCCTCTGGGTCCTGTATGTGGTTTSTGCCTGCCATAGGTCTCATGTCCCAGKGGTTCCCAGTTGGCACTAATGCCCAATCATGCACCCCAGGTYGTGCCTGTTTGCCTCCTCTTCATCTTCTGTACTTGAGATGGGGAGTCTGTGCTCCATCAATGTGTGAACTATCTGTGAACTATCAATGTGTGAACTCATCAATCTGTGGCTCTGTGACCCATCAGCTCCTGTGTCCAGTGCTCTTTAAAGCAGCTTCTGTTTTGTTATGAGTCCTCCCTCCTGTATTGCAGCAGTTTTTATGGTTTTGCAAGGCAATTGAGATGAGAGCTCTATATATACCTTTTTAAAAAAAGGATGCAAGTTCCTCATTTAAATGTAATCTTATCAGTTCAGTGTTTAGTAGAATGCCATTAAATACGTTCAAGACATGTATTTTAGCTCTGTGAATTCCTTAGTGCAAGATCTTAGGCAYTATGACTGCTTAAATAATTTATAAAAGCCCTGTATTTCTGTTTCTATTGTTACTATGTCTTTCTTCTGGTTGTGTTATAGAAGATTTTTAAGAGAAAATAGGCGATTAATTACAATAACAATAACTATTATTAACTGTAGTAATAATAATAATAGAATAGAGTTTACCATCCACATAAAATGCTACCAAACCATGTRAATTAAATCAGTATGGAAAATATATAGGTATTAAATTCATCAAGTAACTTCCTTCAAGGTTATCATGATATCTTCTAGTGCAATCCAGGAAAATAGACACCCTCGCAACACAGCTATAACTAGTCATTTGTGCCCCGAGCTTTTCGTCTCTCATCTCCTGCTATTGGTTTTTCACCGTCACTGGTGGCATTACATTATTTCTCACAAAGTCGAGCATGAGAAGGCATCAGGTGCACAATAGCAAAATTAAAGATAAAGCTCGCTGAAATTAAATTCCCTCCCGGTGAATCCTGATGAATATTTCTTATCTGCAAAGTCACTCTTGTGAAGAAATCCTTCATGATMTATTTGCCCATTAAGAGGAGTAAAAGTGCTGTTACACACTGGAATAAAGTATGCACACATGTGCATTGCCCTGTASAAGTGGACTCTGATCTTTTATGATGGTTCCTAGTTTCTGAGTTAATACAAACAACAGTATGATTCCCATAGAGGAGTTTTATGGTTTGAAAGAGTTATACAGTCATAAGAGATATATAGGAGCAGTGCACATGGGCAAAATAAAATGCTCAAATTTCAACCCTTCCCAGGAAGTTATCTGTACAAGTGGATATAAAGAGAAAAGCCTACTGAAATTTTCTGTCTTTTCGTTCCCCACACCTGTGAAATTCAAAGTTATATCAAAATCTATTAAAGTCACCTAAAGCCCTTGTATAACAGAGCAGCACAACCTTACAAGAARCCATAATCCTGGTAAGAAGGCTTGGCTATATACGATCAACCCTCTTCAAGCAAAAAACAGATCTTATTTTTATTCAACTTCCGATTTCATCMTGAAATTAGCTCTTTGGAAGTCAAAAGAGTATTCAATATTTGCTTTATTTGGAATTTTCCTGCTGAAAAGATTTTAAAGGTCACTACTGAAACCAAGATTTTCTTGTAGTAATTAAGACAAAAGCTTTTCCAACAAAAAATAGGTGCACAGTCTAGTCCCCCTCCAACCATTGAAGTCCAGTTGTGAATCCTRTAGTTAGAGCTGATTTTGGAGAGGATTTTTCCCAGCAGTTCCAAAAGAAATGTTTCYCCCCATTATTTAAAGTCCTGTACTTTTTAAAAGCACATATGACTTTTGGTGATCTATATGAAAATGAGCAGGTAAATCTGACTGCCTAAAGACACAGAGGTGGTGGCTGTGAAGAACTATGAACTAAGAAGTCATTCATCTGAATTATCAGTTTCAAATTACTTTTTTTTTTTAAATTTAAAAATGCTTTCTCAAAGGGAAAAATGACAAATCCCAATGATTTCCCTTTTGGATTAGTTTCATATTGTACTTTCTAATGCTTTTCAAGGCACATGGCAGGAGTGAGCTGAATATAATATGAATATTTCCTTCTTATGTTTTCTAGCATACATGGAACAGTTTTCAAAGATGCTTGAAATATGCCTGTATGAGAGAAAAAGAGGGAAGCAATTGTATGTATAAAGCTTGCTGCTTGCAAAACTGGTTTTAAATCCTATTAMTTCTGATTGTTTTAATATGAATGACTTTGTTTTCTAGCTTTTCATTGATGTGTGTATATGAGCTGTTTTCCTTCACTTTTTGAAAAGAAAACAGCTTCAAACTGTTTTGCAAAGTTAAAAAGTGTGTTTGTTAAGCAGGTAGCTTTGTTCWCTTCATCCTTTTAAACTGACACACACGAAGCTATTCCAGGGAGTTGTGCTTGCACAGCAGCAAAACAAGCTAAATTCAAGCTACCGCTTTTTATTGCTACAATCAAAGCCTGTTTCAACACCCTCAAAACCTGGCAGGGTGGATGTAAGATGAATGACAGGAATTACAATGCAGCCTTGAGGAACAACTCCAGACAGCCATTCTTAACAACCATTTACCTCTAAACCAGGTAATATAATATCCATGATTTAACTATTTATGCTCTACATGACTCTGCAGGAAGTTTGAGTTACCACGCTCTATTGATTTACTATAACCACATGCACATTTATGGTGCAAAGGTGTTGAATTATAATGGCATATTTAACCTTGTATATTGATTTCTAACACTTTCAAATCAAAAGAAGTCAACTCATGAACCAGCTAAGAATTGWAAGTGTCAGAATAATTTTCTTTTTGATAAGAACTTATTCAAGACAACCAATAAATACATCTCAAGGCTKTTTGCCCTCTTTCCTAATTAATGAAAGCCCAAACACCTGTGGATAATAAGTACTCTTATACTGCTATCCGTACTTAACATCACTGCTTTGGATTGACCTTCTTTTTCTATAAGGTCTAACAGAAGAACTCAGATGAAGACCCTTCCAGTCAGSCAATGCTTTGCTTGTTGTTCCCAGGCTCCACCTGCTAGTTTTGCTTCATGGCCCTGAGTTTTCTTTTTTTAATGGTTGATCTTCTCAGTGATCCTGGTAGGTGACTAAGAGAACAGGGKTTTTTATGGTTTCAAGGGTAACAGCTTATTTCTCTGTCTTTGTAGTCAGCCCGTTTTCCTTCTGAGAAGGAGCAGCAGTGCTAATGGTTGATCAGAGGAGATAGTGTCACCTGGGAGACTGATGCCTAGGTTTTGTAACCTTGCTGTCCTGGCAGCCAGTGCTCTGGCCATTAGTCAAGTGCATTGATAGTTAGAGAACAACCAAGAACAAGAAATAAAGGAAGCTGCCTGGGGGTGAATAAAAGCAAATTGCTGTTCCTTACAGCTATATATCATCCCATCTCAGGAAACTGAGTTGATTTGCGGAAGCTTCTTTTAGCACTTTGGGGAAAAAAGAATCTCACTTGCTCTGATGGCCAGGATGGGCTCTGTGAGTTTGTTAGAGCAGCATTTAYAGGTGTTAAGAGATGGCAAGATCACTTTGTAGTGGGCAAGGCTCAGCCCTCGAGTGGTGGTTCTGGCCAAAGGACCTGTGGTCCAAAGGCATACAGCAGTTGGACAAGAAAAAGATGAGCCCTGGGTCACAGAGAGACTTGGCAGAACTGGAAACAGGAACTGGCTCTCCAGTCTCCCAGACTTGCCTGTCTCAACAGGATGGGGCTTGGTGTAATGAATTTGTCAGGCATGGCTACAAGCCACCCTTGGGAGCCCTATGGCAGTGTCATTCTTCCTTCACCCACTGACAGGACTTCCCAGCAATTTGTCCCTTATTGCTCCTTGGATGGAGGAAAACTCTATGCTGGCTACAGTAAGGGAARAGAGGATGGAGGTGTCTGGGATGGTGCAGGACATGTGTCTGTAGATAGGAAACCACAAGGAGAGAGGGAAGGAGTTCGAACTTCCTCCTGCCTATGGCATGGAGCTCAYCAGCTGGTTGAGCTGGGAGGGAGGGATACCTTGTGGCATCTTCAATACAACAAGGAGGCAAAAGATCTCAGAGGGCTCTTGTTTGCCTAATACAGAATCAAAATTAAAATAGAAGACCAAGGAAATGTGAAAGGAAACCACCTGTTTTACATTTGTCTGTGTGCGAGTTTCTTCTGTTCCTAAGCTGCCCCTGATCTATTTTTATTGGGCCAAGCTGTAAAAGCTAARTTCTATTGCAGTCATGATTTCTGACCCACTAAAGTGTTAGAAAATTATCTCTTAAGGCAGAGTAACTACTTAATACCACATATCCCTTGTGTTCAGTCACAAAAGCTGCCTACAGGGTCTAGAAATTCTAAACTGAGTGATTATCTGTTGCTAATTGCACTCTTTAGACAGACGTGGGGAACAGACACATGGTTAGTAGAAAGGCTCTATTTTTTCCCTGCCACTGCTTTAGTTGCTTCCTGCTAAGGACAGCACTTCTGCTATTTCCAGGCCCTTAGAAATGTAGAAGGTGAAGGAGTCAGGAGAGAGAACAACAACAACAAAGATTAGAACCAGCATCTATTCTTGTTAGAATCATCATTTGTTCCATCATTGTAAGGCTATTTGATGCCAGGCAGCCAAGCTTGGGAGTGAAGTCATTTACATTGGCCTGGACACAGWAAATATATGTTAGGGATCATCTTGCATTGGCCCTGGGATAGACCTAAACAGTCCTAAACTGTCCTAAACAGTCTTCTAATGCAGTAGTGATAGCTATAAAGAGAACATTTATCTTGCAGCAAAAAGATCAGTCTCTAGAGGAGTCCTGGACAGGAACAGGGATTTATTTATTTGTTAATGCTGTAGCAACTTGCTCATGGAAAGTGTTTGAATGTCATAACTACTTGTGGGCACATGGTTCCGAAAGGCACCTGCATTGGTTAATCCCTTCAGAAACTTACCAATGTCCAAATTCAAGCTCTGCTTTTTGCCTTCCCTGGCCCTGCTGAGCCTTACCTCTGATAACCTTGTAAATGGGGTTTAAATACAACCTCCACATCTTGAGGAATCAAGATGGTTATAATGATTCTATTGACCTTAGCAAAACCGTGAGCATATCAGGAAGGCAAGATAGGTCTTTCAAGGTACAAAGCCATGGATATTTAAAGCAAGTTAATAACATCATGGACAATAAAAGCAAGCAGCCATAAAAAGCAAGACTACTTGAGCGATTGTCGTATTTGTCTTCCCAGCCTTAAGACTGGGTTAACAAAAACCTCAGCTTTTGTAGAGTTGTCTGCTTCAGGAATGCAGGCTGGGAATTCAGACAGGGAAAGTGCTCAGGATTAGGACAGGCTTCATCTCATGGGAATGCAGTGTCTACAGTGGGGATACGTTTTGCTGAGCTACTCACCCAGGACTGTGGTCAGAGCCAATGGAGACAAACAGGAATGTCTAAATGGTGGGCACTTGACCAGATCTATCCAGAAAATCAACATCAAGATGAAACGAGTTGTACCTCCAAGTCCTTCTTTTTCTCCATACAAAAGGCTTAGGAAGATGGGCTGAGATGGTGGTGCCTTTGSTGTAGACATCTGTATTTAGTAGGATGAAGCATACCTGAGGTAAATCACAGTAGGCTGCTTCTCTCTGAACCTCAGGGCCATGTATCATAGGTGGGCCAAATCATCTGCTGAAGGTGCTTGGCTTGACTGGGAAGCKGAATAAAACTGTGTAGGCTTGAGAACTGAGAGGAGCTTGAGGAAAATGACAGCTTGATGATGCTTGGCAAAACCAGTCTCTGCTAAACTGGATAATCTGTAAGTGCGGCTCACTTGAACAAGACCTTTCCTTCTTGTTTCTTCYCTCTAGCTGGGTATGGTCTTATCCTGTGAATCTTCCTCTCTCTACTGAGATTTGATGGCTCTGAGAGACCCGGGTCTCTGCTTAGTTTTTCCATGCTTGTTTCTTGCAGCCCTGCTCTTTGTGTAGCTCTCATCCCCAGGAAACCTGAGACATCCTCTTCCATTATGGGAAGAAAATCACCCCTTAAACTTTCAGACCCAGGAGGTGTCAAGAGTGGCAGTAGGTGGAAGAGTGGGAATAAATGGATATAAGCCACTAGAATTAGTCCTTTGAACTGAAATTCAATCAATAGTGARGGGGAAAAATAATCCCAGGAGCTGAAGTGGAAATGACTGATTTAACTTTTAATCATTCTAAAGTGTTCTTTGCTCCMAAGAGCTTTGCTGGGGTGGATTCAGCAACAAAAAGGCAGCCCCAGCCCCTGCTTTCGGATCTGTTCAGATGGCTGAATAACACAGTCAGTCAGCAGTGACTCACCCCAGCTGCCTGCGAGGGAAAGCAGCAGCACCTGAGCTAGGAACTTATAGGGACTTGAGACATTGCAGTTCAGGATTGAGTAAAAGAGTTGCACGGAGAGTAGGGCAGGAAGGGTTAGCACCCTTTTGGGACTCTTTCAGGACAGTGAAAGGCTGTAATGGTTGGAGTTTTTCTTAAATGTGGCAGCGCCAATATGTGGGGCCAGTGTGCTGAGGGTTTGCATTTTATTTTCCCTTTGCAAATGGATTTTCTTGTGTGAGAGCCCATAGCTTGGGTGGCGCAGGCTGGTAGACCTGGCTGAATTTCCTTTCAGACGGTGTAACCACAAGACAAAAATCAATACAAGAGCTCCAGCAAATCTGAATAGTCTGATTTATGCCATGGCTTGYTGCTGAGTTAGGCGGCTGGTGACTTTATGGAACCGTCTTCATCCTCTGCACATATTCAGACATTGGAGTCTAACAGTGTTGACCTGATTCATCTGCTGTCCTTCCAGCTCTGTGTCTGCCCCTAAAGCAAGCAGTGTTTGCCCCCCGTGCCTCCTTGTGCTTCCTCCCCACGCTGCATCCTCCTCCTCCCTGGCATCCTTGCCRAGTTTAAAGTTAAGGACTGAAAAGAAGCAAAAAAACCTATCTGGCAAAGACAAATAAATGAGCAACACACATGAAAAAGACTTACCTTGAAACTTAAATTGTTTGTTAACTTTCTTCTGGTTTTGGCAGGGAAACAGATTATTTCCAGCGCCTCAGCCTTAGGAACTTGGCTGCTTTTCAATCTCTGACTCAGGCTYCGGCACTGGGAATTTTATTGTCTTCAACACCTGCAAAGGCAAAGCTAATAAGTGACTGAAATTTCAAGGTAAATTTTGATGCTGCTGGCTTTGTTAATTGAATTTTTTAGCCTGATTCCCTAAGGAAACAAGACTTGATCTTTGTCTAACTTGCTAGCTCCGTGCATGTGTCTCACAATTGAATTTTAAACCCCAAATTGACAGGGGAGTTGACATCCCAAGGAGGGATTCTTATTATCCCAAGTAGTGGCATGAGAAGTAATGCCCAGGGAAGAGATGAAAGGCCTTATTTGTAGTCCTCAAAAGGGAAGAAAAGCCACAGTGAGAGCTTCTTTGAGYATCTCTGGGAGAATCCATGCTGGAGACATACTGGCCATGTACCCCAACCTGCCAGAAAAAACTTCATCCTGATCTTACCTTATATCCTGCTGCTGTGGGAGCAGCTACATGAGGAGCTGAGCTCTCGGAGGAGATCAGTTATTTCTGGTGAAGGATGGGAGCTAAGATCTACCTAAACTCTCCTCCCGCTCCTGTAGCTCATCTCTTCTGATCAGCATTTTGTTTTACATCTGCTGAGTAATTAATGTATTTTTGTCCACTTTTTTTTTCACGCATCAAACCAATTTTTATCTTGTAAGAGGATGAGAGAATTGTATAAAAGAATGAAGTTATAACCCAGTCTGACTCTAGGTTGTTAGGAATCGTTCCTGCCTTTTATAACCAAACTATCCTCATAAAATCAGCAGTGTTACTTGAAAGAAATTGATCCCCACAGGTTTACTAGGGACTTTGCAGTTTCTATTTACTTCATATATAAAGTGTTACACAGTTGTTATATAAAGGTTAGGATAAAAGAGAGTTGGAGAGAAGAAAAATTTATTTCAACTTTCAAAAGTTCAAGAAATTMAATTCAAAGAAATTTAGAAAAAAAATCTGCAGGAATATTTTCCAAGTAGGGTCTCGCAAAGAGTAGTTGTTTGGTTGATTTTACTCTTATAACACAATCCTAAACCAAGAAAGACTTAGCATGTATCTGTTTGCAAACTGAGTAAATTTCCACTGCCCATTTAGTTAAAGCGTATTTGCCTTCGGGGGCACTTTGCCCRGAGCACGGAGTTAATTGCAAGTCACTGAAGCTTTGCAGGAATAGGTTTAACTGGGGGTGKTTGCAATAGCCAAAGAGCGAGTGAAATTGGAGAGAAGACATCTCAGAACGTGTGGAGTTGAAATCACCCCTCCTTCAGCACCGCCTGTTCTCCTGAGATGTCCCTTATGTGTGTCCAGGCAAAGTTTGAGGATTGCTAGAGGAACAGAAACATAAATCTCATCTTCTGGCATGGCYATCATCGCTGCTGTTCAGCAATCATTGTATTTCTTCTTGCAAGGAAAAAGAAGTCAGTGAAATATCTTGCYCTGGTAGGGAGTGAATCTGTGTCAGGTAAATGTGGGGAGGGGGAAGCAATAAGAAAGTATTTTATTTTTTATTTTTCATCTTATTTTATTTATGGATGGGAAAAATAGAAACCTGCTAAGCAGCTGGCCAATATACTGAACTACACAATTTCCTTCAGTCTCTGTATGGTCCATGCCAGGGTAGTTATGAATAATGACCACAGAGGGACTTACCARTCAAAAGATATCASAGAGTCACAGAACRGTTGAGGTTGGAAGGGACCTCTAGAGATCATCTAGTCCAACCTCCTGCTCCAGCAGGGACACCCAGAGCACRGGGCACAGGRTGGCATCCAGGWGRGTTTGGAAGATCTCCAGAGMAGGAGACTCCACARCCTCTCTGGGCAGCCTGTTCCAGGGCTCTGTCACCCTCMCAGGAAAGTTCTTCYTCACATGGAGATGGAACTGCCTGGGTTTCAGTCTGTACCCATCACTCATTGTCCTGTCACTGGCCACCACCAAGGAGAGTTTGGCCCCCTCCTCCCTACATTCTCTCCTCTCGTATTTGTACATATTGATCGGATCTCCTCTCAGTCTTCTTTAGGTTAAACTAGCCCATTTCGCTTAGTCTTTCCTCATACGGTAGATGCTCCAGTCCCTTAATCATCTTTGTTGCTCTGCGCTGGACCCTTTCTAGAAGCTCCACRTCYCTYYTGTMCTGGGGAGYCCAGAWCTGCCCCCAATACTCCAGGTGYGGCCTCACCAGAGCTGAGCGGAGGGGCAGGATTGGTGTTAGCACATCAAGGACTTCCTCTGCATATGTTACCAGCATGAGCTTTGCAGGCTAGGCTCAGACTAGGTGGGCTAGACCCAGCTTTGGGGTTTATTTTTGMTCCTTCTCATCCCTGCTGACAGCTTGTGGATGGTTCCTGTGTCATGGGAGTGTCATCTGATTTCATAGCAGTGCTGGAAAGGGGGAGAGAGGGGAGGTGGGAAAACAATCCCAGCATTTTATCTCCATGGGAATGTCTACGCTTGTTCTATCTAGACCCTCTTTTGAGTGCAAGGGGATGGAGTGGGATGCTCCACAGGTCCCAGTGCAGAGCTGCTGATTTCCAGTGTATCATCTCAAACCATCATCACCTCTTGTTCTGCTGGAGTAAAGCTCTGCTATGGTAGTAGATGTGATGAGCTTTCAACTCTGGTGCTGCAGCATAAGTGATGGAGRGACTGAATAAACAATTTGGAAATGTGTTTTGGAAGTGTCGCTCTTTGAGGCTTCATTAACCTCTTAGAAAAACCCTTCTKCAGAAAATCTTTTGCCTTAATTTCAGCACAGAATAAATTCTAGTTCAGGGCAGAGGTAGGGGAAAAAACCTCCAAGTCCAGTTTGGATCCAAATGAGATGGCACCTTTCAAATAAATGCGGTTACAAGGAGCCACATGCCACAAGCAGAGCGGCAAGCTCCCCCTTCCTTTATAGTGTGGTAGTTGATCAACCACATTGAGCTCAATGCTAAGATTAACACTAAGTACCAGGTTTTTGCTGTAGTGCTCTGAAGAACARAAATATTGATGCTGCATTGTAATGAACACGGGCGAGCACCAGAGGGTAGTGTATTACACAGAAAAAGATCCCATCAGCATAGCACAAGCTGTTTGTGTTTGAAAAACAGATTGACAGGGAGCGTTTAGGCTGGAAGCGTCGCGGGGGCCGCCCGCCGCACTCCGTGTGTGGCACCGCTCGCTGCGTGCGAGCACGAGCTCGGCGGGCACTGAGTGCCTCTATGGCCTGCGTGGGTGCAGAAGGACATTTGTCTGAGATACAGGCTCAGAGCACCTCTCTGCTGCGTCAGGGCGTGATGCTCTGTCACAAGTTTAATATCCAGGTGCCCAAGCGCGCGAGAGCTGTCAGAAGAGAGTTTTGCAGAGTCTGTCCTCTCGTGCATCTCCCTTCCCCTGCTTCATGCTGGGSACAGATTTCAGTGTGCTCCATCCTCCTCCTCTCCTATGCACGTCACTGGTGTGCTAGAGAAGGAAATCTGGCTTAGGAGGAGTCACAAGGCCCTTGTGTGGGTCACCAGGGTGTGGGGCTCATCGCAAAGTACCTCTTCTGCCCAGGGTGGCTTGAAACAGGTGAGCCATGTGGAGTTTGCAAAAGCACTGGTAGCTGGGTGCAGTCTGGCCCCGATCCCGTGAGCACTATCWATGTTACCTAGCTCTTGAATAGCATTTTTGACCACTAGATGTCTTTCCAAGGCARTCTGTTGCTTCTTCCTCTTATTGCAGCCTTCAAAACTGAGGCACTAACAGGTGAAATGACTTTCTTGAGCTCGCCTTGCGCTCCTGACTTCTGAGCTGCTGTTTGAACCACTCCAAATTATCTCACACTTTTTTGTTTGTTTATTTGTTTTGATGCTTTTTCTTTTTAAGGAAATGCTGCCCTTGGTCTGCTCTGACGTGTACTCAGTCTGTGCAAGCCCCACTTAKTTGCTGCCTGTCATTACTTGGGCAACCTGCGGCTGGTCAAGCCCAGGAGGTGGACACTGGAGAAGGAGAGGTCTGTTAGCATGAGGGCTGCAGGGCAAGGCAGCACTTGCACTCTCCAGGAGCAGATCATGCAGGGAATTGGGACTTCACATCCTGGATGCTTTTCTCTCWTTACATTTGTGCTGAGATGACTTGTCCCAGTGCTGTAGAAGAAATACGCATGAAATACATGTTAACTGGTACAGAGGGATGTTGTTAGAGAACAGCTGTGTTAGCTGAGATATGTATATTTGTGCATAAATATTTGCAGATACTCTTAAATGAAAATTCCTACTTTTGCTTTAAGACAATGAAGTTATGGTTCCTTTAGCATCTGTTATAAAATAAYGCAGGCAAGTGCACAGGGTTTCTCAAGGATATTGGGAAGAGGAACAGACCCCTCATCACCTGCTTTCTCCCTTTGGTGCATCACCCCAAATCTCACACCAGGAGACATTCCCAGGCAGGATGGTCTTCCTTGTGCCTGCTTTGAAATGAATGAGGTCAGTGAACTCTTCCTCTGAGCAATAACATTCAGAGAGGCCCTCTCACATGTCCCTTTCTGCYAACGTGCCGCCTGCAGATGGATTTTTGTAGAGCTCAGCACAATCCTTCATGGTCCAGACTTGCTGGGGAAAATGAGGCGTGACTGTAATTTTTGGTCCAGCTTTTCCCTCTCCTATCTTAAAAGATGGACAGATAAATAAGGAGAAGGACATAAAGACACCCAGTCTAAATGAGAAAGTCCTTGTCACTGGCATATGCCAGTGACAGTTACAGATGGCCATTCTTGAGCTTTCTGGTTGCTTCTCATTTTGCTTCCAGCTTGCACTAATCATCTCCTGTCTAGCATGCCTTTACTCATCTGCTGTCCTTCTGCCATGTGCTGAAGGTGCCTGCCATTAATCTCACCTCTGTTTGTCTCAAACTGCTGCGCAAAGTGAATGGAAAACATCTGGTGAGCACCTGAAGTGCAGCCCAAAGCAGAGAGACAAGCGGGCGTCTCTGCATTTGGTTCCATTTGGATCACGGTGATTGCAGTTCCCAGAAGGCAGGGAAGGGCTCTGTGCCTTTTGTGCAATAACTGTTTGTTACATCCCTTTTCTGGAGAGTGAAAGAAGATCTGGGGTCCTCTCAACCCAAAGGACTATCTTGATTATTTTCATTCCTGGACTGTTTTGTAAAATGGTACATTCCCTGTGGATTTGTGTCAATAAGCAAAAAAGGCTCATAAAATATTTGAGACCAGTGAATAAGGATGATGGGAGCTGTGCTCTGTATGTATTCATGTAAACATCACTTGGGAACCCTGATCTATGTCATCACTGCCAAGAGTTATCTATGCGTCTCGCRTTAGGGAGTTATGGAATAAATATAAAAGAGGCAGAGAGGCCAAGAGGTCTGTTTCAGCTGAAATGTTTTGTTTTGACCGCTCTGGAAGCATCTCTTTGCTCAGATTTCAATTATTTCCTTCCTAAACCCCTGCCTACTTTTTTATTCCCTCTTGGGYAATTGGAGTGAACACAAGTTTCTAAAGAGAAAATCAGTTCAAATCAGAAAATTTGAAACATTATTTGAAGATTTTGTAAAAAAAGTGTCTCGTGGAAATTAACTCCCCTAAACAGACACCCCTTGAATTTGGAAGAACTGACATTCCTTGCCTGCTTGTACTGACAAGTGATGAAGCAGCCTACAAGCAGCCAAAAGGAAAATGAAGTCCCCCAAAAGCTAAGCAGCCCTGTAGGAGGGGGCCCATAAATGCTGAAATGGCTCCTGGGCAAGAGTGGTGTGTCTGGGTGGATTATCTTTGGTTAAAACTGTGGCATTCTTTCTGACATACTGAATTCAAAGCAATCTGATCGTTCACACTTAATAGAGTGGATTTGTGGCTCCCGTTTCCTAATGAACTTCCTGAACACCTGCCAAGATGCTCATAACAAGAAATGTTATGAAAGCCATTTCCTAAATGGTTTGGGGCTTGATTTGGTCCTTACAGCCCTGAATAAGTTAAAGACTTTTGCTCAGCTTCATCACAGCTATTTGTTTTATGGTCTGAGGCCTTTGGGTTCTGCAGCAGTCACTCATTTCTGGTGCTAAAACGCTACGTTCTGTCCTTAGTCCTCATCCTGGTGGTAAAGGTGTTTTATAACTTTGCTTTTCTTCCTGTTCAGARCAGGGTATGACAGCTACCATCCCTCAGGTATACTGCGTCCTCCACCGAGCAAACCATTAATTCTAACACAGCAGAGATGTCTCCCGTATTGGTCTGCAGGTCTGGAGACACGTGTCTCCCCTCAGATAAATGTAGTCGATTAAATCTCTCATTAAGATTTTTTAGCTTCCACAGATGCTCTTTCTTTCTCTCCTATGATAATTGTATTAAAATTGCATGCAGAGCCATTTGTACATTTTAACGTTAGCATTTGCGGTTCCAAGTCAGCTGGGGGAAGAGGGAATTGTCACCRTTTTCACCAGCCTCCTTTGCTGTCATCGTAATCCCTTCAAAGGGAGACACAGCAGCCCGAGTCATTATCAGCTAAAATGTGTTTGCACTAGCAGGTGAAAAAAATAATACGGCTAATCCAGGACTTTCCTGGGAGCCCATGGTGAGGTGGAAATGTATTTTCTGAGAAATTATTTCTGAAGAAATGAGCAGGGCCAGGGAATGCTGTGCCCAGCTGGCTCRTCGCTGATTCCATTGAGCCAATACATTCATGCCCAGCAATCAAGAAAAGCAAACTCAAGTCCTAGAGCGACTTGTTGCCTTTGGATCTAGTGCTGGTGGATGCTGAGCGCCCTCAATTTCCACTCGTAATGCTGAGAGCAGTGCTAGTGTTTGAGAACACAGTGGCATGAGGTTGAAAGGGCTCTCCCGGGTCGGCGTGTCAAGCTGCCTGCAGTCAAAGGCAGGAGCTCACATCTCCCCTTTCAGACAGCGTGAAGATCCATCTTCAGCACTCAGATTTTCCTCTTTTCTTTCTGAYCCAGCGGGGAGCTAATTTAAGGGAACTTGATTCTAATTGCCAGTTTAAATATATTAATGGCCAATTTTACACCAATTTTTCTTTTGTCAGTGTTTTCCTTCAGCCTTAAAGCACTCTGTCTCTCTCTGTTGAACAAACCAAGACGAACTGGACACCCCTCAGCTCTCCTTGCCACAGGCTGGGCAAGACTGATTTCAGAAAACATCTCCCTTCCCATCTCATCCTCCGAATGGTTTTCTGCCACTTTTCCCAATATTAGTGTCCCTATCTTGAACAAGAATGACCGCAGTTTCATTCATGTGTACAACGGCTTTACTCCATCCAGAAATATGTGCATGCCTCTGAAGTCAGGAGACAGGAGGTGTCTAGAGGTGGATATTGGTCTGCGATACATCTCATTCATCTTTAGCTATTTAAGAATTAAGTCTGATCTCTTCTTAGAGTAATGGAAGTTATCTAAGATATTTAGCCTGGCTGGAGTATGTAATAACTGGGTTCTTTACAGAAAAACCTTTCTCTTCTGTTAACAGTAAGGAGCTGAGATGACCACGTTTGTCTACATGTCTATCCTTTAGTGAGTGGCCGAGTGAGATTAACCTTGGGGTTAATGTTAGGCACATCTCTTCCTTAGTTCTTCTGCTACCACCATTGCTCTTACTTGACAGTACTGGCTACTCATTTCATTCTTATTCATCTAAGAAGGCCTCCTGGGTTTGGCAATATGGAAGAAGAGTGCCCTGGATTTGTAGCTGAAGGACASAGTCCTCATCAAGATTAATGAAGAATTAATTTTAATTCTGATGTATTTTACTTTAAAACATTTACAGACAATAAGCTTTACTGCTTTAATGAAATATATCTCATTACAGGCCTGTCAAAAAGAAAATGGATTATTTTTCTCCTGTGCATGGCAAGAGTTTTTTATTCATTTCTGTGGCCACCTATTTATAGTTTATGTCGTAGATTTCAAAGCAAGTGAAAAAGAGCCTATTCCTTTCGAATTGGCTCATATGTAGCAAAAAGGACCATACAATAATATTAAACTTGGTTTCTCTTTTTAATGGTGAGGAGGGAGCTATTAATGTTCTGTAACTCTTGTTTGGGACCTACTCTAAATATTGGATTAGAAATGAGGGAAACGGCATCTTGTAATCCTTATTCATAGTCTGGGTCAAATGATTTCAGTGTGAGTCTCTTTCTTCATTAATGAACAGAGAGCAAAACAGAAATGGAACACTATGCAGGAAGATTTGGCTTTAAAATTAATATTAATGAAACTCAGGAATACATAGTCAGTGCTTCAGCCACTTACAAAACAGTCTGTTAAGAGAAATGGATTTTCTGACCTGAATGATGGAGAAGTTCTGGACGGCCTGTCCATGTGCTGCAGGTTTGAACCCATCATAGATGTTGGGGTGACATTTCCCTGTGGAAGAGTGACTCTGTCAAAGTCCACAGCTCCATTCTGCTGTTGAGATACACAAACTGAAATCTCAGAATCGGCTTTTGATTTGAGACTTGTTACTGAAGGATCGATGTAAGTTAGGGCTAAACACTAAGGTACAATTGACTGGGCTCCTGGGTGCTACCAAACTGCTGCTTTTGTGATGAAAAAGAATAATAATAATGACAACCATCATCATAACAGCTTTTGGTGAAAAGACTTAATGGATACAGTTAAAGAACTTAAATGTCAATAAACCTACTGTAGTGCTGAAGTTTTGCTTTCCAAAGGCAATATGCCCAGGGTTAATCTGACTACCAGAAGTAATAACGACCTTCTCAGGTAGGGAGAGCCTTCCCCCACTGGGGGAGCAGATCTCTTGTGTCTTGCACGCCCRGTTTCTCAGCTACAGACTTGGTAGGGAGCCCACACTGCTAGTGTCATATTTTTTATATTCTTCTCTCTGTGCTATCCCTGCCGCTGTGTGTGATCCGATCCATGCTGAGTATGCCCGGCTAATGCTGTAAATTACACCGTCGTGTAATTGTTTATAAAAGGCCCATCAAGCTGCATGTCCCTGCAGCTGGCACCAGAATGCTTGCTGAAGTGACATGTAAGTCAATGACGACTGCCAGGTCTGAACTAAAGTCTTGGGGCATAGGAAAAAAAATGTATTGATAATTTACAGTCTTACCTCCAGACCTTATTGTTTCCATGTCTTATTTCCAGAGTAAGTAGAAGACAATTACCAGTGCTTTCAAGTGGCTATAAAGTACAAGTTATTATCCACTGATTATAGTGCTGCACTACTCAGCCTGGATATTCTTTTTCAGTAGAAATTTAAAAGAAAAAAATAGTTTTAAAAAATAAAACACAACTTGGAAACGTAAGCCGTTTGAGTAGGAYGTAGTCTCTCTCCTCTACTACTGAGATTGGGGCTTTTCTAAAGACAACTCACAGAGGCAGGGGGAATCCCAAGATGGTTAGAGTGTTTAGAGGGTTGMTCCTTTGCAAGGTGCATCATGGCTGGTGCAAAGCTGGAAATGATGCCTGCTTTGTAATACTTGAGGCCACACTCTTTATTAGAGAGCAAGGAGTGTATCAGGACTGAAGAACAAAGAGAGGATAAAATATGAGATCTGCATAAAATCTATTGAAGCATGGCTCATTTTCCTGTGCAGATGGCTTTGCATTCAGATCCTCATGCAATCAGAATTAACTTTCTCCAGGTGATCAATGATTTGCCTATTTCTATAAACAAATAGTGGTAAGCACCTGTCCCAGGAAGTCCAGAGGAGAGGAACAGGAATGAGAACAGAACCAGACCTGCTGGGAAGCTATGACACAGGGCATGTGATGAAGTTACAAGCTTGCCCTCCCTGTTCCCCATCACCGTTAGGAAGAGAGCTCCCAGTGCTACCCCCCAGTGCTGGGTTAGATGTGCCAGGTCTCCCCTGACTGTGGGACCAAGGCAATCAGGAGTGGGATGGAAGTGGCAGGTGTCTCCTGCTCCAGACGATGGAGATGAAGCACATTGCTGCTTGGCCAGGATCCCCAAGCAACCCTGAGAACTGGATAACAGGAGGTAGGGAGCAAGCATTGCATGTCTCCCTGTGTTTCAGTTCTGACTCACCTCACCTGTTTTGGAAGTTAGCTTTTCTAGMTTTTATTCTGTTAAAACATAGCAATTTGGGTTTAAAAGCCATTTTGGTCTCTTTGAGGAGACTACATGCCTAGGATACACCTAGGTCTATGTATATCCCTCTCAAAGCTCTATTTCTAACCAGTCCTTTTTGCTGTCCTGGCGACTGTTTATGGTTTAAGCCTCCAGGGAGAGTTTTGGCTTCTCCCTGGAAAGCACTTCTGATGGGAGATGCTTATCCTAAATTCCTCCAAGAGAAGATACTCTTCTGGAGAGCATGTCCACATTTGGAAGAACCCAGGAGGTGCCAGYTGGTCAGATCACTTGCCATTCATCGATGCCCAGGAAAAGGCTTTGTGACTTAGCTTTGTTCTTTCTCAAATGAGCCTGAGCAATGCTTTGGRGAGGATGTTAAGCTTGGCCTACCAGCAGTTTGTTCTGCAGCAACGTAACCTTTGCTACTTTAGGCACGAATAAGAGTGGAAGAGAAGAAGAATACCCAGGAATTCTTCACTAACTGCTTGCTTTGGCAGCMGTACAGACATCTAAAATGAAGAAGTGCTTGATCATTACTAATGTCTTATTCAGCTCTTACTTAGGGCCAATAATTTTGCTGTTAAAGGGAATAAAAGAAGAATCTTGCAAACCATAGTTCGATTATCTCCCTTCTTCCCCTCCGCCTCCCTTCTTCCATCAAAATAGATCCATGAACTTCCAGTGGTGGTTGTATGAGTCAGAAATACCCATGTATGGCAATTGTACCATGCTTAATTTTTTTTTAGCTAAATAAGAAGGAAAATAAAGATTTTTTATCTATTGAGTTCAAAGAGAACAGATCAGACCTAAGCTGGGGCAGAGGGAGGGGAGAGCCTGAAAAAAGGGATATATCTGTGTTAAAAATAAATACGAAAAGGAAGGAGAATTCCCCAAGTCACAGTGATTACTATAAATTAATTCAGCAAAATGAGGTTACTCCATAAATTCAGCTTCAAGGCAGGGATAATTCAGAAATAGGTGGATACATGCCAAACGGTGGTTCCCTATAGGTAGGAGCCATTGCAGCTTGTCTATGAAAACAAACAGAGCTTGGCTATCCATAACTGTAGCTGGAAAGCATCCGTCATTATTACTTATGTCGTGCAGGCTTTAACGTTTAATTCACAGAAGCTAATCACAAAACCCAGGATTTTGCTAGGTGAGGAGAAAGGAAAGAAAGGAGACTTTCCCTTGGGGTGTTTGGAAGAGAGCCGCTTTTACCTTGAAACATTATCCAGAGAGGTAAAAGTAAAATAAAWAGGAAAAAAATAAACATGGAGAGACAAAGAAATAAATTCCTGTTATAAGCTATGAGCAGCAGACTTTGAAATGCTGTTCTGGTCTGTATTACAAAGAAATAATACATTTCTCCATAGAGAAATGGTTCACAATAAGAAAAATTGGAAGAAGCTTTCCCTAGCCTACTGATCTGAAAAGAAATGAGTGTTGCAGCCTGGGTGGGCTGAACTTTTCACTTGAAGCCCGTTCTAGAGGGTGGCAGAGGTTTAACAGTCACAACAACGTGATGGGTTTTCTCGCTAAGCTGATTCCCTTTTCTCTTTTGTTTTTCTTTCACTAAGCTCCTCTGGCAACTGTTACCTGTTTTGTTTCAGTTATTCTTTGGAGTCAGGAAGATTTCCTCAGGATTTAGGGCCCGATAAACATGGCAGAGACACTTAGCAGAAATTACCTGTGTTGCACTGACTGAAGGATGCCACAAAGACATAAACCCAGCATTAAGTGACAAGGTTTGGACAGGGTTGTGCATCTCCAGTGCAATGATGGTGAGCYGTTGGTCACATCTGTCTGTATGAACTGCAATAACATCTTCTAACGCTTAACCTAATCACATTTCCATACAAGAAATTGGCCAAGACCCTTCTAGACAATAGTATTTYGGCAGAATAATTAACTGCTGCTATTTTATTAGGGTATGGATTGCCCTCTAAATTACATGTCTAGTTACTATGTCTGACTTTTATCTGGTTAAAAATAGGTGAGATTGTTTGGGGCTTCAGTGACTTATATCTCCTAAGAAGTCTGAAAGAGAAAAAAAAAGAAGTTTTTTGTATTTATTCAGTATCTGAGGCCCAAGCGGGTAAGTATCTCATCATCTCATTAGCAGGACACAATGTGTTGGAGAAACAAGTTGTGTTAYGGCTCACCTGGGACTTTCAAGCTTTTATGTGACTTATTCTTTCAGTGTCCTGAGCTTTGCTAAGATTCAAGCTTTACTGAAACATTTTTCATGAAGTAGAGCCAGAAAGGAGGACATGRTTCTGTAGACATAGACTTGAGGGTCAGAGGGGGGACAAAAATGAAAGCGAGATGTGCAAGATTTGTACTGACTGGTTCCTCTGAGTGTCTTCAAAGTAATTTGGGAGGAATTCTGTTTCAGGGATAAATGTGCTGTGATGAATTACATTGCAATTTAAACATTACCTGCACAACCTGGAGGTGGGTTCAGAGATCACGCAGGGGCTGCTGAATGGTAGAAACGGAGCTAGTTAAAATCCTGATGCATTTTCTGCATGACTCAACGCAAGATTGAGATGGTAGGTGTTTGAATATCTGCACACCTTTTATGTTATAGATAATGTAATTATATTCTCTCTTCAGCTCACCTATGAAAAGAACTCAAATTTGCACTAAAAAGATCTTTACCCTTTTTCTGCTGATCACAGCTTAGCAAACTTTCACAGGAAAGATTTGTTATCTTTAATAGCACTAAAATTACTTTAAGCAATTACCTATGWCATTTTAAACTCTACAGAGGTTATTAAAATATTCTCATGGCAACTATAAAGAAATAGGAAAATAAGTAAAGACTAAATTGTATCCTGCAAAAAGTTATTTGCCTGAAGAATATTCAKTCTTCAGTTTCTCAACAGGCAGCCTCACTTCCTGAACTGAATACCTTCCTGTTCTGTTTGATCTTCCATGTTCCAGCATCAGAGATGCACCTGAACTTAAAATAACCGTTTCATCTTCTGGAAAAAAACRWAAACAAGCAAATAAATAAAACCCCAAAAGACRAGTATTCCAGAAAGCTGCAAAGCAACCCAACAATGACAGCCTTAGTTAGAAATAAGTCTGAGCATTGGAAATTTCGTGTTATGGTTTTTCTTACTTCCATGTGAAGTATCAGAAATTAACTATTTAAAAGAATACTTGGTGTCAGCTCCTGCTTGCAGCTCTGGGTTTTTTTTCACTCCTTTTTTTTGTAGGAAATTTCTTATAACACCCAGTCCTGATAGATCAGTCCAGGAAGAGCTGTCTGGTAGAGCAGCTTATTAGTGGGTGGTGTAGGCTCCTACAAGGAAGGATGGAATTATGCAGAAATCAGGAATTAGCAGGAAACTGTATTGGCTAAAGTCCTAGAGAACTGTTCTTTATTGGCAAGGAGAAATCTATTAAGATTCTTTCCTGGTAAATGGTGCTTCATCCCATATCCTGGCATTCTTGTGATTTCCATCTCCCACATCAATGTACCRGAGCAAAGTAGAACCGAAGGTGTGGCTTTTTATCTAATAATGATGTTGAAGGAAATTAGCATCATTCTAATTAAAGGATGAAAAGCAAAATTAATTTAGAGCATTTTAACTTCCATTCCTGAGACATTACCCCGGTGGAGCAGGGCAGGGGCATGTTCAAAACATTGCAGTGCAGCATGACAATAGCATCAGTGGACATGAAAGTGAAATTAATTAAAATAATGGAAAAGCTAAAGCAATTATGTTCCCATTTCATTTATTTTCACAAGTGCTGTTGAGATAGCAAGTTTGTAATATCTGCTGCAATTAATAATTTCTCATTACATAGTCATTATTAAGCCAAGTAGTTCTCTTTCTTCTACTATTTTTCCTTCATTGAAGAGCCCAGCACTAGAAAGTTGGAGACAACACTTCTCCAAAGTTTATGCAAAGTCCGGAGTTAGATGGCAGTTTGGTCACGACATGGTGCTTTTCTTCTGTTAAATTGTGACTTGAAATCAATTACAATCACAGGGGAAGAGCGAAGAGTTGCTGATTCAAGCAGGCTTGCTTTTTCTGGCAATTTTGCACTTAATGCTTCCTTCCCTCCCACCTCCACAGATAAAAGCTGTTCAGCTTCTTCAGGTTGTTAAGCTTTTGGCCTCTGCAAAGYCCAGAGTTCAGTGACCATGTCGAAATCATTACCTGCACTGAATGAGAACCATTTCTTCTTGCTCCCAGTCATACTGGCAAGTCCTTTTTCTGTCATTTTCATACAGTTTCATGGAGTTTGAGGCTAGAAGATCAGATCAGGTGATTAGATCATATTAGATCTTGCTTGCTGTGTATTGCAAGTCTTTGCATCAACCCAGTTTCTCCCAACTGATCTTGAACTGAAGCATTTGACTCTGCAGGCAACTAAACTGTTGGGAAACAAAGCAGGGAGTGCATTTTTTTAGAACTTGTTTCTTATTATTGGCTAGTATTGTGGATATTCAGACATTTATTTTCTTGCTGCAGAGGAAGTAAGAAGAGGTGACCAGGTAGATCACAATTTTCAAGCTTTGAAAGGCACTAACGTAGGACCAAACTGCCCAAAGCTAGTTGAAACCTTCCRTCTTCAGAGATACCACTGATGAGCATGGAAGCAGTTACGGCTGCAGCATCTTCCCCAGGTATGCTTACTGCCAGGAAGCACCTACCCTRTTCCAAAGCTGAACTCATTTATTGCAGCAACTGTAGAAATGGGAAAGTCTCCCATGGGCCGTGTGTTGTATCTGCCCATTCCCTGTTCTCTAAGATCCCCAAGAGCATCTCAGAGTGCATGAGATGTCCCTGTTTGAAGCAAATGAATCTTGCTCCAGACTTCACATGATAGGTCCTATATTTTAGGTGTATCATGGGCAATGAGGGGGGGTTCTCTGGCTCTTAAACACACATAGTATTTGGTATGACCTTTTATATAACAATACATTAATCAGATATGTAAGTATAGGTCTAGAAGATTAGTAGAATTAAACCAGCAGCTTTTTAAATCTCCATTCCAGAATTCAGACAAAACTGGTACAGAATTTAGGTGGCTATGCCTAACACAGGTAATGCTATACATATGTCAGCTAACAAGCCTTACACAACAACAATGAAAAAACATTGGCTTGAATAAATACAGATTTCTAGTCAGATTGTAATAGTAGTGAAGTCTTCAAAWTTTCAGAGAGATTAATTAAAAGCATGGAGATAAATGGAACATAAATGAAATCAGGAATGTACTACAGATGTGCTATGTAATTTACCTTCTTTGTTAATGTTTTTTTATTGAAAATGATATCATTTTTAATCTCTCTGTACTTCAACAAACATTTTTAACAGTACCACATGAAGAATCTGGGGCTTAGTATGGGATCATACAGCAGATAAGGATCCTCACAAAACAGAAATAATAATGTGTTTGGCTGAAAAGTGAACCATTGAGCAAGAGGGATGTTACTGCTGGAGCTCTACAAAGACATAGTTTTAGATCAGGTGTATTTAACTTTTAATCCATTTTCCTAGAACTAGCARGACTAAAGAGAATATGAAACTGGCTGATCATATAAAGCAAGAAGTAGGGTCAGAAAGGAGGAGGACAAGTTATCATGAGGGAGGAACAGGATGACAGCGAGGAGGAGAGCACTAGCAGTTGAATGAAATTCAGTGCTACCAAGTGCCACATAGTTCACTCAAGAGCTAATAACCAGAATTTTTGCTGTAGCCTTGGAAATTGTCCCTTAGAAATAACAGAGAAAAAGGAAGACCTGGCTGTACTAGTTAATCACTGGATGGCTCTGAGCCTGCGAAAAGTCCATGGTGTGAAGATATCTCAAAGAAAGTATTTCCAGGAGAAACTAGGAGTTGCGTGGTGCTGTGAGGTGTCATCTAGAATAATGAAAAGCAATCCTATTCACATGTATTAAAGAAGGATGAACTCACACTTGAAATGGATGCTTGAGACTGTAAAATACATCTTACTGAAAAAAAAAAGCTGGAATAGTTCTTATCTAMCACAAAAAATATAATTCAGGGGGAATGTAAGTATATAGCTCCAGTTATGAAAAGAAAGAGTCCATAACTAAATTAGAAGTGTTAATAAAAGAGGAAGATGTTTAAGATAAACACATTTCCTAGTAAAAAAGCAAATGTCTTTAAAAGGACCACAGTTACATTTTGCTTAGTTCTGGAAAGACTTTTCAATAGAAACAATATGAGCAAAAACAGCTTTTACATGGAAGCTCATGGACCTGGGGATGCAATTCCAGCATTCAGTTGCCTGAAATTTTTGGGGAATGGAATGTTTGGYTGGAGAAATTTATCTCCTTTTTATATCTTATGTTCAAAATTACAATATYTGCCTGTGATCAAACTAGCCTGCAATCCGCTGTGTGTGTGTTTTGTTGCTGTTGTTTTAATTTTTCATTCCATAACACGCTTAGAATTGATTTGGTCTTTTCTATTTATATTCCCGGAGTTGATGACAATTGATGTTCTTTCATTCGGGTTTCAAAGGCAGGAGCCACATGATCAATTTATGTCTTGCCACAACTCACCTCAGGACACGATATATACCCGGCATCTTGTTCCCGGGTAACAGATCTTTAGGACAGCTTAATGACTGATGCAGCTGTGCAAGTGGTGATGATGAAAGGAAAATCCATATTTCAGCTTTCGCTCAAAACAGGAGACATTCAATCAGTAATTCCTGGGGTGGACAAAGGCAGAAATGTGAGAGATTTTGGCCTCTGCTTGTTTTTATAGCTGTCGATAGAAGTAGTTTATGCTTACTCTTAGATTTCCTCAAAAAGAGAGGCAGATGAGCTGCTCATCATTAAAAGGAGCATTTTAAAGCAAGCTTGATGAAGTCTGAGATGTCATTATTTAGAAACACTACCAAACGTCACCTTTCTTTATAGGAGTTTATTGTTCAGAGATAAAGCAATACTTGCATATGTGTCAGATTCAGGGCAAGGAGAATGTGGAAATTAGAGGAAAAACTTTGTGGTCTGTGGCCGCTAGTGATCAAGTATTAGGCACAAGGTTGACTTTGACTCATAGCCTCACATAAGACTACTCACTTGTTTAAGCTGGCCACATTTTTAAGCTCCAGAACAAGACCTAAAAAAGATAAATTTCTTTTTCTAGACAGCTACTGTTAAGTTGCAAAACTTGTTGTTATTCTCTGTTACTTAAAAATAGTCAACAAGGGCTGCAGAATTGCAATAATTGCCACCATCCGCAGTGACCCCCCTTGCAGTTAGCACCTGCGTGCAGCCATGGGTGGCCGAAAAGTTGATGTTTCCCCGCTCTCCTTTCTACATTATTAAACCAGGACACCTCATGTGTGGGTAATTGGACTCTGATGCCTTTTCTTTGAAGCATTTGCTTCYGCACTGGCAGATTTTGTTGGATGTTTTTATCTTTTATGTATCATTCACATCATTTTGGCGGGTTTCCCAACATAGCACTTTTGAACCTGCTTCTAGTTTTTATTTAATTTTTTTTAAAGAGTATCCTCCCYGCTGGAGCTGGATTAGGAGCAGCTCTTCTTTTAAGCTGCTTAGAGCTGAATTTAAAGGTGCAGGAAGAGAAGGAGAGGAGACTTCAAGGAGAGGAGACATGTGACTTCAAGAGGCGGAGGGAAGGGCAGTATTAACATTTCCGTGTTTGTAACACTGCAGCAACTTATTCAGGCCCGTGCTCTGTGCCTGGAGGGGAAGATAATCTCTTTTCCAAAGAGATTTGGTAGATGGTAAGGAAATACAGAAGTGCTGTCCTCGTATTTTGTGAAAAATAGAGCTCATGCTGCAAGAAGGGAAAAGGAAGGAAAGAAACTCYTGCTGCCAACAGGCAACAGAGACCAAAAGAGTTTGCTTGGCCAGGAGCCTGACAGACACTTAAGAGAAGGCACCAGCAGGAGCCGGTGCTGTGTTTGGCTTTGAAGCAGGGAAGGCCCGCCATCCCTGAAACTAACACCAAGGCTTGTGCTGGGAGTTGCACAAACCTCTTGGTTTTCTCAGCGGAGACCTCTCCACGGCACAAACCCCTCAGCCAGGGCAGCACCAGCTTTTACAGCACCGAGCGCTTGCGGGAGAGCTCAGCCTCCACAGATGTTTCAGGCTGTTAGATGCGGAGATGCTTTCATTGCAGAAATCCCTAGGAAATGGAGCTTTACATTGCAGCATTGGAATGCTCCRAGAGAACTCATTAAGGCAGGCCTAATTCAGCAGCGGGATGGGGTCAGCAGGGAGCGTGGTGAGGAGAGCAGGAGACTCTAATTTATGCAAACGAGCTCCCATGAACAAGCACGGCAGGAGTGACAATTAAACGGTGTCTTCACTCCAACTGTCTTACTAAAACCAACACTAGGGAAAAAAAAGCAAAAAAAGCATTCTGTGGATGATACTAAACTAGGGATGTCTGGCGTGACAAATGGCAGAGCAGCCATTGAAGGGAACTCGATAAACTTGAAGTTGGGGCTCACAGAAACCTGTTTGGCAAGGGAGATGCAAAACTCTGCACGGTGGGTAGAGAAGCCTCAGGCATTGAATGAAAAAAGCTGCAATGCAGCCCTGCTGGGAAGGACCTGCGGGCGACGGTGGGTGGCAGGTTAAATAAGAGCCAGAATCAGGCTCTTGCTGTGATAAACAGTRCCCTGGGCTGTGTTAGGAGGAGCATGGCCAGGGCAGTGCAGGGAGCTGCTCTTCCTCTATGGCTGGTGAGACTGCTCWTGGAAAACTGTGTCTGGTTGGAGGCTGAGGTTGAGAGGGATGGGGAGAAGATCCAGCAAAAGGCCACTGTCCAACCAGGGTCTACAGGGAGTGCTATACTAGATTATATATATAGATATGTATATATATATATATCACAATGATATGTATAAAACAATATATTACAATGATAAGACCAAGAGCTTTTCCTAGGGGTTATAGATTGGCTGTGAGAGTTGATGGCCTGAAGCAAGACTGCAGGGCAATAAGACAAGTGGTCATGAGTCTTCCAAGAAATGCCCAGGAGTGTCGTTACTGCAGTTTTAAGAGAATGTTTTAAAAGGTGCTAACTCGTAGGATCTTTGCTCTCTTTTAGTGTTTTTTTTTCTTTGCTGTGAAATAATTCCTGAGGAAATGAAGAGGGAAGAATGAAAATGATTTCTCAAAACTGGCAGGAAGCATAACAAGGAAGTGGAAATATATTAGTAATTAGTAACTAGTATTAGAAAATGTTGAAGGTGATCTGGCCAGGATTTGAAGAAATTTCTGCATGCTAACTGCAAGGGGTCATCTAATATGGATGGAGCTGTAGCCAAATTTTTAAAAAGGGTAGACAAATACAGCCATTAATAATATTAAGAAAATGTGACCTTTTTTTTCAGGAATTTATCCTGAATTTTCTTTATTTATTCATAAATAGATTTTATTTTTTTAAAATTATCCCCTGATATTTTCTGTGAGAAGACTTTTTGTGATGTGCAGAGGTTTATTGCATTGGTGGCTTCAAAGTTTCCCACTTCTGCATTTTCCATTTATGTTTCGTCTTCCTTTTTCCTTGACAATCCTGTTGTGTGTATGTGAACCCAACAGAAGCCTGCAGAAAATCACTRATTGGTTTTATAAAAACCTGCCCAGACAGTTTTTATTCGAATAAACGTTTGACTCGGCAGGTTGCAAAAAGAGGTTTATRCGAAGGGAGACAAATAAGGTGATTACAGCCCCTGTTATCTCTTTCTGGTKCAGCAGTTGGGTCACATTACAGAGTAGGGACTGCATGGCCCTGTGCTCTCTTTCTCTCTTCCTGCCCTTTATTYCTCATTTCTAGATTAGGATTGTGTCTGGTTTAGGGAGCATTTCCCTGGAACAACAGGGGAGGTCGATATCTTTCCAGCCTCGCTTACATAAATTATAGTGGTGCTTTACTCAGTGTGCCAAATACTGTGTTTTGTTGGGTTGTCTGGGGTTTGTCTATGAGCTATCTGCATGCAAAAATAAAGCAGGACTGATGGACTGGAGTTCCCCAGAGGCATGCACTGTAGACAAGCTCAAGCTGGCTTTCCAGRGAGGGGATATGGGGTTTGAAGGGAGAAAATCCAGCTTTCTAGGGCTGTGGTTCAAGAAAGGTCTGGAGGTCCTAAAGCTGAGTCTAGACAAAAAAATAGAAATTCAGGGGTCTAACTTTCTGCAATCTAAAAACAGCTGCACAGCAAGTTTTAGGTTCATAGTTGCATTAGCTTKTGAAGGAGCCCAGGGGATGTTCTTCTCTGGGCAGTTATGCTGCAATAAGAACCAGTAATATTTTAGTGGGCTGCTCCATCTGAAATCTGGAGGGGCCAACATCTTCCCAACATCTTAGCTCGCTGCGGTGCTGTGCTCACAAGAGAGGAACTTGGACAGGCCAACAAGGAGCTGAAGGCTCCTGCATCCAGCTTTCAGTCTCCCCTTCCACCTTGGCAAATGGGACCTGAAACATATTTCCAACTTGCTCTATATATCCCTGCATAGTTTTCCTTCCAGTTATGGCATTTCAGCACAGCCAAATGCACTGTGCATGGGTTTCCTTTTTATCTCCTTTCTTCAACAACAGAATTGTTGACCCCTTCTGAAGGCAAAGTTCTGACCTGATGGACTAGTGATCCAAACTGATGTGACACAGCCTTGGCCCTCATAATTTCTGCCTGAWAMTACTTTTTTGGAAATCTGCAGATTTTTCACATGAGTTTGAAACTGGCTGTGGTTTTCCTGCAGCTGCCTAAAGTCCTCTTTTGTGCTCTCATGATATTTCATTGTGTTACTAATCTAAATACTTCTCATTTCATTCTGTCTTTGTGCTATTACCTTATACAGGATAAACATCTGGATAGGTACACAGGATAGCAAGCCAGTACATTTATTCCTCCTCCAGCCTCCAGAGGAATCTGAAAGGCTCTGAAATGCACATCTCACTTTTCTTGGGAAAGTGGGAGGTCCTTTTTAGCAGGCTTTTGGAGGTGTACGTTCTCTTCATAAGGGCACAGGGGAACCCTTCATCCCAGCAGCGGCTCTGCTCAGTACCCCTGAATAAACTGCTTTTAATGACAGCAGAGGTACACCATGCTTATGTGTACAAGGACTCCCAATTCCAGTTAGTTTAGATCCTCAAGTGTCTTCCACACAACCTTCTGTGACAGAGATTGGGATCATGCATGAGAGGTCAGAGCAGCACAGCTCTGTCATCTGGATGAGCTGGGGTTGTGCTCAAACTCTTCTTTGTTAGTGATTTGAGTAATTGCATCCGATGGCTTAAGAGCAAGCAGCAAAGCACAGTGTTGTGGGTGCTGATACATTCATGTAGGTTTGTGCAGATCTTGCATGTGCATACATGCACAATCAAGTTTCAATGGTATAAAATCCAACTTCTGGCTAAAAAAATGCTGCCAAGTAGGTGGTTGTACTTTCTCTTTCAAAAATTATTCTATCCTGTCAAATTGAAAGATATTATATGAAAGACAGATCTGGAAAAGTACCCTCCATGCAGGCCTGGAGTAAYGAATTAATGAGCTATAAACAGCAAAATAATCACGAATGCTGTTTTGGGGTTCTGAGACCAAAAGCCTGGCTCTTCAGCTTCGAAAAAAGCAGCCTCCAGCTCTTGAGCTACAGGCAAAATTCTGTAGCACATTTGAGCAGCAGGTCTTCTCCCCTTGCTTTTAGCCACATCACACTCAGGGGAAACATCACATCAGGAGCCAGGAGCTCTTGTAAGCTTCCAAAGGCGATGCAAACCCTGCCGCCTGCATGCATAAACTGCAATGCGAGCACGGTCCCCTGCTAACATATGGCCTGGGACACCGGTGATAGAGTCTCCTCTTTACTGTTGGCAAGTCTTATAGGCTTCTTCTCTGCTTCGGCTCCTCGCTGTGAGAAGGGGTGAGCTTTTCCACCCTGCAGGGCTCTTGAAGTATGCTAAGGATTTTGACACTGTCTCCTGTAAGGTCCTTATAGGCAAGCTCAGGACGTGAGCTGGGGCAAGCCCTGGGCACTGTGCTCCAGGTGACCCTGCTTGATCGAGGGGCTTGGACTGGAGGATCTCCAGAGGTGCCAGAAGGAGCTCCTGGTCTGAGGGTTGCGGAGGATATATAAATATGCTAATGCAGAACCTCTAAATATTGTGAAATAAGGTGAGACATCCCCAGGGAATAGCGCATGTCCTAGTGCAGGTGCTTGTATCTACCTCCGGAGTGACCTGGACTTGATTTTATTACAGCAGACAWGTCACACTAGCTAGACCAGTGACATGATGCCTTAGGGTGGCTGCCTGTGCTTTCACAGGTCGTGTAATCGTTCTTCCCCCACAGTTCCCCATATATTGCTGTTCTGTGGCTATCTCAGGGGCTATCAGCTGGAGTAATTAGTTCATGTTAGCTTAGGAGGCTGGATAGGGAAGTTCTCATTTTGGTTGCCTTTGCTTCATTAAGCTGAATTTTGAAATTAAGTTTTATTTTCTCTCCCTAAAGCTGCTAGTGCAAACAGCAGTGTGTTCCGTGTGAACCGTTTGTAAGGCTGTGCAGAGGAGTCAGTGAAAGTTCAGGTTTTCAAAAGGCTGGCGACTGGGTCTTGGAGTTTTTCTGGCAGATATACACATTTTCCCTCCAGACATTTGCAGACGAGAGAGGGCAGCCGGATCCAAAGCGACAGCAYGGCTTTCATCCCAAGCAGGTAGTGACACTGAACTCTCCTTAGTCTTACTTGGGTCTGAAAATACATCTGTGACCCTATGGAAGAGAGCAAATGACGTCTTTTTTTTTTGCCCTGGATGCCTCCATCAAGAGCTCTGGATTAGAAAACTTTTATTGAGTGTGAGCTTTRTCTGGGAGCATCAGTCTGCTCTGCAGAGCATTTACCTCCTGGATGGTCCTCAGGTTACCAGGATGCTGCTTTAAGTGACAGGACCCCATGCTGGGTCCCTCCAAGCTCCTGGTTTCATCCAGCTAGGACAACGTAGCTCCTTGGCAAGCATCACCATTTGGCAAAATATTGCGTGGAAATACAGCACTGTTTTAGCCAGCACGAGCACAAAACCTTGGGCATTTCAATGCCCTCACTGCAGGGAGTTTTCAGTCCTCTGCAAAGAACTTGTTCTTTGGTTTCCTTTCCCCCTCCTCTCGCTTGGGTGTTGTTGTCAGGAGACTGCAAATGTCAAAGACATTATCAGTCACACGCAAGCAGCCTCTTAATTGAACTCTTAYTCTCCTGTGTAACCTGCTGCACTCCAAAGGAAAGGCTGCAATGCTGGCATGGAAATGGCTTCTTAGGAGTCACTGCCTGTTAAAAGAAAACTACCCAAACCCAAGGTCTTTATTCATATTTTTCCTCATTGAGACCTCTCTTTGATTTTTATTTGTACATACGTACAAGCTGGCAGATTTTTGTATAKTCATAGATATTGTGTGTGTTTACACGCATACATAAAAATAAAATAAACATCTAAATTTTTGAATACATCTTGTCCCTTGTAGCTCAGACATCTGGTCTGAGTCCATGAAGAATCCTGTTGCTTTGTGACAGGAGCTTACAGAAGAAAAAACAATAGAAAAAAAGTGTGAAATTACAGTCTTGTTTGCTGCTTTGTGCTGTCACCATCCTTCTTTTTTAGCCTTTGTTCACACTGCTTCCCTTCTCCATCTATTTTGATCGAGACATGACAGGCAGACCTGAAATTCAACTGCCCTAGTCCATAAATGTCTCTTTGGATGATGCTGTGTTCCAAGCAAAAWTCAGGGCAATGGGAACAAACATCCTGAGTCCATCATTAGCCTTTCTGTGTTATTAGGACTTTTTTTTAGGACTTTCACCCCCCCCCCTCTTTATATCCCCACAAGTGGGTAGGTCAGGTCTCATCAGATCTGCTCTGGCTTCAGGAATCTCTGCTTTGCTGGAGGGGAATTCTGCTGGATGGGAAATATTATTTCTGCCACTGGTGACCAGGATTCCAGGACTCCAGCCCATTAGAGATTTTTCTGATTTATTTCTGGCGTACAGTCTGGCTGATTGCTCAAATTGTGCTTTCGTGGTGCCTTACAAGCACTGAGCAAAATCCTGAGCGTTTTGTGGTGCTAAAGCTGGGTTGGTTATTGCAGGGTCCTAATGTGTCTGAGTGCCAGCTCTGGACTAGGATGAACCAATTTCTTCCCTGCTCCAGTGGTGTTGGACATATAAAATATTTGCACAAGGGAAAGGCGTTTCCCAAAGGAAGTCTTCCTCCAGGGTATTGGAATGCATCACAATATCTAACCTCCTTCTCTTCATAACACTCAAGTGTTATGAAAAATGGCAATGCTGGTTTTATAATTAAGGATTTAATGCAAACTGCAATTGTTTCGGTTAAAAAACAAAAAGGATGAGAGGAACTGAGGGTTACTCTCTCATTGCCTGGAAAGCAGGGCATCCGTGTGGGATGCGGTGGGCAGAATGCCGCTCTCCAGCCTGCCAGGTGGAACAGAGAGATCCAACCGTTTCCATGTCCTGTGGCCTGAAGGGATGATCCCAGCTTTAGGCAGGGCTTCCTGCTGTTCCTCTTCCTGCATTAAGTGCCTAATTGCCCTTAAGAGCTGCTCCTTTCTCCTCATAATTTCCATCCTACATTTCTCCCCATTTCCATCCTACAGGATCACTGTAACAGAGCTGCCAGTTAAAACCAGAGCGCCAAGGCACCTTGGGGTCCCACGTCAGGCAGCTTTGGGGACCACCGTTGTGTTTGGKGATTGCAGGGGGCAGAGAGGGATGGAAAAGTGCCGAGTGTGGAAGAACCTGCAGCAGACACTCTGTCCTGGTGAGACGGTCCCCAGAAGATGCTAGTCCTGCAGCCACCTCTCTTAAGAACAGCCCTGGGCTCAGCAGGTTCCTCACCAGGACACGTCCTGACGTGGCTCCTAGCAGGTATCACAGGCTGTCACGACACTGTGTTCTTTGCAGGTGAACAGCTCTGGCTTGAAAGGGCTTTGGATGAAGTCACCAACCTTCTCAGCAGCTTTTCTGCTCCCTTCTGCTGAGATAGCCCATGTTTTGGAGCGACACATGGCCAGGAGAGGGAAGGTGGCTGAGAGCTGATCCCGAGCCCTCGCAGCCTTGCTGCTGAATGAGGAGGTGGGTCCTGCCGAGGGTTGCACCCAATGCAAAGCAGGAGCGACGGAAGGTCGTGCATGGGAGCTTTCCTCACCTGTGATGCCAAGGAGCAGTAATTAAGYCTTGACGTGTTCTGCAAGGAGGCTTCTCGCCTTGGAGGGCTGTGAAGTTCATGAAGAGCGTTTCCACTTGCCAGCAGTAACCATAGCTACCATTCATGGGGAGGAGGCAGGGAGAATATTAAATACGGCTCCGTTCAGCACAAGAGCTCTGGAGTTTCTGTAACTTGCACTACACGGAGTCTTTTTTTCCTTTTTTTGGGGATATCTTCTCTAAAAACCTTTCTATCACTTGATGGCAGTAGAGCTATGATATAAATCTGGAGATACTGATGCTGCACGGATGCGTCTAGGGAAAAAAATACATATTTGTGCTTGTCTGTATATTTTTCCATCRTCTCTGTTTTGTATTATAAGTTTTAAAAGACATAAGGAAAGCCTTGTGTTCTCAGAAAGGATTAATGCAGGGGATATTTCATTCATTCGTAGCCTTCACAAACAACCCTTGCTACAGCTAAACATCCTCTGAATTTGTTCAGCTCCATCTCCAAACTCTGCAGAAGTGCAATCAACTTTCTTATTGCAGTCTGAACTTCTTGCACGTTATATCCTCTCTGCAGTCAGTGCTGTGTTTAGGGCAGCGAGCTCCTGTTATTACAAGCCCACAGGTTTCCATGCTGCTGGAAAACCATTGCTTTGCCCTGTCAGGATTAAAAGATATGCATTAAAAGCGACAGGGTTAATGCCAAGCTGCTTTTTGCTCTGGTTTTCTGAAGACCAGATAATTCCTCGACAGTGATAGGTTACTACATAACTGGCAATGGCCTGATGCGTGCATGCTCCATGGACAAACACCCTCCTTCCCACATTGCAAACGTAAATAATCCCAGATAAAAACACAAATCTGCCCCCCAACTCCAAGTCCACCCTCCCTTGTCCTGGGAGGAGAGAGGCAGGCGAGCAGCTCCCATAGACTCTGTCCAGCGCTTGCTGGGGAAAAAAAATGAGTATGAAACAAAGTACAAACAAAGTAGTAAGATATGGACTAATTTTCTCCAGTGTCTTTTTCCCCAAGTGATGGAACACGTTAGTGAATCCTCTGTGCACATAATGAATCCCTGACAGCGAACCAGGCCCTGCCTTGTCTTATTTTGCCTTGCACTGTATCCCCATACAGCCAGGCCTCTGTGAGCTCCAAAGAATTTCCTTGCATGCAGTTAAAAATGGGGAGTTTTATGGGACATTCAAATCTGCGGCCACAGACACAGCACTGTCTCTGGGAAGAAAAACACTCCTTTTCCCAGAGCTGACCGCTCTTGGGTGCTCGTATGTGCTTACAGCACTTGGAAGTTGCAGCCGGAGCTGKTTTTCACTCCTCTATGTTTATTTTTTGCCTTCCGCTCCTAAGCAGCTTTGCAGGACAACACCTTGCGGTCATGCAGCTGCTGCACGCAGCCACGGCGGGGACTCTGCCTCGACTCCTCGGGCCGTTGCAGCAGCAGAGAGCAGCGCTGCAGGGAGCCCGCGGGCACCGGGCTGGGCGGGCGCCAGCGAGCAGCCTCTGCCCACGAGCTGGGCAGMCGTTTAAAGCAAGAATCCCTCCTTCCTCGGGGCAATTCCCGCCCCGCAGCCCCTTCCCGCTGCCAGGTGGCAGTGCCTGTGTTGGTGCTGGCCTCTCCGATGGGATTTTGCAGCTGCTGCCCCAAGGGGGRTGGTGCAGGAGGTGATGCCAGGTCYCCTCTGCCTGYGCYTGCTGTYGCCAGCTAAAGCCKTTGCAAACCGCTTTGCTCACGCTCGCCCCATCTCCCACCTCTGGTTCAATTTACATGTAATTATTATACCCGATGGGACAACCTGAGCTGGGGAGAGCAGGAAAAGCTCCTTCCAGGCGATGCTGTCAACCTGCTGAACTGGAGGGACGGAGGCAACGATTCGTTTCCCTCTGCCAAATCAGGCAGAGACAGCCTTGCAAATACCTCCCATCTCCTCAGGTATAAATGGATTCTAGTTTTCTGTTTCTTTTTGGTTTTTTTCCTTTTTTTTCCAACCCCACTCACAGTTCAGAGATTTTAAAGGCAACAGATGCTTTCTTCCTGCTAAGTTGCATGTAATTTTTGGACCCTTTTGCATCAGCTGTACTTGCCTCTTAGGTCAGCAGTTACCAGGACCTGGTCTTTATATTCTCCTTTGCTTTTGCTCAGTCCTCTTCCAAGTGCATCAAACAAGGGGTGAAAAAGTCTGCGGATCTCAAATAAGCTGCCATTTTTTCACTCCAAGTTGTTTKCCCATCAATAACACTGGGAACATTCAAATAAAGGTGCCAGGGGAATGGAACGATATTTAACTTTCATTTTACCTTGATCTCATTACTTGTTGGAAAGCCTATTACAGAGTGAAAGTTTTCTTGTTTATGGAAGAAAGAAAGGGAAAAGTGGCTGTAATTTTTAAAGCTGTGATGGCTAAAGACACGGGGCGCAGTTTTCAATGAAACAACGTTAGATCAAGGAATATCAGGGTGAGGTATCTGGGTAATAAATTTTGTTTGCCCTTGGGTAGTAATCTTGGGTAGTCAGATCCTGCGATTTCCTTGGAATCRAGGCAGTCTCGTGGACATAGAGGAGACTCGACTGGTTCCAGTCCCTCCGGACGGGCCGCGGTTCTATCTCCAAGCTCAGACTCTGCCGCACCCTGGCTGCCTCTTCAATCTGCACAGGTTTATAAAGAGATTAAAGAGTTTGCCCCATTTTACACTAGCAGCCTTGCTTGATCTTATAGAAAAACATCAGCCCCTTCTCTTTCGATGCCTTGTGAAAGTAAATTACGCTCTGGGAAACCCTCAGCTCCTTTTTGCTGCAGTTTTCATTTTCCTCCTGCACTATTCCTAGGATAGAAATGATGCTGAAGTGGGAGGGGTCTCAGGTTGGATTTGTTCCCTGATTACTCAGAGTCTGGATGAAATGAGTGCGACAGGAATCCACCAGCTCTCTGTGGCGAGGACCGTGTCCTTAACTGATTTTTGATGAGGTCTTTCCTGATGGGAAAAAAACCCCCCACCATTTCCCCTCTCCTCTTTACTCCAAAAAGAGAGAGTGGAGCATTCAGGCTGATGTCCCTCCTTCCCTTCTCTATCTAATCCCCTCTTCCCTCGTATTCAATGCTGAAGTTTGRGGTTAAGCTTCACACAGTCCCCATTAAAGATCTATTTTCACCCTCCATTGTACCTTGAATCAACGTTTTCTTTAGCATGTATTTGCTGCAATGCCATCTGCTAGGATGGAGCCAACTCATTAGACTCATAGGAGGCGGCTAGACCTGACTGGATCCACTCTGCATTTCCTCAAGCTGTTCYGTGGGTCCTTAGCCTTAGATAACCCCCAATTACTAAGAGAGATGTCRTGCTGCCTCAGCCTTGAGCACATCTACTTATAAGAATTTTTATAAGTCAGGCATCTCTTAATCAATATTAAATTGCAAATCCTGAGATTAACAGYATCTGTTTGGGGGCACGGGCTTCTATCCTGAGCTCCTGCACTCTCTTCCAGTGCCTTGCCCATTGATTGTTACTGTACAAATCTCCATTTTGAGGAAAAAAGAAGAGTAAATTTTATTTGCTCTTCGTCTCTTTTGTTTTCTTGAACATGCTCATAACTAACTAGGATGGTCTACAAAATAAAACAGGGGCTTTGCAGGGGCTGAGAGGACTTCATGGACCTCTTGGAAAGCCTGAAGCCAGGAGGCCAAAGCATCAGTCCTCAGCATCAGACTCTCACRTTTCAGGTGGTCACCAAGGCACCAAGGTTTCATGGATAACGGAGCTACTGCTGAAGCAGTGACTGAGCCACTAACACTCGGAGTATCTGGAGAGAGCGTTTTCTGCAAAAAAACCCCTGTGCTCAGTCATAGTCTGAGTTAGGGCACGTCTTTTGATTTATCTCTACCTCTCTGCCTCTACCATCCTAACGCATGAGTCAGACGACTCTGAATGAGATTTTCTCTGCTTKTTGGCAGACTGAATCCTCTGTGTTACTTAGCACAGGCTGCAGTGCCCGTTACTACTTATATTCCAATGTTAGCACAACTTCTACCTTTAACTTGGAGGATGGGAGAGGGAGTTGTCTCTTTRGACTCTGAATAACTACTAAATCTCTTAGGAGCCTGCCTTGCTGATACTGAAGTTCTCAGGCTYTCCTGATTCACTCAAAGCCCTTAAAATGCTCTTGTATTTTTCTGGTGGTTTCAGACAGCAGATCTGTATTTGCTTTGGAGGAGAAGCTGAAAGCCTTTATAACACGGGCATTGCTATTCTGGTGCTGGCTCTTCTCCTTCCCTATGTGCTTAGCAGGGAGAAGGTCTCTGAGCAGGATGAGCTTTGCCTCTGGTTCAGTGTGAGTCAGATCCTTACATAAAGTCCAGTGAGAAGGGGAAGACTCAGGAGACAAAAAAGTCATTTTAAAAAAATAATTGGCCTCTTTCAGTCTGGTTGCCTGCCACACTAATAACGCCTATCCTTTCACAGCAGCTTTTCCATAGATTTGAATAGGGACACATTGTATTCCTAACCCTCCATCACTTCCAACAGGAGCTGTTGCAATTTTGATGGTTATTTCAWGTTTAGGAGCAAACATGTTGGTGCCAGCAGGGACTTGTCCAAACCCCTAGAACTGCACAAGAGATGAATGAGATCAGTTGGTTTAGGTTTCTGAGTTACCTGTAATCTGAAGCAGTGCCTTTGCATGGCTCCAATGCCTGGAAAACTCCTTTATCATTGGCGGGATCCATCTCACCTGAATTCAGAGGCTGAAAATTTAGCTGTTCAAGCTGAAAGGGTCTGTGTAGGCTTTTTCTATCASTGTGTGTAAAGAAAAAGGGTTTCCACAGGGAAACTCTGCTTTAGGGTGCAGTTTTACATCCTCTTTAATGCAACATCAGTCTCAGCTGCTGTGGAAAATAAGCATCCCATCCTCTCCCCCGCCTCGKCTGTGTGATCCTGAGCACTCCCGTGTGCTGAAGCTCATTTTCACACAACCAYGTGGTGAACGTGGACGGGGAATTGAGCTGGCAGAGAGCCACTCTTCTCTTTCTCTCTCTCTTTTTTTTTTCCTGTGTGATTTTTTTKAAGTTTGTTTTCTTATTTTTAAATTTAAGTCATCTCTGTTTCTTAGGCACTGAGCAGTCAAGTAAAATCTAGCAACGACGGAAAGGAAGACTAGGAACTACCTAGTGAAGGCAGGGGGCTGTTGAAACAGCACATTCCACACTACCCAGCACGCTGGGAGGATCAAAGTCCCCTGTGGACTTGCACCCTTAAACAAGAAAAAATCAGTCTTTGGTGACATGATTCTGATACTCCAGGTGAACTYGCAAGCTTTTCATTTATGAAGAGACTGACTTCTCCTTAGCCTAAGCCCTAGCCTGAAAAGACAAGGTACAGGCATCTATTACTGCAAAAGAATAACCATAACTGCTTTTGGATGTAAATGCTGGAASGGCGTTGGTCTGAAATGTCTTAGCATATTCACTGCCTGCCTTTCTCTGCATGTCTGCAGTCTTTACTGTGTAACTATTCTCTTTTATTCATCTAGGGAAAACGCATTGTGGTCCCACAGTCATGGCAGAGGAACATGTAGGGGATAGGCAGGGGCATGCACTGCTCACAAGCCCTTTTCTTTGAATAGTTAGATCCTCAGCTKTTGCACAGTGATTTATTTCCACTGAAGTCGGCACTGGTGCAGATCTGACCCGTTTCTGTGTGGAATAAAGAACTGTTCCATCAAAAGTGATAAGATTTTCCATTAGGTTAACAGRCTTTGGCTTAGCCACTACATTATTTGCAGGGAAGGGTATGATTTGTGCATGTCCTCTGCATTGAGCAGACAGGAGAACAGCAACAGACCAAAACTGGACAAGATTTAGATCCTCRGTTTCCTGGCAGCTCTGGGAGGAAGCGATGCAGGTGCCACAGGAATGCAGATATGATGAGGAATTCCTGTGGCAGCTCCAGTTTGGTGGAAGAAGTTCACCAGAGAGCAGTCCTGGTAAAGAAATTGCTGCAGGGAACTGCARTGCATRAGGATTRCAATAAAGAACCAAAGACAAGAAATCAGAAATGACAGTTYTCTCTGGAAGCACTTCCTGATTTATCTTCAACCAGAATCTCTCTGAGTGAGCATWTTAGTCAAAGCTTAGACTATATAGCAAAGAAATAATGAATATAACTGAAAAAATAAAAAAATGAAAATAAAATGAGTGCGGGCATCCTTACTCACAGGATGATTCTGGTTATTAAAAGGTATTTTAATAATAACCTAGTGGGTTTGAAGCACAAGATGACTAGAGGAATATTTTGATGTAGTGCAGCAGATATGCTGGATTTTAGTAACTGCATGTGCTAGTTCTACTGTTGGAGAGTATTGTGTGTAAATAATTCCAGGACCATCCAGTTTTAGCTTTCCTGATCTGTCTGCTCCAGATGCTGTTAGTGTGGGCAATTTGGAYGTGAAAAGTGGACACTAGTTGGGTCAGGAGCCCCAGTCTCGTCTCTGGTCTGGTTTAATGGTATAGCCTATGCAGAGAAGTGCCTTTGGTTTGGGAACTGCAGCACGATGAAGGACTCCCCTCTTAGCCTGAGCATCCTTGTGCAGCTCATCTAATGTCTAACCAGATCTTGGCTGCGTCCAGCTCATGTTGGGCAGGGATAACAATGTCCCAGACACTTTTACTTGAGTGGGATGGGAATTAAGGGCTCTGCTAAGGGAATTATTTTGCAAGTTCAGCTGGCGAGGATTAGGAATTCCTTAGTGACTCTTGCCCTTGTGTGATACACACAGGGTTGAATGCGGCAGGATGCAGCAAATGCCTAGGAAAAGGTTGAGAGTGACGGGGTGATAGCAGCCACTTTTTTAGAAAGAATCTCTTCCTAATAAAATAAGAAACCAGGAGGATTGGAAAATGCATATGAATAGTTCCTTTTGAGACATGGGAACCTTCTCTGAACAGACGTTGGCTGCTAATTTCTGTGTTTCTCCCCAAACGAGCAGAGACAGGATGAGGGTTGAAAGGAATGAATAATGTGGCATTCTCTTTGTGCTAAGTGACCTTTTAAAACCAAGAAACTACAATCCAGATATCAAGGGGGAGTCTGGGGGAGGAATTACAGACAGCATCACTGCTCCCTACCCTCTGGTGATACGCTCCATTCCTCTGCTGAAATGTCAGTAGGGGAGGCCGAGTTAAAGTGCGAAGAATAGGGTCAGAATAATAAYTCCCCTTCTGTCTAGCAACCAATGCAATCATGCCATACTTGGCTGGTCTTTGCTGAAAACCTACTCATAATAAATCATTTAGGTTAGAACACAAGATTACAGATTTAGGTGGCTGTGGAGAACCAGGTAATACTGAAACAAGGGTAGTGTTTGACGTATACCTTAAATAGGACATGGCAAACAAAAGGGTTTACTTTGGTTTTGTCTGCATGTGGAGCTGCTATCAATCAAAGCAGGGTTGTGCCTACTTTATCTACATCTGTACCTGTAATTGAAGTCAACTGGTGCTTTGCTTGTGCTTGAACTCCAGGAACTGGTTCATAGATCATTAATGCGATGCCACTGAGCTGGCTGGCTATTATTTCCAACTGACTTATTGCATGCCTCGGAAAACCTCCTAAAGGCAGAGGCCACTACATTAGGAAACAAAAACAAAAACAAAYCCACCAARTGTGGTGATGAGGATGGAGAAATAAGATGCTGACAGTGTTTAAGCTGCAGTCACCTAGAAAAAATGAGAATGCATTTTACTCCTTCCTTTARATTCCACAGTTGTTCTGATGTGCAAGCCTCAAGAGGTTTGAAATATGAGAGAGGATATTCTACAATTCAAGCAAGTTTATAATTCTCCAAAACATCAGTAAGAAAGTTAAGTTGCTCACATACCAGGTCCTAATTCTAATTGCTAACACAAATCTTGCTGGTATGAACAGGTCAAAGGACAATAACAAATGTAGAAAAGGCAGTTTTGRCTATTTAGTCCCTCCTGTGCAATCAGAGCACATGTTTTACTAGCCAAAAATGTCAGCGTTGTCACCAGGTCTTCCATCACAGGTCACTAACTTTTTCTCGTGATCTGTAGTAAATCAAAATCAAACACTACGGACTTTAGCATGTCCTAACCATGTTCTGGGATTCTGCAAGAAGATGTTAGGGATCCTGGAGGCAAAATGTTGAGCAAATATTACAAATGTACCATATTCTGCAGAGAAACAAACATAAAGAAAACCCATATGGACAATTCAGATCAATATAAAATAGAGGAGAAGGTGTGCAGACTCTAAATCTGGTAATTGTTTAGCCCAGATTTGTACAATGGCACACAAAATTAGTATGTGTCAAATCTGAATTCCCTCAAACCACCAGTAGACTGTTCTCATCCTCTGCATCCAGCTCCAGGTAATATCTGTTGAGCTGAGGAAGCCTAAACAGAAACAGCAGAAATAATAATTAACCCGCTTGTGTCCAGACAGCATAAACATCTGAGGAAATTTGCTTTGGGAATCTTGGAGAAATGTAGTAGATTGTACCTGTTTTTACCATGTGTAAAATTAGTTGTCTCATACTGACTCTTTTCTTTGCAGAAAATCTCAAGAAACATATAGGAATTCATGAGCCAGACGCTGGCTATGGCCATGTATTGTTGCAATGAAATAGCAGAAGAGATAAATGAAGGGTTAGGTTAAACATATTGACAGGAAAAGGATGGAAAATAGCAAAAGTTAGCCAAAAGGCTCTTTCTCTTCAGCCTTGTGATTGCAACAGGAGCCCTTGGAGAGARAGTACAGGGACATCCCATCCTCGCTGTCTCTGGTGGTCTAAGAGCAGGTGAAGTGGCTTTGTAAGGAAAACTTCACAGAAATGAGATAAAGATTTCTMTGAAATCCGTGAAATGGTGAGGATGATGTGGCCCAAAGAACCCCTGATGCTCACAGCATCGCCAGTGTCTTTGGAAAGAAAACATGGGGCTATCAAGAGAAGAGAGCTTCTTGGGCATCTCTCAGGTCTGATATGGAGRATGAACTCTTCTAAGTTTTCCTAGATCCAGAGGTCACTGAGAGGATCAAATATTTCCCTTTTTGAAAGAAATGACCAGTGGCAGCAGGCCGCAGCTGGCTGTCTCTTAAGGCTTTTAGCAGAGTCTGGTGCAATTTGACCTGCCTTGAGTGAATAGTGACAGAAGGTGCATTTAAGCATTGAGTGACCTGGAGATTTGATGTCTGGTAATGAAAGGATTTAAGTTTTAATTGTCTGCAGCCCCTGGCCTACTTTGAGCCTCCCGCCGAGTAGCGGAGGTCAGTGAAGTGACAGTGCTGAAAATCTTAGCCTATAAAACATCTGTTGGCTTTGAAATGACTTAAATAGGTTATAGCTACACCGTGAAGCTGTTTGTTTCAGGTTCCTAGTTTAGATTATGCTGGAAAATTGCACTTGAGGGCAGGGAGGGTAATGGAGGGAATTAGGTAGATMGGGAAAAGATGTTCAAAATGCTTTCCTTTTCATACAGCAGGTTTTGAAAAAAATATTAATGGCATTTTGTCGACACAGAACTCTAGAGACAGCAGGGAGGCAGGCTGCATKTGTCGCTTTCCTGAAAGTCTGATAATCAGAAATGCACTAGATTATTGCCAAACCATTTTGATAGTCTGAAGMACCCTGTTGCCCACAATAGCAGCAAGGAGTAAACCTCTGACCCAAACAAGTGAGATGGTGGGGCATGGATAAGGAAGCACAGGCAGCAGCATGCCAATAAATCAACTCCTACTGCTGCAGGTCAAAAGCCATCACACCCGGTTCGGATTAGAAAGGTCAGATAATCAACACTCAGTCAGAAGGAAGGAAAAAAAATGAGYCTGAAATTCATGGATGTTAAAGCAAATGTCATAAATTATGTATGGCGGTTCGTTCATCCACATTTTTCTATTCATGAAATGATAAAGGTTGATTTTGGAGAGGAGAAAAAYAAAGATTCTGGTTTGGCCTAGTCACCAGAAAATACCCTTAAACTTGGACTCAAAATTGTTCCAATAAAAAGAATATCTTCATGCTCTTAATTAATCTACTTTTYCCCTAGAGCTAATTTAATAAGCTATGACCTAAAAAGAGATGAAATATGCCAATTAATTTCCTGTAAAACCGTAATCCTTTTACAAGTGCTTCCTTCTGATTCACAGCGCCCACAATGAAGTATTGAAGAATAACTAGTTTTAATTAACCCTAGGGAAAAAAAAAAGAAAGGAAAATAATAAAGTTGTGGTTACAGAACAGCTATTGCACRTTCCCACAAGAGTAAGAGGCTGTATTAGTTCAGGGTGACATATGTTAGGGTTTTCTATCACAGGATGATTAAGGTTGGAAGGGACCTCTGCTGACAGCCTGCCAGCATAAGCAAGGTCACTTACAGCACAGTGCCTAGGATTGCATCCAGGTGGGATTTGGTTGTCTCCAGAGAAGGAGACTCCACAGTCCTCCTCAGCAACCTGTTCCAATGCTCTGTCAGCCCCGGTGTCAAGAAATTTTTCTGAAATTCAGGCAGAACTTTCTGTGTTTCTGTTTGTGTCTGTTGTCTCAATCTACCTCTGGCCACCACTGAAGAACCTGGCTCCATCCTCTTGACACTCTTCCTTATTCACATTGATAAGTTCCCTTCTCAGCCCTCTCTTCCTCAGGCTAAACAGGCCCAAGATTCTCAGCCTTTCCTCACAGGAGAYGTTGTCCAGTCACCTGATCATCTTTGTAGCTTTATGCTGGACTCACTCCATGTCTCAACCCAGATGCAGCCTCATCAAGGCTGACTAGATAGGGATCACCTCCCTYGACCTGCTAGCACAACTCCTCCTAATGCACCCCAGGATACCCTTAGCTTTCTTGACCACAACAGTGTGTTGCTGGATCATGGTCAACTTGTTGTCCACCAGGACTCCCAGCTCTTTCACTGCACAGCTGCTCTCCATCAGGTCAACCCCTAATCTGTACTGGTGCCTGGGGTTGTTCCTCCCTAGGTGCAGGACCCTGCACTTGCCTTTGTTGGACTCCACGAGGTTCCTCTTTGCMCATCTCTCCACCCAGTTCAGGTCCCTCTGAATGGCTGTGCAGTCCTCTGGGGTATCAGCCACTTCTTCCAGTTTTTTATCACCAGCAAACCTGCGGAAAGCTATTCAATATATCCTTTCATTTTAATAACAAACTTTCAACAACTTCTTCCCATTTCTGATTAATGATTTTTGCATCTGTTCTGCAATCATTTCTTGCTCATTCTGATTCCATCATTTCCCTATGAACTTGTCATTGGAGGGATTGGCAGTTAAGTGGAAAAGACCYCTATTGCTTCTCCCTTACTCACATAGGCTGGTTATCCTGTCATAAAAGRAGATTATATTTGCTTTATATGATTTATTAACAAATCCATATTGGCTGATACCTTTTTTTTTTGTTGTCGTTATTTGCCATGAAAATATGCGGTGATGATGATGATGATTTACAGACTGTTTGACAACTTATTTAAGGAGGGGAGTTGATATTTTTACAACCATCTGACAACTGATTTATTCCATTTCCTTTCCCCACCTTTTAAAATGTTGGATGTACCCACTCTCTTCTACTCTTCTCTTTATCCATCAACTTCTGTGTTAAAAATAGTTAGGTTTTCCTCCCTATCTGTCTGACTGCTGCTTCTGTATCTCATGGCTCTGACTGGTAGAAGCCTTTCCCTCTAATTTGCAGTATRGATTCATTTCTTCTCAGTTTACACCCATTTTCTCTTGTGCTGGTTCTGTCCTTTAACTTAAATCACTCTTTCCTCTCCCTGGTTTTTACAGGGAGATATTTGCAATCTTACACTTTCAGGCTTCATTGTTGCAAGTCTAAATAAAAGTGTCCACATAGGTTTCTTTTTTTTCTTTTTTCCTTTTTCCTCCCATAAAAGAGAATATCCTGTCAATCCCTGGAACGTATTTTCTGAGATTTCGCCTGTTGGAATTTCTCCAAGACACACAGCCCACGTTGTCCAGAGCACATGAGGGAGGACCCGATGATCCCTTGTGGTGGCAACCTGCTGGTCACACCTCTTTCCTGGCTGTGTCTTCCTGGTGTCTTAGTCTAGGAGGGACCATCACACCTCAATTTCTAGTGCCTTAGAAAAGAACCCCTCATTATTCATCCCAAGATGCATGAGATCATTTTATGCTACAAAGCMTAGTCCTTTTTTTAATTATTTTGTCTCGCTTCACAGATATGTGGCTATTCCTGTGTGATTTTTCTGTTGTCCTTGAATTGCTGCTTTCCAGTGTGTCGTGTCTCCTTGACTTCMCTCCCACTTCTTTGTGCAAGAGTTACTCACAGAAATATGTTACTGAGATCACTCCCCAAAGAAGTAYTGGAAGAATCATCCTCGTGCTCTGAAACATTCCCTTTCCACATGACCAATTCCTCTCACTTCAAGCAGCTCCACATCTACCTGACAAGGCATCATCCCTGCTGTGTCTGTCCCACCTAGAAACTTTCAGTGCGATATCAAACCCAAAAGGCAGAAAGAGAAGGAGAAATCTCCTGCATTTCTTTTTTTTTTTTCTGCAGCAATAGCCATTAAATAAAGCTAAGCAAACTGAGTACCTATTATATAAGACCTGGCAGGTGTTGAGCCAGGGTTAATGSAATTCCAGCTGAAGCCATGTGTCCCTTGACAGCTTCATAAGGCTTTTTATCAGCATTCCTGATTCCTGAGGAATAATCCATTTTGAAAGGTGCGTTCAGCATGTCTATGTGCTCTACCTCTCTCCTGAGGAGTGTTGCTCATCAAGCTGTACCTTGAAGGTTGTGACAGAGGTTCTCAGCCCCACTGGAGGTGGGATCTGAACAGGCATCAGGTTCGATATAGTCCATACGGGCACAGATCTGCAGGGAATTTAACCAGGGAACTAGAGCAGGTGCTAGGAAGGAGCATCCCAGYAACGAGGTGCCTTTTCCAGGTCTTGTGCAGCATCGATGGCAGAGCTGGCAGCAGACATGAGGAATGAGATCCTGGGCTAGTAGGAGCAGGGAATGAGGGAAGAAGATTCCATTAGCTTTAATGGACCCAAGGTCTCTTTATAGGTCTCGTGACTCCCAATCTGCTGACTCCACAAAAGCAAACTGTAAAAGTTCCCACTATGTATCCTGAGCCAAGAAAACTGATTGCTTTGGTTTGATTAGGATATGATGTCTCATATTTTGGCCATCCCTCCCACACACATTTAACCCAAGTGAGCAGCAGCGTTTCTTACAGCCTGCTTGGGCTGGTTTCTTGTTGKTTGTTTGCTTTAGCTGACTGTTTTTGCCTGTAGTTCTCTGCATTATTCTGCGCTCTGGCTAACATATTATCAGGCTAATATGAGAGAACTGCTGTTTTTAATGTAGGTACCTTAACAACAGCCCTATGCCCTGAAGAAATATATTATGCCTTTTTTTTTTTTTAATAGGCAGGGAACTGAAGCRCAGAGATGAAGGGTCAAATCTACTACTGCAGATTTATTCCAGCGCAATCCAGTGAATCATGAAGCTCTATAAAACTGGAGTTACACAGTGATTAACCACGCCATTAGATTTGTACTTAATGTTTTATTACAACCCTCTTTTAGTTTTGCTATATTTACTAAATCTGCTGTGCGGCAACTTGGGGTCACGCTGCTAAATCAGTGTAACGCTGTTCACAAACCAGGCGTCGTGGTGCTGGGCAGGAGTGAGCGTATTTTTGCACATCTCACCTGCTAAAACGAAATCTATGATTCAGCAGCAGCACGGGCTGTGTGTGTGCATGGAGAGAGGTGCATGGTGCAGCTCCTCTCTCGTGCTATAGCCCTTCTGTCCCCTATAGCTTACTCCTTAAGTACTAAATCCTCTGCCTGCYTTAGTGCAGTGTGGGTGCGGATTAGCTGGGGACTTGTTTTCAAGTACCATTACTTTTAGRAGGAATTAGGCTGCCTGAAGTGTGATTTAGACAGGAGGAAATACAAAACACACCCAGCAGACTCTGATTTTCACGCGCTTTCCCTGGTGCCAAGCAGCACTAACTGACGATGGAGTTTTCCACTTTTCATCCTTGCTTTGCATTGATGGAAAGCTGCCTTTTCCTTCAAACCAGGCAGCTGCAGCTGCCTCCCTGTGTGCTGGGAAAAACRCTAAGCAGATTTTCAGCTTCAGGGGTTTGCTGGGGGAAGGTTCAGCGAAAAGGCAACCAGAAAGCTGTGAAATGCAGGTTGAAATAGTGATAATGGAAGAATAGTAAAAATAACAACAATAATGATAATAACAATAAAAAATCCATTTAGTTCACCTGTGGATGACTGCAAAAGGCTCCTCACTAAATGACACCCCTTGTTCAGCAGGGAAGTTTGCACAAGGTGATTCCTGCAATCAGGAATGTTCTTGGGGAGATGGTTTGAGATGGCACAAGTGGATCTGTGCTCGGTAGAAGTTCAGTCGTGAACCTCCATGTATGAGTGTTCTTGCCTTATTTTCTGGTGAAGGTTAAAGCARCCAGGCCATAAATACCATCAATGTGCTCCAAAATTAAATCAGGTGACCATGAAGGACTGGGCATTTCTTTGCAGGGTACATGAGACAACATGGTAAATTTTGGCTGTTGCACCAATTCAATTGGTGATACCTGGGGATATTTATGAGTCAAGCTGAGTAGGGAGTAGGTGAGGCAGCTCCTATGAGGATCAACACATTTAAATTGTCACAGCATGAAGCTTCATACGGATGCCTTGATGTCTCATCTTGCAGCAGGGCATCCAGATAACCCACTGGCAAYGCTCGAGGAGGGACTGGTGGGAGTCAGGGCTATGGGCCTCTCTCTCCAATTACCTGCAGCTTCTTCTCCACCGCCTAGTTTTTATCCATCAAAAAGTGCTTGAGGAAAAAACAATCCTTTTGTAGCAGTATCGGTTTTCACATTCATAGGATGAAGCCCTAGCTTTTAGCTCTTGGTAAGGGCCCAGGGCTGATTTTGGTGGAGCAGAGAAAGGGAGACATTCTGAGAAAATGCTCAGAAATCACTGCTTTTTGCTCTTGAAGTGACATTTTCTTTCCATTATTGTCCTGAACTCCAAAAGTGAAGATATTTTTGTGTTTGTTTATTGGTGCTCACCTCTCTTCATCTTTTTGGTAAGCCCTTGGGTATTAGGCCTAGAAGGAGGACCTCAGTGGTGTMAAGGGATTGGAGCCTCAGGAAAGATGGAGCTCGAAGAACAAAACTGAGAGTAGGAAACCCAACACACATGAGGATCCCAGCCTGGTCTCACTCAGTCACAACATCTGTGAGGTGGGACAGTGACAAACCATTGGCCATCGCTCTTGGGGACCTGGGTTCCTCTTGGCACGACCGGCGTGACCTGCCTTACCTATATCGTTATCTATGTGGAAAAAGCACAGGSGATGCTGATTTAAATGTCAGCTCTGTTTAGTATTTTATCAGCGAGAAGGCATGGTGCAGCTAGATTGCAACCTGCATAATTCATCTCAAGGGATGCCTCCTTCTGTGACCCATCGTTACTGGCGGTGCAGCAGCAACCGACTATAAAAGTGGAATTTTATTAGACCTCTGTTTAAGGATGAATCCAGCTGAAAAGCACCTCTGGGGACGCCTGGACCCCCTTCTGATTGTTTAAAACAAGTGTCACCAAATCAGACAAATGTTGGCTCTGGGACACAGCAGGCACTAATTTAACCCATATGCTCTGGGAGTGCTCCTACATCTGTTTATTCTGGGCAGAACTAAACAGTAGAATTAATTTTTTTTCTCCCTTTTCACCCCTACSAAGCTAAATCGTATCACAAGCTCACAGTGTAATTTTAAGCCCACTGGTGGGTAAATAAGCAGGAAAATTTGGGGCTCAGGAGAGCACTAGAAGCAGCTAACTAATTGGTATTAGAGAAGTGGAAAGTTTAGATCTGCAGCACAGTTCTGGGTTGGAAATCAGGCTGGGTGAATTTGCCTACGCTGGAAGCAAGTGGAGCAGGGAGGAATGGTCACTGAGTTAGATGACACCTCTTTGTGAAGTGAAGCAGTATCTTTTGGTCCCTTTAGGAAGYCATCTCTCAAAACTGGTCTTTCCCCCTAGACTTGATTTTTTTTCAGTTTGTTTGTCTGGAGGAAAAGTATTTGCTCTCCACTGAAACCCTATCCCCTCCCCATCCTCACAGAGCCYGGTCACAATCACCCTGATGTTTGTATTTTGAAATATTTATGCTTCCCTTAGCTTCTCCTTTCTTGAGCACTYTCATCAAATATTTTTCTTTTTTTCTAACTTTTTTTTGTCTTCATTATTTGATTCTATGCATAGTCTCATTTCTCTTCATAGGGTTGGAAGGGACCTGTAGAGGTCATCTAGTCCAACCCCCCTGCACACGCAGGGTCCCCTAGAGCATGTGGCACAGGGTGATGTCCAGGCGGGTTTTGAAGATCTCCAGAGAAGGAGACTCCACCACCTCTCTGGGCAGCCTGTTCCAGTGCTCTGTCACCCTCACCGTTAAGAAATTCTTCCTCAAGKTCCTGTGGAACTTTTGGTGCCTCAATTTTTGGCCATTTCCTCTAGTTCTATCACTGCCCACCACTGAGAAGAGGCCAGCCCCCTCCTCCTCACTCCCTTTCTTGAGATATTTATAKACATTGATCAGATCCCCTCTCAGYCTTCTCTTCTSCAGGCTGAAGAGGCCCAGCTCTCTCAGCCTTTCCTCATAGGGCAGATGTTCCAGGCCCCTAATCATCTTTGTGGCYCTGCGCTGGACTCTCTCTAGCAGCTCCACATCCCTCCTGCACTGGGGAGCCCAGAACTGCACACAGTACTCGAGGTGCGGCCTCACCAGGGCTGAGTAGAGAGGCAGAATCACCTCCCTCGACCTGCTGGAGACGCTCTGCTTAATGCACCCCAAGATCCCATTGGCCTTCTTGGCCACGAGGGCACACTGCTGCCTCATGGTCAACTTGTCGTCCACCATGACGCCCAGGTCCCTCTCTGCGGGGCAGCTCTCCAGGAGGTCGGTCCCCAGCCTGTAGGCATGTCTAGGGTTATTCCTSCCCAGGTGCAGGACCCTACACTTGCCCTTGTTGAACTTCATGAGGTTCTCTTAACTTTGATTCTTTAATTTCTTTCCTTAGCTTGCTATTTGTTTTTTCAGTGCTTCTATAACTGACTAAAAAGGAAAGGGAAAAAATAGGGTAAGCCTCTAAACTTCTTGCTGTTTTTTAAATGTATATGTAAAGAAATCAATGTGGTATCGGTACCTGACCTGTATATATATAGAGAACATAACTATAAATGGCCTGAATATAGCTTGGGTCAGATTTCCAAATGCTGAGCTCCAAACGTACTATCTACTTAATTATCATTATGCAGTAACATGTCTACTATATTATCATTATGTGACAGTATATTTAAAAGCTAGTAATAGAAAATAAACATAGGATATCCACCTCATGAAATTTCACAATTTTATGCTGAAATTGCTATGAAAACAATCTCAAAATACAGGAAGAAWTGTTGAAGTTTCTTTTTGTGCATATAAATAGAACATAAATATCATATTTTCTTCCAASAATTTCAGGTTATATTGTCTCAGTAGTGTGACATATAAACATTTAAATGATCATATACATGCATATTACATTAGAATAGTAGCGTTTTAGGACATTGCAATTATTTTTATGTTACTTTTTGTTTGAAAAAGGACATCCAAAGAAACTAATTCTTATTAAGCCAGAAAAGATTACAATGAAAATTTCATTGGGCCTTCTGAATAATAGTGACTAYAGATATTCATTAGCAGTTCTGCTTCTTACCTAATAACTGCTGATCATATCTTTTAGAAAGACATTTACTCCAGATATAGCAATTCCCAAATGAAAAAGAATTTACCATGAGCCTGAGTAAYTTCTTCCAGTGGTTAATTATCATGCATTAAATATGTATATCTTGTTTTCAGCTTGCATGAGGTTTACTCATATATTAATTGTRTATTTGATTGTAATTCACCCTATCTTAGCTAGTTAAATGCATTGCACTTATTTTTATTTGATTCTCTGATTGGATGACTTCTTTAAATAACCAACTTAGCATGAATTATGAACTTTTACAATCAATTATATAAATGCAAAAATCAGGAATTGAGCTTCAGCTGAGCCATCCAGAAATGATTTGTTCCACAGTAGCCCTCTAGTTTCCAAATAACCTGCAGAAAGGAAGTGCTGAAGACACTCAATGGAGTATATGGTTGTGTTCAAACCTACTTGTCATTAATTACCCCAGTGATTCACCACAAAAGCCCAGAACATGTTCTCTGTCTCTAATATGGAGGAACCAAARTCCTGAGACCACAGTTGTCCTAGATTTTCAGTGACATCAAAGGAGAAGAGCATGTGATTAAGACTGGTAGACTCTACTGCTGGGTAACACCCTCCAAATTTTTATATGATGGCCTAAAAGGTGAGTGCAGAATAGACCAGACACTGTTGTAGTAGGCAGCCTGACACCACTGTGTCAGTTCAGCTGTGCTCCTAAATCGGAATGAAAGTAACTGGAGAACTTTCTTCATATAGGTGATTTGAGAAATAGGCCTTGGTATAAATATCTGAAATAAAATAGCATTATATTTCTGGCCTCTTTCCATTAACTAAAAAGAGAGCTTAAGATAAGAAGATCATATGTAAATCAAGTGAGAGTCTACTCTAAGAGGGCTGAAAGAGTAAGAAAAAGGAAAAAAATATATAAGGGGAATAAAACTTGGCAAAGAAGATTAAAATTTTCATTGAAGCGTTAAACTTCATTAATCAAATTAATTCTTGTTGGCATAATGGGATCTGGGGAGGGTTGGAAGGAATAAATACTATTGGAGCTAAGGTGGCACGAGAAGTAGGAGAGTGTTCTGTACTGCAGCTGGCAGCACAAYAAGACTGGAATTAAGAGGACAAAAATTAATCATAGAGAAGCTGGTAGCAGGGAAGAGCAGAAAACAAGCTATGGATGCCTGACACATTGAGTGGGATGTGTCTTATACAACTTAGTCACTAAAAAGCTAAACCTTTATATAAAGAGTTGTCTACCTCCAGCCTTCCATCTGCAGTCATTAGGAATAAATAAGTGTCCCAGCCAACAATTCCTGTAGACTTTCCTTTGGATAAAGTCTATTGCCTTACAAACCAGTCTCTCTCCATTGACTGTCAAAGAGCCTGACATGATTATTCTGAGGATAGATAAATCCTATACACATGCTGTTAAAAGTAATCTGTAGAACCCTATTCTACTCTTCAACTTAAATCTTAGCTGTTACACATCAATTGAGTGGCATCTTGCACTGGATTATACAAGAAGCCATACAAGGTGAAGAGGGACAACTTTATTGCCATCTCTTATATGTTGCCATACCTGTGATCCTTTTGTTTCTTTTTTTTTTCCTTTTCTTTTTTTTTTTTTTTTAAAGTAAGTTAAATGCATTTAATCGTCCCACAAATTTTCACTGAAGTTTTTTGGTGTATTTCTTTCTTTCTTCCATGAGCTGGGACAGTTCCTGGTCCCTCTTACATTACAATCTCAATTTCCATACCTCTGTCAGCTTTCCAACCTCACTTGGAATCAGTACAATAGGCACTCATGAGTTCCTGCCAAATCTTATCCAAGATCTTAGCCAAGGCTAGGGAAATAGAGSAAACACATTTAACGTCAGTGTAGGAACTTCTTCCATGGTGGTGCTGCAGAATGTGCATATTTTTTGTCATTAGCTACAAACATCTTTGTCTCACCTACTCATATAGGACTATATGTGAGTATATTACTGGGAGAGCACATTTCACAAAATCATGGAATGGTTGAGGTTGGAAGGGACCTCTAGAGGTCATCTAGTCCAACCCCCCTGCTCCAGCAGGGACACCCAGAGCACGGGGCATAGGCTGGCATCCAGATGAGCTTGGAAGATCTCCAGAGAAGGAGACTCCACAGCCTCTCTGGGCAGCCTGTTCCAGGGCTCTGTCACCCTCACAGGAAAGAAGTTCTTCCTCACATGGAGATGGAACTGCCTGGATTTCAATTTGTACCCATTACCCCTTGTCCTGTTACTGGCCACCACTGAGAAGAGTTTGGCTCCCTCTTCSCTACAGTCATTCCTCAGGTCCTTATACATATTGATCAGATCTCCTCTCAGTCTTCTCCAAGGCTAAGCGGGCCCAGCTCATTTAGTCTTTCCTCATACGGTAGATGCTCCAGYCCCTTAATYATCTTTGTTGCTCTRYAYTGGCCCCTCTCTAGAAGCTCCACATCCCTCCTGTACWGGGGAGCCCAGAACTGCCYCCAATACTCCAGGTGCGGCCCCACTAGAGCTGAGCAGAGGGGCAGGWTCCCCTCCCTTGCCCTGCTRGCAACRTTCCTCCCTGATGCAGCCAGGAGGCCATTGGCCTTCTTGGCCATGAGGGCCCATTGCTRCCTCCTGGTTAACTTGTTGTCAACCAGGACTCCCMAATCCCTCTCYGYGGAGCTGCTTKGCAGCAGGTCAGCCTCTAATCTGTGCTGGTGCCTGGGGTTATTCCTGTGCAGCTGCAGGACCCTSTATTTGTCCTTGTTGAATCTCATGAGGTTCCTCTCTGTCCAGCCGTCCATCATGTCCAGGTCCCTCTGAATGGCAGCACAGCCCTCTGGAGTGTCTGCCACTCCACCCAGATTGGTATCATCATATCATGAAGCTACAGTTTAATGAGTGTCAAGGGAAATGCTTCTCCAGGGAGCAATAGAGCCAAGGGATAAATATAACAAAGCACCACAAAGAAYTGCTTGATTCTTAGTGCGTGCTAGCAGATGCACATATATAATATAGGCAGTAAATTGGGTTAACTGGTGTAAGCAAAAGGTTAATATTCAGAGAGGAGAAAAGGACTTTAAATTGCAGGGTGAGGAGTGAATTTTATATATGTCAGGATGTAAATCCCACATACTCTCTTGGGAGAGGTCTCTGTTGAGGTCTTCTGTGTCATATTTTCTGGCTTATATTTCATTTTGCTGAGAGGCAGAAGAGAACATGTCAACACSTTCTGCACTCAGAAAGTTTAAATAAGTAGTTTACTTTTGGTAGGCTTATTAGGCATACTCTGGAAAAGTCTGTTATTAACAAGCCAAAGATTGGGACTTTGAAAAGTTTGATATGATTTTTGGATCTTGGGAATTAAAAGGATTCACTGTAAAATGAATGGACAGGAAGCTTTCCAAAGTTTCCTCCTTTCACAAGACCTGAGATAGCACTGTGGCGGAGCCCACATAGGTGAGATGAGACTTTTCTTCAGTTCGTGGTTCACCTGCTACCAGGTCAGGATCCAATATTTCCTCAAGAGAGAGACTTGGAAACATGCTGAGCAACAATGTAAAAGTTAGAGAGAAATTCTGTTTACACTTGTGTGCTTATTAGTACAGGATAAAGTAGATTGCACTATCACACTGTTCCCTCATGGGCTCATTTCTGATCCTGAAAGAAATGTTTATAGTATATGGCCTTAAGGCTCAGGATCCCCAAAGAAGCATGTTTCCTTTCATTTATATAYTCTCCATTTCACTGGATTGTTCTTGTGCTTACATTTCTTCTTCTTCTTTTTTTTTTCCTGAAACACCATATTCTAAATATTTATATTGTTCATAGTGAATTTTTCTTTTGTGTGATTGTTTGATCACATCATTGTGCTCTCTTGTTCAATTTTAACTCAATATCCTTGAGTCACAAGTAGATATTCATCAGTGAAAAGAGCTGAAAAGACTAGATGCTCTAGGATGTTTTCTTTATTGATTGCAGTGCTCTGGATGGCAAGAATACATGAAGATCCAGAATCAGATAGCAACAAATAAGCACAGAAAGACAAACAGCCATCTGGAAGCGGGTAGCACGTGCTCTGTGTCCTATTCTTCTGACAGGAAGCTGGACATTGAAAAAGAAAGAAAGAGAGAAAGAGAAAAAAAGAGAGAAAGAAAGAAAACGAAAATATTGCTGGAAAGAAACAGAATGAAAAATTCAGATGAAACTACTACTTCAGGTCACTMTACCTATATAGTGGGATTAAAGCTAAATAAACTCTCACATTTTCTTTCAAAACACAGCCAGAGATGTTACTCTCCATCCTCAGGTTTTTGAGCAGACTCTGCCCAGCAGTTCTGGCCCTGGCAGTGCCCCTTGGCTGTACATCCTACCGCATATAATCAGCCAACACGAACAAGAGAAATCAAATTCCAAGGTAAAAGCCGTAGGAAAGCATTATTGACTTATTTGCACACACCTTCCCATCACCACGGAGGTTCATCGCAATGAGAGGGAGCCTTTCCAATTTGAAATCTTATGCTTCAGTGCAAGACTTTTGTGTTTGTAAAATCAGTAGAAATGGCTAGTGTTTTCCATTCGGGAAGGTCAATGGAGTGTTTTTAATTATTGCAGGTCATAACACACATGGTTAGGCTAGGTGAATGCCTAAAGTAAACCACACACAATTGCTTTTATTTTTAAAATAAATTATTCCGTGCCTTTCCAAATGTTTATGAGTGGTGTCTGTGAATACTCTGGTAAATGAGCTTTGCCTGCAAAATGCTCAATTGGAATTTGAAGGGAAGTTTCCATGGCATGTTTACCACACTGCAACCTGCATTAGAGTCCTCATTGAGAAGGACTCCATGCACAAGTCATGGGAGCATTGCTGAGCACCTCGATTCACCTAAGGACCTCAAGCTCAGAGTCCCCATYAGTACAAAGGTGTTCAGAACTATCGGTGCTGTAACTGTTTCTTTATATTATGTAGATGCAGTTTGACTGGTGGATTCATTTGTAACTCAAAGCGTAATCCAGAAATAGCACAGGATTCAGCAAAAGCAGTGGGCATGAGTATACAGAGAGTGGGGAAGTCAAAATCATAATATCATGTATTAATTGATAAATAAACCCAGGAATCATTCTGAATACTGCATAATTTTACAAATATGACACGGTGAAACTGGAAACAAGGCAAAATGTTCACTGTATAATATTTATGATGGTCTGCATGATAGAAAAAATGCAAATATTCAACTGCAGAGGCAAGGAAAATTGGGCCTGCTCCAGGGAGCTCACGATCCATGCATTTCATSAGATGAAACAGATGGATGAAACAGACATATAGAGTGGGTAGGAGGAGGTGTGAGGATGAGTTAAAGGAAAAGYATTTGTAGCATTATCAGCACTTCGTTTTCTAGTACAGATCTCCCTGTGACATCAAAGAGGTCATATACAATCAAGTTTTCTTTTTTTTTAAATGATGTCTAAACAGGTGTTTGGAGAAATTTTAGAAAATAAGGAATTTGGGAACTCTTACGGRAATCACGAGGATTTGAGCCTCTTAATTTTTCTAAAATTGCAGTAACAAATTTTACTTTTTATGTCCATTCCAGGTGCTCTAATGGTAATGGACAGAGTCTTAGGAAACAGGAGTTGGAATTAGTGCCTACACTCTGTGCTTTTGAACTTACTGAAATAAATTGTCCCTTTTTAATTACAAAGCCTTTGCAAATGCGAATGTAAAAGTACGTAAGGTATTAGGGAAACAAAAACCAAAAGATACATCAAACACTGTGACACGTGCAYCACACTTATCATGGTTAGATATCTTTACACGTCCTCTTCATGAGACAAGTGACGCTRGCTTCTACAGAGTCATTGCTGTGTTTAACCACAAAGGACCATTACCACATTCCCACAAGGGACTTCTGATGATCAAAATCACTGGAAACAAGTTTAGCTCTGGGTACTTAATAAGGCTCAGAGAAAGACACGTAAGCTCGATTTGGGCTCATAAGTGAGTCTAGTTCTATTTGAATCTTCATGCCATGTTTCTGTGTCCAGCAGGTATGAAGCCATTTGAGTTGAGTCTGATTTCCCAAGAGTGTTTATGAGATCAATGTCTATGCAGGGCCCTGACTTTGAGCAAAAATCCATGAGACATTGGTCACCTAAATAAAAATATAATTTAGTCTATTTTGGTTTTAGCATATTGGATGTTGACTGATTTTTGAGGGTTTTTATACTCTTTCCCGCCTGGTTTAATCACTGTCTTACATGGTTTAATTGCTAATCATTACCTGTCCAGCACTGAAAAASTTTCTTTCACAAAGCTCCTTACATATTGATTGCCCTCCATCTGCCTTTAAACCTTCAGGGAGAAAGCTCTGTCAAAATGTCTGCAGCAACATTCAGAAGAGGCAAAGGATAGAGGGAAGACAGAAAAGATTGCAAAGCATGTTTTGATATTTCTATTAAAATATGTTTCTGTGATTCAAAGCAATGACTTCATGCCCACATGTGGGCATGAGTTTGCAAACTCATTAATGTAGCTGGTGCTTGACCTCTTCCTTTCATCCCCCTATATATCGTATATATCATACCATATTATAGCATATTTTGTGACATTTCAGCCATCTCAGGGTTCAGTCAGATCCTTTACAACATTGTCAACAGTGTCACTTACACATGTCACCGTATTAGAAGTAAAAGCTTGAAACATTGACATCTGTGATCTGCTTATTCCTGGGGCGCTGCAATATACAGTGTCATGAAAGACACAGTGTGGCTGGATTCTCAGGAGATCATAAGAAACCTGGAAACAAATCTCCCAAGAATAACTGAGTTGATGGAGGCAAAAGAAAAGAAGAATACTTTTTCTCTGATGAAGAATTCTGTTAAAATCTGTTTTTTTTTCCTTTGGATGTAGTTAAGGTGAAATTTTGTTTTCCAGTAGAGAAGAAATGCTTTTTTTGAGGTGTTCTGTTAAAGAGCTCACTACTGTTTACATTGTCACATATTTCGTACAATGCAAATTTCTACTACATTCCATCTCAGGATGTGAATTTTGGTCAGATTCTCTTATTAGTCTGAGCTGTCTCAGCTCTAATACAATCAGTTAAGCCATATCAGTTTACATAAGCCTAAAATTTGATCCAGAAATGGAGAGATTGCGTCATACTAAATACAGTCCCTGTCACCATAGTGTTATTGTATGTATGGTTCAGAGATCACCAGTGAGATATGTCCAAAATATTTTATAACTAATGAATGAAGTATATCAAGACTAATGTAATGCAACACACCATTTTGGACAGCTATTTGGCGACCGGTTTTCTAGCACTTTCTGTGGTAGCAAGGCAGAACAGATACTGTTKAAGAGGCACCGAGGCCATGACAGGCATGCTGTAAAAGCCGTTCCCAGCTGGAAGAGCTTCACAGCTGAGCCCAGCCCTGCCAACATGCAGATCTTGGGCCCTGATAGGAGCTGGCACAGCAGGTACAGGTTTCTGAGTTAACTATCCTGGCTGAGTTAATATGGGAGACAGAGGGTGCCCATGGCTCTAGGGCCCTGTAGCTCAGTTCCCACAGCTGTTGGACCTCAGAGTTCATTCCTTCTATCTTWGGGTCTTGAAAAATGCCTAAGCAAGCTAGATATTCACTCTCCAGCTGTCGTAAGCGACTTACACCCCTAGGCACTCTTAAACATCTCACCAGTAGTGCYGTGGGCTTGCAGCAGGCTCTAATATCAAGGCAAGCAGCAATCGATTTTAATTTGGAGATTGACAATCTGACACTAGGGCTCCAAGAGCAAAGAAAGGAGCTTGAACATGTTTAACCAGGGGCATCACTTCTGAGCTAAGTTAAAATTTAAGTGTCAATAACCACAGCAGAAAGAGGCCAGAAGGAGACATATGCAGAATACCTGATTGATTGCTCTGGTTTGCATGTGCACAGTAACCTCCTCTTAATTCCAGCTGCACTAACATTTTCTTCTGATCGCAACGTGTTGAAGATGACTTGAAAGAAAACACCCACCAAACCCTCCCATCCCTCCTTGATTTGGTTAATGAGGTCATTAACGAGATGCATGAAAGACTTGCAAACAARCCCTGATTTCTTGCACTATGATGTCAGTATCAGGTGGCCTGAGTGCATCAGGAGGCTATTAGGAAAACAAGTATGCTTATTAAACATCTGAAAGGAGTTTTCACCCTTCAGTTGATATTTTGAAGAAATATCAGTGTAACACAGGTGGGTGGAGGAGCAGAAATGCTCTAGTGTAAGAGTCTGGAAAATCCTTCCTGCTGAAGGTGCTTGGTGATAACACTACCCTGCTTCTGCAGAGTTTCTCTCTCCATGACCTACATTAAGGAGAGCCAACACYTCTGATAATTGTGCTCTGGGGTAGCAGTGGGAGCTGGTAGAGCTCKCAGCTTCATGGTGTGCAACCTGCACCCATGGGAGATCTATTTCCTACTCCCRCAGCCAGGGAATGGTGCAGAAATCTGGGAACCCTCTGATGTTGGCAGGTAGAGTCCCAAGCCTAGACCAGGTGCTCAAAACATAAGATTTTAAAGGACCTCTGTTTTGAGCACTCCTGCTCAGATGGTTTTAGATGATTTCCTTCTTTGCAGAATTTTAAAGACATTTGCTCCGTAGGAATAACTGTTCAGTTTTGTTTGTCCATGTCCTGACATGACATATTTTTGTCCTGAAGTGTGAAAACAGGAACCTCAGGACCGCAGCACCATGCATGTGCAGTAATCRGTGCTTTCTGTAGATCGAACTATCTACAGTGTTGCACCTTGCATGTACGTGAGAACTGGTCTCCGCATTACGAAAASATTGACCTTGCGTGTGCATACAATATAACTTGAGGGCACATACTGAAGTTTTCAGTATGTCTAGGAAGATTTTTTTGTTTTACTCCTTTTTCTTTTTTTTTTCAGCTGCTAGCATCAGAAGTAGTAGGACTGAGCAATGAACATGCCTGCAAACATTACCACTTACAACTCCTAAACTCAAACCCCGTTTCTCCCCAGACCTCCAGCCCTGYCACTTATAGCCTGCAACCACTTATGGCTTTCTTGGACATCGCACGCACAGCCTCAGCCTCTCCAAATCAGTAACTACTGACATAAAACTAACCCACATTGCCTGCATGGGGGAAATCACGTGGGAACTATTAATGGCATTTGAGCTCTCTTTCCTCTAATTTGGGGAATTAGAATTTGCTCTAGTTTTCCCTGGGGAAATGARTATGTGTTGGCCYCCAGCGACGCTGTGCCAAGTGCACRATGGTTTCGATATTGCTGTTGTGCACTTAGTTGCCACATGAGTCATTGCCATCCCTTGGCTCCAAGAAGTTTTCCTCATTAAAAGCTGAAAAACAAGCATGGTGGAGGAGGGGGGACGCAGAGTGGAGGGGGCAGGGATAAGAGAAAAAGGGGGATTTTTTGTGCTTCTCTCAGAACTGAAATTAAAACTGTGTTTCTGAAAGGACAGTGACTCTTCCACCCACACTCTCTTTCTAATGATCACTTTTTGTCACTCAAAGAATGTTCGTTGAATTCTCTTTCTCCCTYACTTCAGAAATGGAAGAAATAATAAGCTCAAAAAATGATGAAAATCATGCCTTGTAAATCTTTACAAATATTTTGCCTTTTTTACTATGTTGTCTGAACAGTTTCTCTAAATCACTTTACCAAAACAGGTCTATAAACTTCTTTTCAGAAATCTCAAGCCATACTTTATTGTACATAACATTGCAATAACAGATATAGGGRTTATTTAAAGTTTCTAGCTTTGCCTGCGTCCTGGAGCATGGCTTTCCAAGCAAAAGCTGAACAATTTACAAATAGGTTTTTGCCCTGAAGTATCACAAACAAATCTCAGTGTTCAAATTACTGAGAATTTATYGTAGATCTTTCAAATAGTTTAAGTGAAAGAGCTTGATAATAACAGAAAATACAAAAATTGGAAAAGCACGAGTCTCCCATAGCATGTTATAGCATTGATAGCATCTATAGTATCTATGTGAAACCTGTCAATACCTTATATGATATACCACAAATGTTGCCACACTAGTTGGACAGCAGAGTAAAGCTCCTAGTCAATACRGTCAGTGGGACGGTATTTGGCTGCCTAAATATAGGAGAAGGGTGGCAGACCTACATAGGTCTGCCTGGCCTCCATCTGCTTCTTCATAAACATATAGGTGACCTGTTGATTCCATATTATATCAGCCAGTCCCATATGGATATCATAGACATCTTGGACTAAATACGAGTGGACATCTATATGGGGACAACTGYTTGACTCCCAAAGCTTCATGAACTGTAATGGTAATTGAGATACCTCTCCCATGTAGACACCTAAAGAAAGGCATCTAATTTCAGGTATTTTAATCTGTGAATTGAATCTTATCCTTCGGTTATTTGTCCATTGCCTTCTAGGAACTCTCTGTCTTCATGGGTTTGTACAGTGTCCAAATCAAAAGCCTCTGATCTTGATTGACATCCTTAGACATGGCAAYTGGAGATCAGTCAGAACTGATAATCACATTTTTGCTTCCATACCAGCACTTTCTTGGTGTAATTCTTATTCACGCATACACAGTAGCTACAAAACTATACTGGAAAATATGCTAACTAGAAAAAAAAAGTGATATCCATGTAGTAAGCACTACCATAAGATAGATTCCTAGCTGCTTTGTTCAAGTTTATGTATTCCATCACTAAGGGAATATATTTCATTGAAAAATGCATGAAATTTTAGCATATCAGTTTATTTTCTTTTGTCTTGGAAGAGGAAAAAGTAATTCAAACTTCTAKCTCCTTCCTATTGATAAATGTTCTTTTTATTTCCATATTTTACTGGAATTTATTGTGAAGAATAGATGACTTCTGTGCAGAATCAATTCAAACCATTTCCATCCCAATTCTTGAAATTCTCGGGAGGATATTCTGATTTCTATAGGCTTATTCTTYGTTATGTACCTGAATCAGCATTCACTCTGAAATCAGTGTTGATTTACATTTTGGGCCTGATGAGGTACTCAGAACATCACATTTTTAGATAAATGACTTTGTGCTGAATACGCTATTTGGCAGACTTTCTAGTCCAGTGACATGAATTCTGCAAAGTTATTATCTGCTTTTGACACGTACCTGCATACATGCATCCATATTATATGGCTCTTCCATTCCTTTATAGTACATTATTTTGGCTTACTGATATTATTTTCATTCCTGCTTTTATTCTCCYAAATTTTCCTCCTTTTTTCTCTCTTCCAACTTGTTTTGCAAGGCTCCATCCCAGGATTCTGRATTGTCATTCTCCTGAAGCTGACTAACAGCAAAACCCTTTTCTTTCTTTTCCAGCCTTTGTCAGTGCAACACACTAAGAAGGCTTTTAAGTCCTGGAAGAACGACAACATATTTGCTTTTTGCAAATTGGCTTTCTGGCTGCTATAAGCAAGTCCAGCATAACTGGCTTTTATACATAAGAAATAACTAGTGGTTTAAAGGAAAATATCTTCCCCACAAAGACAGATTAAAAAAAATTATTCCAAGAAGAAAACCAATGCAATCCAGGTATTGCCCTGCAATATTCAGACTACTATTCCAAAACAAATTACCTCAAAAGCCAGCAAAAAGATACACTGCAGTGATTTCTAATTATATCTAGCTTCTATTAATACCTTGAACTCCTTTGATCTGGACTTACCTTTGCAGCATAAGATGGGATTTGCGTTAGTAAACCCAGCCATCTGTAATGTTGACGTACATGAACCAACCTCTGAGTTCTCCCTTCACTCCACGGGCCATTGGCCAGGAGCTTGGAGTCAAAACAGTTCCAGGAACCAGTTCCAGACGAAAGAAAAATGAAATACTGAATCTTTGAGGAATTGACTTGAAAYATTATTTAAGAAATACAAAAAAGTCTTATAAATTCAAAGGAATACATAAGCAGTATATCTTTTCTAAAAAAAGAAAGAATATTGAGACTTTAAGAAGCTTTAAGGTGTTATAAAAGTTATACAGACCTAAAGCTAAGAGACCAGCTAAAAGGCCAACCTACACAGGATGAAGCTTCCCCAYGGTTCAGAGGTTAGACTGTGATGTGATGATGCCAAGTTCTCCTTGTRTCTGTGGGTGGAAACCTGTGAATCCTATTCGACTCAACAGATGAATGAAGACTCCCTTCCTTATCTAGCTACATGACTATATGACAAGCAACTGTGCAGAGTGTTTCACTTYGTTACTGGGCAGATCAGGTTAACTTTTAGCCTGATTTTTATGTTCCGGGGTGCTGAAGCCAGTTTGGTCTGGTCCTGTGAAAAGTTTTAGCTTTGGAGATGCAAAGTTGATTGCTTTTAAAGCCTCTTGCCTGCAACCATTTCTTTTTATTTTCCTTTCTATAATGTAGATTTTTTGACCTTCAGGTAGAAGGATGAACATGGAAAGCATTTTGAGGACTACACAAAGATCTACCATAGTCTATCAAMTTTATTGCATATATTCTAGTGTTCTCAACATAGATTTCCTACCTATGATCTAGATTAGGAGTAGTTTCCAGTCTGTTTTTTATCATACATTGTGCCAGTGCTCTAAGACTTTGGCTTTTACGTATTACTTATAGAACTATAGTATTTGATGGAGAAAAACAGACACTTCATGGGGCATGACGTATTTCATCCTTTCGTAGRCATCTAATATAAGGCTGGTTTATTTTTCACTGACTGAGGTCAGCAGGGAGGTGGGATACATGTGAGTGGAAGAGGATAAATAATGAAGAGAATAAATGAGATTTGTGTCTTGCCATAGCAAGTCCACAATACTTTTTGAAAAACATGGCAGAAATCAGGGCACCTGTTCAGAATGCTGGGTCCTGTTCTAGGTATCACCTAGACCATCTCAGCAACTTGTTCTTCCTCTCCATGTTCCAGTCGCCTATAGCCCCAAAACGAGTGACACCAATGTGGCATTTGCTTAAACCCTGTTACCCATTGGCTGGAGTTCCAGGTATTTAGGAARTGGCTCAAGAAGGATAAGAGAATTCATTGTCCTGCTCTTGTGGCTGGTTCGATGTTCRCAGAATGAAGGATTTCAGTATGCAGTTCTTTAGAGCTTTGGGGTTACTCAGAAAGAATGAATTAAACACTATTCATTATTTGAGCAACAAGATATTTAGCATATCCTTATTAGCAATCCTTCTTTTGCCTCATGTCCTCAGGCCTGTTGTGACTCCACAAAAGTGCTCTCCTACTAGTTTCCTTGCCTTGCTTGATTAATTCCTTTGTGAAAAGCTGAAAAAGTAGGCTTTTGCTGTCAATAGCTTTGAGAATAAAGAATGGTTTATTCTCTGTTAAAAATGAAGTGTAACAAAAATAATCCATTTTTTTTGTACTGCATATCTGACATGTTCCTAGCTCCAAATTCATTGYCAAGAATAAGCCTCAAGGTGAAGCAATCTAAGTGAAAACATTATTTTTTAATGTTATTTATGTTAAATAATATTGGCTGCTCTTTTTCTTTAAGGAAAAGGATAGGTCCTTATACCATAGACCTTATAATTAGTTCCCCAAAGAAGGGATGCTGCCAAGGTGTGATGTTATTGGATGATGAGAACAAGTGAATAACTGGTCAAAACTTGAATTTCCATTTCTAGAGATGAGCCTGTCTTTCATTATTTTGAAAAGAGGAGCTGTGGAAAAGGAGAAGAGCAGTACGAGAGGCTTCTAACACACGATCACAATGGAGACAATGGGAGGTAGGTGCCAGGATATTTTTTCACCTGAGCCTTGAAGCCTTATACTAGACACATGGACTGCCCATTGCTAAGCTGGAAGTTGAACCCAGGCAAGCTTAGAAGTAGCAATCTGCCATCCAAGGACAACATGCTGACCTGAGCATAGCCCTTTCACTGTAAATGCATCTATCTGAGATCTCCTTATACTGGTAYGTACCATGTCTACGAATCAGCGTCCTGAATCTGGCTGTGCTTCTATGCCTATCTGGAATACAAATGCTAACTAGAATTTTTTTCTTATACTTAATCTGCTAAAAGACACGTAGAAAAACAAAACAAAACAAGAGAGGAATCCATACTACATCCAAGCCCTAGTAATGGTAATTTTTGATGTACAAYAGTTGGCCTGGAAAAGGATGGATCCTCATGTGTGGGGATGCTGGCTGTTAATTGAATGCTTAGCTGGGTTTCCAGTCTGCTTAAGAGCTTAAGTGTTTGCTTAAGCAAATCAGCCTATTAAAGTCAATTCTCTACACATCAGCACATGGAGGAGATTTGTCAGGTATGGGCTTCAAGGCCCAACAGAGGGACTCTGTTGGGACTCAACAGAGACTCTCTCTCAGAGGGAGATGATCCTTTAGGCTACCAAGAATTTGCCCCTCTAGACTGAAAGTGGACATGTTTAACTTTTTCATCACACATCTTTTTGAAAAAAATCCCTCTAAATTAGATACTCTAAACTTCTCATTTKTTTGAATCTCTCAATTGTTGTTCAGTCATATGCCATATATGTTMATATATTTTTGGAATACTTGTGAGCATCTGAAAACTGCTTTCTTTTCCTCCATTTATAATAAATGCCTGAAATACAGTAATGTCAGGTTCTTCTTCAGTGACAGGTTCTTGGTGAGAAAAATCACCCACATGTAGCTGCCAAAGGAAAGAGACGATATTGCTGAAGAAACACGACCATCAGTCACATTATCCACAGCTTTGCAGTTTTTCCCTGKTTTTGTTTTTTTACCGGTGAACTAGGTAGAATTTTGTTCTTGTTACTTCATTCACAAGGGTGACACTCACCTCACTTTAACATTTTAAGAGTCAGAGGTGTAGGCCTGGGGAGCTATTTCAGCTCCCTCTAGTCAGTGCATGGGGACCTTGGCACTATGACAGGTCTAGGTAGCTGAGAACAGTCCTGCTGTAAACGTTCACTTACCAGCACTGAAATAACTTACTGSTGTGTATCAGTTCCATACAAGTTTTAATTTAGAGTGGTTGATGAGATTCAATGTGCAAATTTCTTATTAGCATTAATGGGGTAAGGAAGCAAAGTGTTAGGTTGTCACAGGACATGCAGCAACATGGTCATCAGAGAACTCATGGGAGAGAGGAGAAATCCATGTGAAAAGCCCTATCCCGAAGAACTGCAAAGTCTCTGAAAGCAAATACCCCAATCTCAAAATAAGAAAATTCTTATCTCTTTTAGGACAAGTTAGGGCAATGATAAAATTTATATAGAGGTTTCCAGCATTTTTTTTAATAAGTTCCTCAGAGGATAACCTGGCTAGCATTAGTTTTCTTTTAGTCTTAAGAAAAAATTGGAAACACTATGTTCTGTTCCAATACACAAAATTAAAAAAAAAAAAGAGTTTTGAAATCTCAAAAAATGTCATGAAGTGAAGAAATACAGTACTTCCCATATCTGCAGGGAATCTTAAAAGCTATATGCAATACTGATACATAAAGTTTTAGCGTTAYAGTATGAAACAGTGTCATAAACACTTGGTGTAAGCAAACACTTCATGTAACTTTTATATAAGCTAAACTTTAGATATTCATAGTGTACAGCACAGCTAATCATCTCACATCTCTCATCTAATACACCAGGAATCTCTTCACAGTCAATGAGGGAAAAAAAATCATTTTTAGGGCACAATTAATTTGACGAATTTTGCAACATGCTGTAGTGTGAGATGAAGTGCCTATTTGTCTCTGGTGGCTTTGTGGGAGCCTACGGGGACTCATTCAAGTGTACAAATCTACACTGAAAAAGTCTACAATTGGGCTGAAAAATCACCTCCTTAGTGTCTATAATATAGAGGGATGCCAGATTCCAAAGAAAACCTCTTTTTTTTTTTTTTTTTTACATTATAAGGGAAGTTTCTTTTAATGAATTCTCATTTCAAATCTAATCCCCCAGTTTCTTGTTTAGAAAGATGTCTTTATATYGGCCCTTGTAACATTAATATTCCGTTCTGAGACTGCTTTCCTACAAAGTCTCCAGCTATCATCAGGACACATATCCGTCATGAATAATGCACTTGCAACCTTTCCCTCGCCTCCTTGTTTCTCCATCGCTTTCTCATTTGTGTCAAGCCTGAAAATTTGAGGAKAGTGTTTGGCAGGCCGATTTCCATTGCCTGCTATGGGCATGGATTTCTGATGGCTGAGCCCTGGTGGTGGTTTTCTCTCTTTGGACAAGTTGTGGGCTCTGCACTATGACTGGTGAGCCAGMCACTTCTGAGCGGGTGCTTTGAGGTTTTGTTTATGCAATGGAAGCTGTAGCCCTTCTTCTTTCATACATGAGTAACAAGTGAGCCCAGATTCAACCAGGAGGCTGATATATCAGTGTAGCATCTAGGGGCTTTAGGCAGCATGGACTCGCTGCTGATCGTGCAGACACAGGAGTCCCTGTTAGAGCAGAACACCTTCCGAGCAAGAAAGGAAAGGAGAAGATCTAGAAAGTGATCACTAGCTTATTTCTCTGGGTGATTCATGCTTTCCTCTTTTCTTTTTTTTCTTCATATTTACTAATATGAGCATTTCTATAGGACTTTTAACTACCCTAATACCCCTACTTTGCCTTCTGTAGAACAAGATTGAAGTAAACCTAACTACTCYAGATTCTGTTAGAAATGTGACTATGGGAAGTAGATGACTTGAACTTGGATTGAACATCCTAAGCATGTGAAGTTCTTTATACTGGTGCTCCAGGCATGTCAGAGCCCCATATATATGGAGCAGGCAGAGAAGACACAAGACCTGTGGGAGACCTGTGAATTTCTGGAAAGGCAGATGGAGACACTAAGACCCTGGAGACAGCAAGTACCMCTGTATTGTATCACGTGGCTGTTCACACGACTCTAGTCAAGCAGCATCACAACACGTCATCATCACTAGTCTGCCCTGGAAACTTCAGTATATTAAGCTAAGCTTTTTTCCCTGCCTTCTTCCTCAGAAATTGCACCAAGATGTTGATAGAGCATTTCAGTTCCCTTTGTATCAAATAATGACAAAGCCAGTTACAAATTATTAATTTTGCATTCTGTTTTATTTTGAAGTGTACTGGTAGAATCCCTGGGGAAAAATCAGGCCTGGATATCCTACAACCTCTCAGGTGCAGGGATAACCCATCCAAGTTAGAAGGTGTCTTCACAAGCAGCCATGGTCAGTCACCAGCAATGCGTTTCCTGCCTATTTGACTTATTTGGCCACTGGCCTTGTGTGACCTCTTCCATGGTAATTGTCTTTGTGAAAATATTGTGTGCATTTCTCAGAATCCCTTTCCAAATACAGTCTGCTACGCTACAGTGGTAACCACAGTTACAATATTTACTCTAAGCACACTCTTTCTATTAGAGATGAAAAAAATACATGCTGCTTTGATCAAACATTTCTGGYGCAATGAAAGAGCGACATATGAATGAAATGAAACAGTCCTGCATGATAAAAGGGTGACAAAGATTCTTATATTTTTAATTTGTCCTTTGTATGCCRTGTTTTCTGCTGCTGGTTCTGGAATGGATAGCAACTAGAGACACAAATAATGTCCACAGCAGTGTCGCATTATTAAGTGTTTGAACCACAAAATGAAAGCCATTCCTCTTCAGAAGCTGAGCTGCAGGCACCAAGGGACACGTTCTGTCTAACCCCATGCACTTGTAGTGTGCTTGGTATGCCCACAGYGTGCATAATTAACAGCAATGACAAATTGGTACATGATTAGTACTAAAAATAATAAAGAGAMCAGCTTGCTCTTAGTTCAAAATCAATCTCTTTCAAAATTAGGAATGAATCTTCTAATTCTGTTGCCTTTGAGGGGAATCCTGACTGACATCAAGGCATCGTGTTGGGTATTTTAAGAAAGACATTTCTCAAATATGTGCTACTGGGCTAAGTKAGAAAGTGTTTTTGTTAGGAAGGAAGGTGAGAAGCGTCTGAAGGGCTTTCAGAAGGCAAACACATGTCGTAGGAGGTGGTGGGAAGAGAGGAAAGAAGTACTGCAAAAGCCCAAGGGAAGCTAATTCCAGGTTTAGAAGAAAGAAGCATTAATAACTATTTTCACTAGTTATAACCCTTTCCTGATGAAACAAATCCTTGGATGGTGGTTGAGCTGTGCAGGTCTGCTCCTACCTGGAATAATGRGATATTTTACTTGCCATGTGGCTGAAGCTCAGGATGCAATTTTTGAAATCTCATGGAAAAATAATGGTAATGAGGGTGACTTTGCTCTTAGAAAATCCACTCCTTGACAACACTTTTAAAGGCTGATTATGCTCTGCCTGACTTCATATCTTCAAATGACCTTCAGCTTCACCATCAAATCAGGACTATATTAAAAAATAKGCAGGTATAGTGTAACATTGGACTATCTGTCTCTAAAGATGGGAATATTGATTGAAGACAGCAGATAAAAGGCCGAGGGGAGAATATTTTCCACTGAACTTAGAAAGCTTATATATTGCTCCCTGGAGAAGCRCCTGCCAATCCTAATTTATTTGTCATTTAATTCCTGCTGATATAATGACAAATAATTTCACTTAATTGTGTCACCTCTGGCTTATGTGTGCCACAAAAAGAACTTTTCATTTTAGCAGTGGGTGACTAAAAGGAAAGAGTTTTGAGTGATAATGTCAGGGAAGCTTGCAAAGACWCATAAACTCTGCGAGGTCATGCTTTATATTACATTGGAATTGCACTAGATGGGAGGATAGGCTCGCAGTTTTAGAGAGTTTCTTTCCCAAAAACATCATGAGTATGATGTGAAGTCACTTAGCCAAGCATTGCAAACCTTTACATGATTTCCTATACTCAACAATAGTTGCTTTCACAAAAAACATGGATATAATAACTTCAGATATTAATTGCTTGGAAATATGCACTGGCACATWGTAATGACATCTGTTTCTAATGGAAATACTTTGAAAATGGGCCTTTGTGTATCAATTCAGTCCTTTGTTTTTTAATTCAGCTAAAATAAACGTCTAGGAAACAGTTCAGAATTCCTTGCTACGGCTAAGAGGAGAAATGAAAATTAATGATTATAATCATCAGATAAAAAATCATAGGTTATAATCAGATTATTTCTGGCAAATTTCTCTGTTTTCACTCTCAGAGGAAGACATTTGGGTTGACCTTCCAGCATTAGCCTGCTGCTTCTGCTGAAACTGTTTGTGATAGGAGATCTACCCACAAAAGACAGAGGTCCCCACAGTACCAACGTGTCGCTTCTGCTATAAGGATCTGCAGCAGCCTAAAAGCCAGTCTTGCTCTATGCTTTTCAGCTTCTCTCAGTAATACTCTCAATCTGGATGTCCTGCCCTGAGCTGATACATCCTTCTCCTACACCAGAGGTTTCCCTCAGGATAATAATATCAAGTACCAGTGGCACTGTGCAGTTGGTATCCAAGTACCCAGTGCCCTGCCTGTTGGTATCGCTYGTCTTTGGGTTCTGTAAATTGAGTTCTCTGCTCTAAACTTGTGTAAAGAAGTTATTTTTCTGGATCATCTGCTGGAATTATTTGTCTTGCAATTGCAAGAAAAACTGAGTAAGGGTTTCTAAGGTTTAAAAGAAGACTTCTCCCCTTCAAAAAAAAAAAATCATACAACACTACTCAAATTTTGATTCCTCCATAGAATTCAAAGATTTTCCAGAAAAAAAAAAATACTGCTGGGGACAGTTGGGGTTATAAATGGGCTGTAATTCAAATCACTGTTTAAAAAAACCCCACTCTTTTTAAAAAAAGTTTTATCTTAGTAGAGTATAAAGTAGACTGCATGACTGAGCAGTGACTGGCTGGGAGAAAAAGAGGATTATAGAGATTCTACAAAGATTCAGTGGACATGACTACTAAAAGCMGAGATAAGGTGGAGATTTTGAAGCTAACCATGACTACATGAATGCTAGAGCTGAAACCAGCAGAGCTTATAAATGAATGAGTCCCTGGGAGAGACAAGAGCTTCCTTGATCGTGATTCAGATAGGTTGACACAAGGGCACTGGTCTAGAAACACACACCGGCTTTCCCACAGAGCACACTGTGTAATAGAGCATGATGTACTGGCCTGGCTCGGTGCCATCTCTGCAGTCCATTGCACCTTGCAAACAGGCCCTGTTTCTRCAGGCACAAGCATGGAGAATCTTCTGGGGAGAATCTCTGCCTTAACATATTGTCCACAAGTTATAAAACAATGTATAATGCGAGTTAAGAGTTAAAACAATATATGCTATTTAATGTCCTACCATTCTGTCTGCAACATTTCCAGGCGCTTTGGGAGGACATAATTAAAGCTGTAGGCTAATAAATGCTCCAGAAATGTCTATCATGTTTTAAGGTGTTGCCTCCCAGCACTGTTCACCACTTGCCCTCAGCTGGAGGTTGCACTGATGGAGTGAACCTTGTCTGTGCTCATTGTGACTTTCAGAGCAAAGCCAGCACAGGATGAGTAATCTTCATCTCTGCCTAAAACACCACACTTAGGTGATATTTTTGCACCATCCCTACTTATCCATCCTTTTTTTCCTTATACTTTGGAGAACTGGTTAATTCAAAACTCATCTCTGATTTGGAAAACAGGCAAAGAGGTGTTGAAATCTCTCTCCATTCAGAAAATCAATTCTTCTTTTGAATCTTTGCTATTGAGCCWTTCTAAAACAAGGTGTGTTGCTGTTTTCAGTCCAGGAGAGTCTCAACACTTGGCCTGTGCTCCACCTGTGATTGACAATGGATTTGGGAAAAAGAATGGTAAGCTCTAGTGAACTCAGACCTCTGTCCAACTCTTTTTGACATCAATTTTAATTCYTTTTGTTCTTAACGACATTGAATTGGGTTTAAGAATATGTGTTACACTGGACTGACAGTATTCCTGGTTTTGCTGGGCTTGCTCCAGACTTCTGAGATATTCCAGACACTCAGAGGCAATATTTTTATTTTATTGTTAATAAAACAGAAAGATTGCATCATACTTCTGCTCAGCAAGATAACAGTGTAGGACTTGCAGTGCTTTATAGTTTATCAGTGTATATATTGTCTGTAGCTGATGAAGGCAAATGAATAAATAGGAGAAAAAGAACCATTAAAAATGTGCYTTATTTAATCTGATTATTGTAAAGTTTAAAATCACCCTGGGAAATCAAGAACATCTTTTATGAGGTGGAGGAGAGAGAAGGTTATACTGCTCCCCTCTGCCTTCTTGGTGTGATTAAGAAACCTTTTAAAGTAATTAACATTTTCATGATTTTCAACAAAAATAGGATGTACCAACACTGAGTTGAGAGGGACTTGCATGATCATAGAGCCTGATCCTGAGGCATCACAAGCATCCATATCCAAAATGTGACAATATTCATCTTAAAACTGGCACGTTTCTGGACTTCTCAAGCCTCATTGACACTTCTACTGGGACATTCTTCCAGAACCTTACTCTTGCCATAGTTAGAAATCTACTTTTTATTTCCAGTCTACGAACATCCATTGCTTGTGTGCCTCATTCTGGTGCCTCAAGCACCCCATGTCTCTCTGTAAGTGCTGAACTGGGTAAAGACCCATATMTGCTGCAGAACTCCACATCAGTTGGTAGAATTTGGGCTCATTTCTCTAGAGGAGGGATCTTCCCGAAAACATTTCTGAAGGACTCAGCTCAGGGTTGGGCTCTGACTAAGAAGTCAAATAGGTTAGGAGAGAAACATAGAGGCCAGTTTGGTGAAGTTCCCTTCGTGCTGATATGTGCAGATACTCTCTGGTAGAGAAGGACCCCCCCAGATAGCTTTATTCTACATAAATCTTGGGCAATTATTTCCCAGGCAGGAGCAGGAGTTCAAGGCAGAGAGCTGCTGATGAATGGCAGACTCAGCAATAACCTGATTTTGTAGTATCATAGGTCATTTGGGATAATGAACTGACTCSTGGCTCACACGCAACCCTACGGACCCACATGTGCAGATTTGATGATTTGGCTTATCCTCAAGTCCCTTGCTAATTTGTACAGGCTTCTTTTTCTATATAGATGTCATCTGTTGGTCTTTATAACCTGTACCTCATGGGGGGATTATACGCTATTTTTTACCACCTCGTTTATTGTTTTCTTTTGACTTTGCTCTCATTACAATTAGCCCTTCTTTCTTTTTCTTTCCSCTGTATTTGCCTCCTTTTCATTTGAGGAAAATTACAGTAAAATGTCTTTGGGRACTATCCATATTTGATGGAGAAGCCATGTGTGTTTTTCTTACTTTGAGCTTCAATATCATCTTTATTTTCTTGAATACTAAAAAATCTTGGTTTCATCCCAAAGAATTTACACCATTTTGTATCTTTAAAATATGACTAAAGCTAAACTACACATTACTTTTGTGAGGCACAGGAGAGCCTGTAAGCTAGTTGAACTTTCTGTATCAACATTGTTTTTTATCGAAAATCATAGCTTCATTAGAATGAAATATTCCAAGCAAAGTGTCTTATTTTGAACAAAATTATCTTTCTTTTTTCCATTAGAGAATATATAGCACACACTATCTGTTTGAAAAAGGTATCATTTTCTTAGTTCCTGATTGGTTTTAGGACATTGAAAAGCAAAGAAAAATTGTATTTGAAACAAAGTTGTTCTCAATTTTTTGAGAAAAAGCATCTCATTTCTTATCCATAAAAGTATTTTTGAATGACTAAAATTGTTTTTTAAATGGGAGGAAAAATCTTTTTCAACAGGGTTTATTTATTTCCTTCAAAAATTATTTACAAGAAAAAAATCAAGCAATTTAAAGCTTTGCATTTCACTGGAATTTATTGATACTGTCTATACTTAAAACCTGAGTCTTAASTATCCTCATGAATCCATAGTTCTCAAAATGAAAATTATCTAAAATTGGGAGAATGTCTTAATTCAGGAAGCTTTTGGGAGGAGGAGGGAGAGACAGAAATTTTCCAGAGTAGTATAAAGTATATAAGGTATTCTCTTTTTTTTTTTTTTTTTTTTTTTTTTTTTTAACAAAGTGCTATAGAATACTATATAGGAAACAAATTTGAATTAGGTATTAAATTAATGAAAGTGTTTCAATTAAGCTGCTAGTGTCTCACTTAGGCATAAATATATTTTCTCACACTTTATCTACTTCTGCTTCACGTGGCAGATTTATACTGCAGTGTCATCAAACTCCTTTGGATGCTTTGTCATCTTTGATGGGAACTGTTTGGTGCTGCATCAGGCCGTAGTTATCGACATCTGAACTCCAGCCTGGCTATGGACTCAGTGAGAGGAACGAGAACTTTGGAGGTGTGATTCATTCCATGCCARAGCAGGTCAATTGTATCATTCCCTAAAAGTGCCTATTACTCTCCAGGCAGGTGTTCAGCCCAGATAGCAGGTCCTTGTTGAGTTTTAGGTCTGCATTGCACGCTAGTGTTACCTCTGCTGCAAGCTGATTAGTTCATACATCAGGATGCAGAAAAGTTAGCTTGACTACCYGGCTCACCATGAGCACCTTAGTTTCATTTAGCTAAGGCACCTGCTTTAATTTATATCTTTCCTCTTGATTCTGTAGAGACTCATACTTACTCACAGTGTTGCTGTGTGTGCGTATCAGCTTCATCTCTTTTGCACTTGAGAATACCACCTAATAGAGTTTGGTTAGCTGCAACCACTCTAAGTGAGTTTAAAAAATACTAGCTTGTAGAAGGTCTRTTCCGTCATCTAATGCAACGATGCACATGCATCCTTTAGCTCTYGATGTCCCAGCTCTTAGAGAGCCAGATGTGAGGTATGAGGACWTGACGAGGAAAGCATCGCTCTGCACACATCCTGCTTATGACCCTTTCCCTAATCTCCCACTGCCAGACATTGTTGGAGACAGGATTTTACTAATCGAAGACTTTCTTTTTAGCTGATCTAAAGTAGCTTTGCTAGACTCTGGGTATATTATTTCGTACAAGGTCTGAAATCCAGAACTCAGAAAGGATATGGAGAGCAGGATGCCTTTTGGGGGAGGAATCTGACAAAATCCATAGAGAAGAAGTTGTAGATTAGGAAAGCAGCTCTCCTTTCTATCACGTAAAGCATGGCTTTGTGCACTTGAGATACTTCCATGTTATCAGCATTTTACAGTGCTCTTCCCTAAGACCTTCTAATGCTGCTCCAAGCTACAGAGACTGCAAGAACATCCACATCACTCATCATAAGTCTCTGCCTGTTTTTTATCTAAAGCCTGTGAGTGTCGAAGGAAAATTTCAAGATTAGACATCTAGTTTAAAGTTATTTCCCATACCTTGCTCCCAAGTCAGTATCATAGGTTGGCAAACGTGAGATTTGAGCAGAAAGCAGAGAGCAGGATATTATAGTGCTCAATTTGGACTGCAGAAGCTTTCTGTGCAGGCTTTTGGGGAAATTTTACAAACCTAAATTGYCTGAACACTGAAAAAGTCTTTCAGAAGTGCTGAATCAATCACACTTTTGTTGGAGACATTTCTGGAAAGATTCAAGAGCACACTCATTACTGTCCTTCCACTTAAATATTTTTTGACAGGTTGGCCTTTTAGCCACAAATTAGCTACAGATATCTTGAGCTCTGTGTTGCTATTCTTAAAGTAAAATCTGTGAAACTAATTGAGTGAGACTGTTTAATGATAAAAACCTCATTAAGATGGTGATTCTTTGAACTGACAGGACCTGAATGACAGACCCAAGTGGTTGTTGACTTACAGATGAATACGGCACTTCGTAGAAGTACAACAAACTCCTCTGTAGAACAGCTTGTGCAAACCTGAACGCAGGTTCATAAAACTATAACTTTTGTAGGCTCTCACGCAAGAGTTTTTGACCTTGAAGGGAACCCTCCCATCSAAAGCCAGGGCTCTGGCCAAGCYCCAGTCCTGGATGATAGGGAAAGTAGGTCATACCAGATATCACTGCTCACAAAGTAAATACAAGTTTTGCTTGTATTTGGTTTTATAAAAGCTGGACCCTCCTGCAGCCACTTTGCAGAACTCACTTATGGGTGGACRCACCACRTAAGACSTCCCTAGGTCTGGGAAGATTCTCTGAATCCTCACTGCAGCATGGGCTTCCCAGCGAGTGAGCATCTGGGTGATGGTAACGTATTCAGGCAATTGATGATGTATCTTTCTCTTAATCACTATTCTCTTTCTCGTATAGTAATGGTTAAGTGCACTACCTTGCTTATTCTGTCTGTTGTCCAAACACGATATACAGTAAGCTTATTGGTTCCTCAGATGTATCTTTTAATTTCTGTGTTATTTTGATACTGACAGTAATCACGACTGTTCTTTCCCTTGGTGTCTGGTTCTTTCCACCACCCACCCTGTCAACTGGCAAAACATTCTTCCTTGCACCCTCTATGCCCTCACTTCTGACAAATATTTAGCCAGTAGCATAAAAGATTTAGAGAAACATTTTGTAAGGCTTATTTGGCATAGCACAAAATARGAGTAAAACATTACAATTTGTAGTATGTCCAGCGAACCACAAAACTTGTCATTATGTACATGACACACATTAAATATGAAAGAGTTTTTTTAAGAATAAGGAGAGTTATAGGCCAAATTTTCAGAGGATCCAAACTAAGGGTAGGATTTCCAAAGCTCTCAAGGCTTAATGAAAGCACATTAAGTTCAGCTTCACACTAGCTTCAGCCTTCGAGCAAACTTCAGCCTTCAAGATGATTTGGTTGCAGGTGGCTACCTGGATGGAGTCTTTATGCTTTTGGCTTAGGTTTGTAAAATTCTAGAGCTAACATAGACGTGTATCACTGAAAGCATCTTTGCTGGTCACCTGTTTTAAGACTGAATGAATTATTTCTAGAAGTGCCAAATTTTGAATCTCATTGACTCTGGAGGACTCTCCAACATTTGCTTTGACTATAAAAATAACTTAGGAGTGGCAAAACAGAGGTGGAGACCAATCCCTCTCARGCATCCTAGAAATTCCCTGGAAAGCTCAGCTTTCTTGGTGAAGGAGTGAGGCTCAGAGTTTGACTCTGGTTCAAGAATGTACCTGAATGCTTTCTCCTATCAGCTTGTAYAGGAGACACAGAGCCTAGATGTGAATTTTTTCTTCCTTTCTTAAACTCAGACTAACTCAATGAGACACACTCCCTGTTTATTTCCAAAGAACAAATACACCTATGTTTACTGCTTGCTTCAATTCTTAATTCCCTTTCATCTTCCTCATGACCTTTCTGGCTCCTTCACCTCTCCTCCCTTTAATGAACAATATTTTTTTAAAGAAGTCACAATCTCAAAGAAAACTAAAGGAAAAATAAAATCTCACCTTTGCCTGGTGGAGCCCAGCTCCCACTCGCCTTTCCATAATTGCCATCACTTTAAGTGCATGGCAGATAAAGACAAACATAAGCATCATTTGAAAAATCTCTTTATTTCACTAAATACAATACCAATAACTAATAAAACACCATAATAATAATAAATTCTTACGGTAGGACTGTGTTAATCAGAGTTACATTTAGCAATTTTTCATCTAATTATGGCAGGTTACATTCATCAGTGAATTTATCAGAATGAAATGGTGCATCACTCACTTCATTTCTGGAAGGAAAAGAATTTAGGAGCCTTTTGGCTTTCTGTCCAGACTAGTTAAGCTCATAACGAATGGGTGGGACTTGTGACTGTCACCAGTGCGAATCCTGCTTGCTTAGTTCCTTCTAATGATTATTAAATATTCAATTTAGGAGCTGGAGGCCAATTGTCTTCTTTGTTTGATCTGTGTTGGGTGACAGAGATGTCAGAGCAGTAAAGCTTTTGCATTTCCATAAATATGGCACATGTCAGATCTCATCAGCCTTCTGCAAGGTCATTTGAAAATGCAGCTCTCTAGTGTAGTTTGGAGCACTTGTCAAGGAGTAATCAAGTTTGTGGCTTTGAGACTGCTCTGAATGTGTGTGGTTTAAAGGGATCCTTTTACAAACAAAATTTTGGTCCTGCTCTTCATTAGGAAGTTCACAAATTTCAGGCTACTTTGGTACTATTTTTGACCCTTATCAGTGTACACTGACACTGAAAAATTCCTATCCGTGTCTGATTTATCTTTAAGTGGAAATATTACCATGARTTTTTTGAGCTCATTGCATCTCTAGGACACTTAATTTCTTTGGCTTATACTGACTATTATTATTGCTTTATTGATAAAATTTCATCGGTAAAATTGGATGAGAAATTATTTGATGGACTGTATATTCAGTTTCAATTAAACAGAAAAATAGTATACAAAAGTTTTTTCCCCTAAGTACTGATGTTACACTAAATGTATATATAGGTGTGTATATAGCTGTGGAGTATATATTAAAATTGGTATGTCATATATATACATGTATATATGTATATATGTGTGTGTATATATATATATAAGACAGAATGTTGGTACTTTTGATTTATTTCAATAATTATGAATTTATTTCTTTCTTGAGGTTCCCCTTACCTGAATTTTGCCCTCAGAAAAATTATGTGAGCCTTGTAAGTGCCCTCTAGATTAAAGAAATCAATTCAGGGAGAAAATATGCTGCTGGATCAATGATGAAGGGAACRGAAGAGGAGGGGATATTTCAAGAGGTGGCTTTAAAAAAGAGAGRGAGGTTATTTACTGGGGCATTCTGCTGGATTTTGGAAGCAATATGATAGATGATAGACATCATCTATCTAGACTAGGAAAAGAAGGAGAAGAGAGGGAAAAGGCAGGAGAATTAAGAAGAACAAAAAGAAATGGAKAGGGAAGAGATAAGTGAGCGTAAATAGATAGGTAGTAAAAAGATTAATTAGGGTCTTATAGATGAGAACAAAGAGCAAGGATWTGATGGATATGCTACTCATTTCCTTTCAGAAAAAGCTGACAGGTGTAACAGACTGCTTTTGGAAACAAGACATCATCAGGGAAATTCACTGCTGCTGGATATACTCAGGTAAACAGTCCAAGAAGGTTCAAAAAGCACTTAAACATGAATAAGAAGTTCAATAAAACGTCTCCATCAYACTAGCTACTCAGTCATTTTTTATCTGAAACTCCTCTTTAACATAACACTGAGTTTGAGTTGAAGTAAGACTTTTTTTCTCTGTTCCCAAAAGACTCCAKATCCCTCTTGAAAAATGGAAGGGTAATTGACCCCAATTTCCCGAATCTGCATTCCCATCCTGGTTTCTAAACAATAGCTTCTTGGTTTGGGATGATTTCACTCTTTTTCCATTAAAAAGAATTCTGGCAGAAGAAAATGAAATGCTGTTGACCTCATACAGCAAAGTACAGATTCATCATGTATTATTATGCAAGGGTTTGCCCTCCCTATTATGGAAAGGACAAGAATCCAACTATTTCTGCCATAGATCTGCCTACAAAAGTGGTTTCTTTTTTTTTGTGCTTGTGTTTGTTTTTCCTCTTGATTTTCACTGAAAACTAGATTATATTTATCATTTGCAAAAGTTTTCAGTTTATGTGAATCTTTCATAAAGGCAGGAATGCAGGGTGAGGAGAGACAATCTAATTATCAAACATGATGGCTTATTAATGCAAGAAGTAGCATCTTTTCCAAAACTGACTTTGTTCAATCCCCAAACAAATTACTTTTTTTCCTCTCCTCACATTTGGAAATGGTACTGAAGAATTCAACTGTGCTGTGAGGACTTTCTTCTCATTGTTGCTTGAATGGATTTATAATCAAACTCCATTCATTTTTTCTCTGAACAACACTGYTTTAAAGCTTAAGAACATTTCCAAAAAAGACATTTCAAGGACATTTCCAAAAATTCAATTTTTAAGAGAAATCATTTGCATTGGGCAAAAATGTTGAGAAAGAAACGTATCAACCAACTTTGGTTCTGAACATATTCAGTAGCACTGGACCTCTCTAGAGAGAAGATCCAAGGTTATTGACCAAATCTTACAATTGTCTGTATAAACCTTGGCCTTCCAACCTGCAAAGAGCTTTAGTTGATCACTGAGGTCCTACTGCATAATAGGGGCTTTTAGAGAAGCCAAAATTTTAGGTTTATGACTTGTAAATCCATCAGTGTGTATGTGGAGCTGAACAGGTAAAGATGATACTACACTTCCTCTGATTTCTCTTTCTCTTCAGGTCTAATTCTAAGCCAAGCCTGCACCATCTAGCAGAAATGGCTTTGTATGAACTTCCTGCATGATGACTTCCTTTTTCTCCATTAGATTAACTTGACCTTTATCCAATTCATTACTAACCCCTAGACATACGAACGCATTAGGTAAATTTATTCTTCTAAAACACTAATGAGAGCTGCAGGTGTGAATAACTTCATGTTTTCCAAAAGATGCCGCTAGAGTGAATTCTCTATTTTCAATAAAATAGTTAAATAATCTTCTAAAAGTGTGAACAAAATGTTTTATCCAAAAATTCAAGACTAATCCAAGAATTTTAAGTCTCTCAATAAAATATCTACTAGTTTTGTTCTGATAGTTTTCACAATTTATAAAATTTTAACGATGTATAAAAAGAGAAATAAAGTTGAAGACACTAGAAGAACTTGGAACATTCTTGGAAATTTGTTGCATTTTATCAAAAGTTTTTATTTGTATTATTTATCAGTTGTTTGTTTGGAAGTGCCTTCATTCTACTTACAATTCCTGAGCTAAGAAAACTTTTTCTTAATTAGATCAAGTAATGAGTTGTAGATCAAGGAATTSTAAATTTATAACAATGACAAATGGGACTGAAATTGCTCTTGAACATAAAAGGAAACCACTCAATTAAACAAATATTATGTCATCAAGAACCGCTCTGAGAGCTACACCACTTATCACAGCTGTGTAATTTTTCTCATCACTGTTTATAAAGAGCCAAGTTAAAATGCATATCAAGTTTTAATTAAAAATCTGTGTAATATCTAAGTGATTTCTACAGTTCAGTGCTCTCATCAAGAATTGCAAGATTCAGGTCAAAGACACAAGAAGATATATAAGAATGAAATCAAAACTAAGAAGTTGCAGGAGAACAGGAGAGAGAGATAGGAAAAAGGCAAAAGAAGTGGATTAGAATGAAGTACAAAGATGATGTTTCCCATGTAAGATGAATCTTTCCAGTCTATGCAGATGGTGGGAATGATGACCAGGGGCACTTGGTGTGATCTTGTGATCGTGTGTGAAATAGGGGTTGCTAGTCAGAATTGATGTAGCACCTGTTGACCCAAAGGAAGCACTTCTTGCAGAGAAAGCTGAGTGACTGAAAGTGTATACTCAGAAATGAGACATCCAGGAGGGTCCAAATGCAGGGTCCTGTGGAGCATCTTGGAGCTTCTTGGAAACGACACAACGTATGGGAGGAGATACAGGGGGAGCACTAAGTCGAAAAGAATTGTTCGGACAGAGAGAAGGGTGGAATCAGAGAGCAGGACTCTTTTCTTATCGGGATGACAACATGGCATATTTCTTCCTCAAATCTCCACCATGCAGCCTTGAATGTCTTCCTTGTCCAAAGGCTCTCACCATCAGTGAAACATTGCAATTCAGCACTTTGGGAATGTGCTTATGGATCCATCCACTGCTGACCAAAAGTCTGTTTGTGCCACAGGGATAGGGAGCAGCCMGGATGACAATTTGGCAACTTGTGGCATAACAGCAGGCGGCTCCATGCTGGAGCTCCTATCTGCTTGATGGATGTGTCTTACCATTCCCTCACGAATCCTCATCACTCTGTGTCCACCTCTTGTCTTCAGTCTTAATGCCTTAAATCCCACTATATCTGATTTTTGGCACCACCATGCTTATTCTGGAGGTGAGGGTAGTTTTCATATTAAGAGAAATGTAYCTTAGAAATTAGTTGAACACAATTTCACATTTAGATATATATAGATAATATATTAAGATATCTATGAGATTTTATGRAGAACTGGATTCTAGAAAAAAGACCTGCTAGGGTATATTTCATGATTGGTAGCTCTACAAAGTMAATTGAAAAGCAGCAGTGAACCTGTGAAAGAATAGCTAGAATAAAATATATTCTTATCATCAAATAAAAAAGATTTATAATAAAAAATAAAAAAAAWTAATTTCAGTGGGACAAATATAATTTGAAACCTTTTACTTTAAAGGGCTCAGACTACACCTTGATGCTGACATACTTGTCTTGATTTTACTCTTTTCTGAGCTCATCAACCTTGTATAAGATCTTTAGTGAAGTATGTAGCAAATATCACCACAAACACAATTTTGTAAATCATGCACGATAGCAGAACCATATTTCCTTCCAGTGCCTTATTGTAGAAATTCATCATCTCTTTCATGAAGATAGGTGAAAACTTGAAGCCTATCTGCAAATTAAAACCTTGCTGGSAACATCACCAGATGATTTACACAGYCAAGTGTCTAATTACACACTCTCATAAATATTCATTCTCATGCTCACAGTCACGGAGGAGAGAAAGCGAACAAGTTGATTAATCAATTGATAGTATCTGATTCCGCTATACAAGTGGGAAAGAAAAGATAGCACAGCAATTTCCCACAAATATAAGCTCTTACAGATGGTATTCTTTAGCAATGCTAAAATGAAATGAAAAATAAATAAATACTAGAAATTAAAGAATTTGTGAAAGCAGAGGGATCCACAAGGGCAAAGTGAGGAGGTATTTCATATTAGTTGATCGTGTTGCATATTTCAGGTGACAGAGTAGGATTTGCAGCTTCGCTTCTTAGGCTCATGTTAAGATTTGCCTGCAACTTTGCAAAACTTTAGACATTTGAGTCGAAATGTCCACATCATAAAAAGGCTGGGTTTGAGGCAACTGCACCTATAACTTGAAAGGCAARTTCTCCTCTGTTTCACTGATGTGGACTTAGCACACGCTTTTGCATAAACCAAACTTGTTTATAAGGATGCAGGGCTGCCTGGATGGATTAAAGCAAGGGGCAGGGAATGGACTAGCAAGGTGGCATGTGTTTTTCAACATTTTTTTGCCCGTATGAAAGGATGCCACTAAAGTTGAGCAATGCACACCACCTAACCAGTCCGTTTGCAGAAATGACTCACCCTGTGCCCTACTGGAGGGACGGCAAGGTGGTTTGGTACCACCTCCTGCCAGACCCTGCTTCTTTTGCTCAGATGAATCAGCTTGTTGACTTCATGGCTTTCTGACTATTCATGCCTTCCTTCACACTTTTTAATAATGATCTTCCAACTCCTCTATTAATATCCTGCAAGCTTCTTGTGCTTTATGTTAATTGCTGCTAATTATCTTAATACTGTTATGATATACTGATCTAATCTCCACCAATGACTGATACTGGAAGGCAGTCTTTATCCATATAGAGATCTATTTTCTGACTTCTATGACTTTTTTGGCTTCTTTTTGACTTTTTTACCTTTTGAGCTTTTGACTTCTATGTTTTGCAAATAGATGTTTTTTCTCTTCTGTCTTCCTTAATTTCAACTTTCATTGTGGACAGGTTATTGAAAGTACCTTCTTTTTAAGTGTACCCAAGAGAATGTCAGGAATGGGGACTTGTAGTGAGGAAACATACCTAGCACTTTGACAAAGAAGTCATCAATTTATTGTTTTGGCAATTAATCACTCTGATACTCTTAGAATAAGAGAGTCATCATGTGCTTAACATGATATTAAACATTGACCACCCTGCATATTATAGAAAATTTTCCATTTGTCTTCATAATGCAAATTAGATATGTGTCTATTATTTATGTGCTTATATAATATCCATTTTGGAAAASGTATATAAGTGTGTGTATCTCTGTTGGTATCAAAAATAAGTCTAACTTTTAAAAAAAGTCTAACTCTGCTACCATAAGAGAGATGCTCCGCCACCCATAGGGTACTGGTACATCAGCTACTTTTTCTTCTTTTTTTTTTATTAATTCCAGATTTATTTAGAGCTCTCTGTTGCAGTAGGATAACTGCTATTGAAAAATTATCTGCTTTTGAAAAACTATCTCAGACTTATATAAAACTTAAGACTTTCCTAGATCTTTCTCTTGTTTCAACTCACAGGAATTCCTGAGAACATGAATTTCTACTTGGGGTTGGGCAAAGCAGATGGAAGAGAAGCTTTACCGAGAACTCTGCTGTACAGTAGTRGAGGCTTTCTGGGTTGCTAGCTAAGGATCTGTTTATGTTGTTTAAGATTTTCTACCCTTATCTCCTTGGCAAAATATACATGACCATTGGAGTTYTTGTTTCCCGCACATTATTTTTCAGAATCACAGTCCCCCTACTCTACATGAAAATAACCTTTCCCTACTTACTCACGCTTTGTGGAATTGCTCCTAGCAGGTTATATGGCCTCTTACATGCTGTGGCAGCCCCTCTTTTCATACAAGGGAGAAGTCACGCAGTGCCCTCTGAATGCCAGGCCCAGCATGATGCCCAACGCACTCGGTACAGGATGCAGAGGAGGCCTCATGTAATTGGGCCTCTCTAGTGCCACTTTACATCTTCATTTTCAAGTCTGTAGTGTGGTAAATTGGTTCCCAACAGGCTATGAATAAAACTATTTTTTCAGATGCTGCATTTGTTTTTATGATAAAAAAGCATCACATGTGAGAATGCCTAGAGCTGGCAACAGCGTAATRGTTCCCAGAATCCATCTCAGGGGATGGATGAGCAGGAATATTACCCAGTTTTCAAAAAGTGGTCAGTGATTTTGTCACAACCGTGAAACTTTGCTGAGAATTGATACTGTGTTCTGAACCACTCCAGGATTTCGAAGAAAACTTTTGACTAGCTAATTGATAAAATAAGTATTGCTAGTGTCTGCTGGTGTCTTAAAGCTGGTGTCTTAAAGCTTCAGCTTTCTGAAGCTCCACATGGTTTTGTCATGTTTGTTCTTTTGGGTATATTTCTTTGGTTCAAGTCCAAACGTGATCACRCTGAGAATTAATGAGTTCAGTGAATCATGCTGAAGGTGACGAAGTTAAGGTGAGCTGCTCATCTGGTGTAAGCTGTGTTGGAGACTGGCTCCTTTGGTTTTATAGGAGTGTCACCAATCCATAAGAGCTGAGCTCTGAATCAATTTATTGGAATTTTGCTAGTTTTCCAGCTGCGAGCAGAATTTAGCCCTTAATAAAATACAGAGGATAAATGTCTGAAAACAACAGATTGAACTAAATCAACAACAACAACAAAAAAAAGATGTTTTCTCTCCTGATTATGTCCACAAATTCTAGATGACTTTAGAAGAATAATCTCCCAGGAATGAAAAACTGAAAAGTCATTACAAGTGAGAAATGACTTTAGAGGACAAAGCTTTATCACATTTACAGAAGTTAATGCCTCTTCAATTCACTCTCCTTTGACCCRTTTCAGTATTATCAGATTAAATCCATTCTGTAAGAAGAATTCTCATTCAAGTGTCACCAGAAGCAAATAGCATTTGGAGAAGGACCTCCCAGTACACTTTTTCATTCAAGTGCTTTATTAAATTCACCTAAAACACTGACTAAGATGGTGTAATGGGGTAAACGACCAACAATATAAAGATCTGGGAGCAGGATGACTGACTAAATCTGGATTTTGTCTCTTAGATGAATACTATTTATTCAAACCAAAGTCATTCAAATATGTGACACATGAGAGTCTTGTTTCCTAAAGGATCACAGCCATACCCTTGATGAAGTTTAGTTTTTGGTTAAATGTCATTAGAGATGTTTGGATAATATCTGGACTGCCTTCTACTTCATCATCTTCAGCACCTGTGAGCACTTTGGCCAAATTAACTATTTAATATCAGGAACACAGAGACCTCATTTTCTTTTGATTTTACTTGATGTTTCCAGCTAGGCACAGAAAATGAGCCTGCCCTCCCTGGTAGTGATTGTGACAGAGCAAACATCCTTCTTGATTACAGATGTGACTAAGCTTTGACATCTTTTCTTCCTCCTAGATCATGCAGTGATTCCTCTGGCACTGACACACAGCTCTGATGAATGTGCATAGAATAAATACATGTCTCAATGGAAAACATTACAGAAATATTCCCTAATGGTACAAGTGTTGGGTAGTACGAGCATGTTCAGATCCCTAAAGATAACTTGCATGGAATGTGGATTTTCTTCTTCACTTCTGTCTACTCTTCTCTTCTATGATTTGCCTTGGATTAAAAAGATATTTTGGGGAATGGAGGTAATCTTGTATTGTAATTAGTACAATAAACTGTTATCTGTTAGAGCTTTGAGGCAGTTATAATGCAAAAGAACCCCATCGATTATGGAAGGTTTGAATATGCGCTGGATGACCCTCAAGAGCTGATGTTTCCCAAATGGATCACATTAATAACCTTCTCTTTAAATCCTATTGCCGGATTGTATAGTACTGTTTTTCTTAATTTTATATAAATATATTYATATACATATTTTCCTTTTGTAATAGAGAAGCAACTAATCTGATGATCCAAATACCACAACATTGGTAGAATGATGTATTCTACTTATTGTGATGGGTAACTACTTAATACATTTCCGAGCAACTCAAGTCATTCCATCTCTTTCCTCATTTGATGAGTTATTGCCATGAATGTGGGTGAACAGAAAGTTCTGAAGGCAGATTTAGAGCTGCTGAACTTCTTGAGCTTGTGATCGGCAATGAAATACTATTTATGAATCCGGAACTTGTAACAGTATCTGTAATTAAGGCTGTTTTATTTACGTTTAGCACATATATACACTGGCCAATGTCAGTGCCTCATTGAAACATCATACAGTAAYGAGTAGGAATAAGGAAATGCAATATCCTTCTGAGAGCAAGCAGTCTAATTAAAAGGATAAACAAGGCTGGAAGAGGGGCAAGTATTGCTGCCCAGGACTGTGCAGCCGGCTCACTAGAGCATTAWGGCTGCCCGACCATATGTGCAAGGGGATACTGGAACAATCTTCCCTAGAGAGGCCTGGAGGCCAATAACCTATTTCTTTTTAAGATGGAGCTTGATAATTTTATGTAGGAAAAAAAATTAATAAGGCACTAGAGAMCATATTCTGCAAAGCAAGAAGTTCTTTCAGATTTCTGGTCCAATGCCCATGTAAAACATCTTGACTTTCCTGTACCTATGCTTTCCTGAAATATGCTTTACAACCGTAKTCCTACTTCCCTTCCCCCTTTTTCTCTCCTAGTTTTTCAGTATCCTTGCACCTACTAGATATAAAACTTGTTTGCATTGCTTTCTGTACTCTGTAGATTAATATCTGCAAAACGCCTTGRAAGTGAAAAAGCAGAACTGTTATTATAATGTATACCTCAGCTTCTCAGACACTGGTACTTGAAATGCGTGTGTGAGAGAAATAATACTAATAATTAAAAATCTCTCTTTTTCCTTGGATGTTTATCTGCACTTTTTATCTTTTTTATTATGTCTGTTTGAGCGAACACAAAAGGCAAACTTGAAAAATTGAGTCTGATGATTCTTCCACCTCACATTTAGATGTAYGCAGTCAGGAATGCAGTTTTAACCTGGGCAAAAGCTTCTAGACTTGAAATCTCTCAAGAATATTTTATGAATTTTTCTTTCAATATGAACTCAAGCAAAACAAACTCGACCCAGGAAAATAAAATAAATCTGCAGTAAGTCAAAACTCCTTCTTAACTTATCTTTGGGAGTATTTATTTTTGTCAAAACACCTTTGCAAACAAAGGATTTTACTTAACATGCAGCCCTGACCTTAGTTTGACTGCACAAAGCAGAGGGAAATCAATACCACAGCAGTGATTGTTTGGGACTGCTGATAAAAGACTTGATAGAGAAAGAGAAAGAGCAGTAAAACCATTTCAGTAAACTAATAATTGTATTTTATTAATAGAAATGTGCTTGGGGGCTTAGGACATGGTAGAAGGGCTTTTTAATTAGAGCTTAAGTGCCTTTAAATATGAGGAAAGTACATTTATCAAAATGAAGTGTTGCATCAGAAGCATTWTAAATATGACCAAATTACAGCTTGCTACAAGCTGATCTCAGGCTTGAGTTTGGGAGATGGCTTTTCTGACAGCTAGAACTAAGGGGAGAAACAGCTGAGCTAGTCCTGAGCTCCTGGGGAAGACTGTGCTATCAAAAGCAGGGAAACAAACTGAGGAGCCTGATGGGTTTCAAAGTGAGGGAAAAGTRTCAGGATCTGGTGCAGAGGGAAGGCTTCAGTTTTGTTGTTCATCTCCTCGGGTTGAGCCAACACACATGGGAACCTCTCGTGGGTCTGAGTGGGTCTGCTCTCTGGAATAATTCAGAGGAATTWTGCAGGGGAATCCGGAGGAACATTGGATAGCTCCCCTCTGCCTTTCCAACTAACCTCAGGGAATCCTGCATGCGCCTGCTGATAGAYCCTGCTGCAATGTGGGGCCAGATCCTATAACCTTTACTCAAGCAGAGCTCCTTAAATAGTCCTTTATTTCTTMCAATATGAAGTTCAGCTCAGCAATAGTAAAGATATCTCACTGTCAGAAGGTAGTTAATCAATCTGCATTAGACAGATGGTCACCTAYTATAAATTACTATATTTCTAAATCAAGGACCAACAGTGATTTATACGAGCTTAGGAATAGGTCTCTTATCTACAGACTTACAAAATAAGAACTAGATGTGGAATAATTAACAGGAGTCATGCAGAAAAAAAAACTAGGGATGTGTTTGATTAAATAGATGTATGTCCTGCAAGTGTGAGACAAAGTGTCTATCATGGTATATTCAGATATRTGGTATATTCTATGAGCAACACTTCAGATAATCAACTCATACGGAAAACACAAAAGCCAAAATCCCCAGAAAGACCTAGGGTTCTTAACTCAAAAAAAGATCAAAAGTTGAGAAATTCAGTACCTTAACTAGGAGAATGATAGTTCTGAGTTTTCCCTATAGTCCATATGGAAATTGAACACTCCTGCAGGGCTTCACTTCTGCCCTAAAATCTGAATTGCTCTTTGCAACTTCTTTGCTCTTCTTGCCATTGGACAGCTGCTTGTAACTGATGTATCTCACTTAACCGTCTGAAATGAAGTCAGATTCCTCTGGATCTTTAGCAGTTAGAACAGGGYTGGATTTCATGATTTCTTTTTTGGTCCCTTCATTTAGAAATTTAGAGATTTCTCTTTATTTTTTAAGTTAAGGAGTATTTTAGGAACTCTTTATCCAGGCTTGGACTGATATGCATGCCAGGGAGTAGTTCCTGTGTGTCTCTTTTTTAGAGTGTCATCTGTAAAAGCAAACGCTTGGTGTGGGTGTTAGAAGAAGGTTCCTAGTAGAGTGAAAGTAGCAGGATAGGTCAAAGATTCTTATTATTTCTACCTTGGAGCTTGKTAAGTTCATAAAGAGGATTTTTTGGTAAGATGTGCTGTTCTTAAGGAGTTAGTGACCCAGGAAATCTCTTCTAGTTGTGTTAATGTTTGTGTTTTGTTGAGTGAAGGTGAGATTTGCAGTGAGAAGTGCAATATTTCAATCATTGTCAAGAATTATCCAAAGCACTGCAAACGTATAGGATCATCCTGAAAAAAATCTCTCATTAGTTTAGAAATACTCATGCTGAAGGRGAGAGCTTGTCCTTAAACTGAACCAGGATCTTCCCTGCTGAAGAGCATGAATGCATTCTTATGCAAAGGGGTCTGTGGCACAGAGCTGGAGATTTAATTTTACATGCAGCAGTGCAGAGAACACAAATAAAAAAATGGCTGTTAGAAAGCAGTCCATTACATTGATACACTATCTGTACACATTCATCTTCCTCTTTATTCATCATCATTTGTAAAGAAGTATTATTGCTTGCCATCCACTAGCGCTCATCTCATATTTATCCACCATATTAAGCAGATGTCTGTGAGTGTAATTAAAGAGATAAAAAAGAGCATTGTTCTTTATTGATAAAAAATGCAGAATGAGAGAGAGAAAATATCTTTTTCTTTTCAGTTTGTGTGCTGTTATTTCTTGACATTTACATGTAAAAATAAAGGGTCAGATAATAAAACTTCAAAACATATAAATKTATTTTTTTCTCTGCAAAGAATTTGTGCTTCAAGTTTTTTTGAAGATGTAGCATTTGGGGAACTTGGTTTGATCCTTTCGATTTCTGCTAATGTTGAAAGGTGGTTTAAATTTATTTTATTCTTTTTAAAAGTGACTTTWAATTGCACAATCTTATTTGTAAATGTCTCATTTAAATCACTGTTATTGGTGCRGGATACTTATTCAGATTACCTCTAGCTGTATTCTCACTGGATGTGGTAATTTCAAGTACCAGAAGAGAAGATCCTGTCTTAAAAGGCCTGCAGTCTTTTCAGAGGCCGTGGTAAAGGAWGCAATTGGGAGAAAAAATATGAATGACACAAAAGATGTCTTAGGTTTAGAAACTTAAGGAAAATATACCATTGCTAGCGGTGCTGAGAGACCTCTATCTGTCCTATCTTCTGATGGAAATAGGACCTCCCTTGTTCAATGTTAAATCAACCTCCCCCCCTTCTCTTTTATCACCCCTTTAGGACCACTGCTTCCACCTGTGTCATGAACTTGTCCAGCTGAGGTAACGTTGCCTGAAAGAAGCATCATCACCAGGCAGAGGAAGAGGAAGGGAAGAAGGTTGTCTAAAATACATCCTTCTTGCTCTACTGGTGACTGCAAGGGTGGATTGCTTGGRCATAAAGCCATATTTTAAAGATGGGATGGGATTGTTCTGGAAATTACAAGCCAATAATGAACTTTGTCATGCTCATCTGGGTTGCCCTGAGTACAAGCACAGAAGTGCTGAGGGGTGCAGAGCCAGGCCATAGACAGTGTYACTGCTAGGCTAGCACAGTCATTACTTCCGAAGTATTCATATTATATTGCACCCCAAGTGGGAGCTCTAATGCCCTATGGAGTATTGGCAGTCAGATCCATGTGCCACAGATCGTATACCCATTAGTCATGAAATGTTCTTTTGGAAAAATCTCTARGGGTTGATCCATTTCGCTGCAGAACACTATAATTCAATCCTATTATTACGATCATTCATTTTACACCAAAGCCTGAAGGTCTCAGCCAAGATTAGGGCAGCAAACTTTTATAGTAATAGGCAGTGCCAGTGCTATCAGAAGATGTTGCCTYGATATCCATTTCACTGCTGTGCACACAGTAATTGCTGCTTCACATTTATATGCTAGCTTGGAGACTTCAGTTCTGTATTTAGATCTTGCTCACAGCAGTGGTTCAGGATTATACCAGTGTCACCTCCAGCTTCTAATTTATTTTTAATAGATGCATAGATTTTAAAGCCAGAAAGGAACCATTATATCATCTAGTTTGACCTCCTTACATCCTCACTGAGGCTGTAAAATTCACCCAGCTACTCCTCTGCTGAGTGCTAAAGTATAACTTCTAGAAATGCCTCCATTCGTCAACTGAGCGAGAATTCTCTCCTTTCCTTGCACAGTTCTTTCAGTGACTAAGCACCCTCACTCTGCCACTCCACCTTATTGCTCAGAGAAATTGGTGTGACTTCACCTTTTGCCACTGGTTGCACTGAAGCCCTCCTCTCCCTCACTAGAGACACCTTTGAGAGGTGCTGTTTTCTGACTCCGTTGCAAGTCTCTGCACGCAAGTCACTTCACAGTTTTCATTTTGACAAACTAAGCAGATGACAGAAGAGAAAGGAATACTATATCTTGTTTTATTAATTCCCAGGGATCGTTTCCTATCCTCACTGCAGTCGCCATTACTTTTGGTTCAAGTCAGTGACCCGAGATGTAATGTTCTGAATTTTTTATATTTGTGTAAACTAGAAGCACTACAATTCCTGCTCAGTATTATTTTACGCTGCCATAACTCCCAATCCTTGAACATTTTGCTTTCTAGATCAGTTAATCATTACTTGCATCATTCTGAGTACGTGGAGACTTTACACACATTTGTCAAAGTCCATTTGGCATCCCATCTTCCACTGAGAGTCCAGCAATATAGTATGCATTGTACAAAAAACACAACAAATATCTTTTTGAGGTTTAAGCTCATCCCCCAGAAATACGGTGTACCTCCTCATTTCTATTCTTTGAGAAACTGCAGATAGTTTTCCTCTCATCACCCTTTTCACCAGTTGTTCAGTCCTCTATCTCAGCCTAACCACGGTTTCATTTCTGATCATAAGAAGCATTTGAAGAAGCAAATGTAGTTAGAGTTTTCAGTCAGTTGCAATTTCAGTCTGACTTTCTGGTTATWCTTTAAACTGGGGTAGATGTCCTATACCTGCCTTGCACAAGCTGGTGCTTTGMATACTAAATTCACAGGCATGGGGCTAGAAGCTCAGTGTGCAAGAGGTTGTGGGTTGAGATTCATGGTTGGGGTAGATATGACTTTCATTATCTGCTCACAAGACCTACTTATTATATAAGATATATAAGGTATATAATATATTATTTAAGATAATCTGTAAAAAAAAAAAAAAATGCAGGAAATCAAAACTACAACCCAGGGCTTCCTTACTTCTCTCTTTGGAAAACAGATTTTGTGATTTTTCAGGATCTCAACAGGAATTCCTGAAACATTTGACAGGCTCAGCCCATGTGAATAMGGAGAGGCTGTATTCTTGCATWTCTCCYAGAAATATCTGTCACTGCAAAATCRTGACTCTGCACCAAAATGCTTTCACTTTACAATGTGCAGCGTAACCTTTCAGAATAACAGCCCTACTTTTCTGGGGTCTCATTTGTCCTGACTGATTTCACACCTCTATCTTCCCTCATCTAATTTATTCCATAGATGCAAACTGCACCAACCAACAATATAGAGCATATCTTTCAAAACGTATCTCTAGTTACTAGACAGTTGTCTACAAAACTGAGAGGCTTCCATTGGCATCTGATACCATTTCTTTGTCAAACATTTTGCTTTACATTTGGAATGAGAATGCTGGATTTAAGTGTCGCTATCATAGATGCAGCTGCCACTACCTTATGTTCTCTTGCAAATGATTAATAATATTTGTCACTTCCGATGTGTCATTCTGGTCTGCTGCTGTACAGCGTGCACACTAAATGATGGCACTCTCCTTTGGATTGGCTTGATGAATGATGGATGAATCTGTTTCATTTTATCGTTGAGCCTCTTTTAACTGAAGGACTTATGTTAAAAGAAAGCAACCTCTACTAAATGTCATGAATTATGCCAACATTTAAATCATATGTTTTCTTCCTCTTGTTGCTGATAATTCAGCTATTATACCTGGAGAACTGAACTTAATTACTCCTCCTCTGGATACAAATACCCACTCTTTTCTTTTTCTGATGTCATGATTTCATTTTTTTGCCCAGTGATGGAATTATCTTTCTATCATTATGTTGCTTTATGCTGTACACAAATSATTTCAGCCCTGCAGATGCCCTTCTTGTTCCTGGTGAAATCGACTAAAACATTACAAAACCCTGTTATGATTTGTTGTGTTTCCTATTCACCCGTTTGAAGAGAATTAGTTTTACGCAGTGAATAAAGTACCAGCTTATGACAACAGAATGGGTATTTAGGCTATACATAGCTCTATTGYGTGACCTGAGGCATTGTTTTCACATCAGTTGCTTCTTCCATCCTTTGTCAGTCTTGTTTAATTAGCTTGTATAGTCTTGTATGGCAAGGACTTTCTCAGGGTAGTTGTTTGCTTAGTGCTGAGCATAAGGGTGCCTTCGCTGCTGTAATGCATATCATAAATAATATTAATAGTTTAACAGAAGACAGCAAGGAAATCTGCAGAGTTTCATCTGTTTCCTAATTAGTATTACCCTGGTATTCCCTGTAGTTAGCACTGGCAACCATATGCTAATGATGATCTCTTAAAAAAAGTAATAGCAGAAGTTTTAAGGGTGAGTATTGAAATAAGTTACAGACCTGAAGAGGGTTTTTTATGCCTTCAAACCTGTCCAGATAAGCTGCAGTAGTAAGAAATAYGCCTTCTGACTACAAATGTTGCTCTAGGTGTTACATTTACCACAGCCTGTGAAGAAATTTGGGAGGGCCTTGACTATTTCATCCTTCAGAGGGCTCCCAGGATAGTATGAATTATTAACAACAGGCCAATAAATCTTCACACGGAGTCGGGACTGTTTTCATTCAGAAGCACCTGCTCTCTTGAGACTGAAAATAGGACCTTCTCATCAAATSTTAAGCAGATCCAATCTTCCCAGTCCTACCTTTATCCTAGCTCTACTCATATAACATGAGATAATGCMCACTTGCCCCAGGGAGATGGGGGTTGCTGCGCTGGTATTTGATGGTGATTATGGGATAGACGTCTTGCTGGTTAACAATGGTTTTTTTGTAGTTGTCTCTCTGTCTCTCCCTCCCTATAGGTATTGCTCCTGACAATTTTATTTCCTTTCTCTCATCTTCAGGTCTTCGATATGTCTGCTGCCTTCCAAGGGCCAAAGAGAGCGAATGGATTCAAAACAGTATATATTTTTTCTTTCTGAAACCAACAGGTGTGACTGAATATGCCCATGTTTAGTCAGAAAGAATCATCTCAATTCATATGAAATTTCAGAGTATATAAAACTACGCACTGAATCACAGTGTGTTACTTAAATATTGTACGATGTTGTTGTAGAATAACTTCCCTCTTGAAACTCAGCTGTTTTTTTTTTTCACTTTCACCTCAGAAAARGACCATTGAGTTTTCTGGAGCACTCACCTTTAGGCAAGTCTGACTCCACTYAAATTTTCACACCAAAAGCCAGATGAAATTAATGGTGGGAGAAATTTGCTTAAATAAAATTTATTTGATCTTTAAACTTCGTAGGAAACCTTAGTATAAGAAAACTACGTTTGCTACACAAATTAAGATATCTTTGCTTTCCTCCCACATAAAATGAACAAATCACAATTTTCATTTCTCAGTCTAGACCATTTTTATTTTGGAGAACAAGGGATGAAAAAACATAAAATGTCTGTGAATGTGAGGAAAAGTACATAGTGATTCACTGTAACAATTTTCAGAACAACATAAAAATAGTAGTTGAGTCACAGCTGACCTTTCAAAAAATGTAGATACTCATCCAGATTAAAGAGAGTGCAGTATAGTAAGRGCAGAATGCACAGTCTTTGTTTTGTTACCCAAGACTCGCGTGAGAATTAAGGTCGTGGGAGGTTTCTTACAACGTAGGACCCTAAGTTGATCTATTGTTATTCTTTCTTTTTCTCCCTAATTCTCCTGAATTGGACATTTTAATTTTATTCAAGTGTGGGGCCAACTCCTTTGGCCTGGGTCAGATTTCTKCAGGACACCAGCATTCCTAACACTCTCAACTGCACTACTTCTCTACATTACCCCATCATGGAAGGCGATTACTGGTCTACCAGTATAACAGTAAAAAGAAGAATTCAGCAATAGTTGGTGAAGTTAGGGTACATGAAAAAATGATTTGCTCATTTCAAAGGGAGTGTTAGGTAGGAGACCAACTATTACAGACCAAAAAGGCATGAAAGAGTACGGTACAATTTTTATTCTTATTGCAAAACCTCTTATTGCAATTATGAGCTGTCATCAGTGAATATTGGTGCTGAAAAAGCATTTATCTGTGGCAATTAGGAAACAATGTTCTTCTTTTGTTGAGCCTTGTGAATTCTGTTTTCATTATTTCCTGCACTGGAGGTGTTTAGAAACATGTCAGTGTTTCCAGGCATGTAATAGCATTTTCACATGGACATGAACTTTCCTTATCAAATCTTGCATATGCACACACATTTTAAAAAATCTATTCACATTTTAAATCTTTATTTAAAAATAATAAAAAAAACCCCAAAACTTCTTTGTTTCAGAAGAATGTACAAGTTTTGAGATGGGTGAAGTCTAAGGAATGACGGTCCTGCTACAATATGTCTTGATATTGATCTTAGAATACGCTATAGAAGCATGAAATCCAGTATTTTGGAGAGCAGCATTCTTGAGATCTGGCTTTCAGAGATAAGCTTCTCTTGCAGAATATCGTAGATGTCATTTTATGGTAGTGATCAAATGGAGCATTACTCTTACAGCATGACACTTATAYGTAAATAAACCTTATCTCAACCAGGAGTTTTCATCTTTCTTTGAGTGAGCTATGCCTCACCTCATTCTACCTAGGTAAAAAGTGGGTCTTGAAGATAATCTACTCTTCTAGGCTGATAGAAGACTAACCATTAGAGGTGCCCCAAATGGGTGAGATCAATCTTTTTTCAAAAGTGTATCTCTCCATGGGCTATAAAGGGTTCAAGAGGACTTTTTTAGTGTGGAGCAGACTGGTGGAAAGCCATTGAGACCTACTCCTGGTGAGATAGACTGTATCCAGTCTGAGTCCTATGATGCTGGAAGTCAACTTCCAGCACAAATAGAGCAAGATAGGATTTTCCTCTATATGCTCTGTTAAGATCTCCCTAATTTTTGATGAGAGAGCATTACTGCCTGTCTTTGTTCGGCGCAACAAGTTGCAGACAGGCAGCTGACTATCAGAGAAATTATGCTGTTCATGTTCTAGCTGGATGGTGGCTACTAATTGGATGCTAGTACAAATTACATCTTGACTGCCTGCAGCTGTGAATTTGCAATGCTGCATACTTCATATGCCCATTCAATCATATTYACTCAGATTCCTGTCCAATTTTTAATGTTCAGAAAATCCAAACTCCAGACTTCCAAGACTGAATATGGGTGGCCTAAGACTCTCCTGTAATATCCCTAAAATCAACCTTGAGAGGACAATGCCTCTCACCAGGTTTAAGAACTTATTTCAGAATAGTCTGTTTATGTGCTCATTGGTCAGCTTTTTTGTCTTCRTTTTCTATCAGTGATGGATCTTTCCTCAGTTTTACAAAATCAGATTATAAACTGCTTTAAGTAAGTCCTGCTGTCCTTTACAAGGTGTATTTATTTAATATAGTTATGCCACATGGTACAGATTAGAATTTCATCTTCTTTCTCCATGTTAACATAAATCTGAATTCCCCCACCCACTGAATCTCCCCCAAGGCTCATGCTTGAGGATTTAGATGCACCGAGAGAACAAAGGCTAATAAAACACACTCTGAAGATGGCATAGCTCACGTCTTCGATTTAATTTTCTTCCCTGTTCTTCCTCTGACTTCATTGTTAGGGGAGTTGGGCCATTAGTTATTTTTATTATACTGACACATCCAGAGTGAGGTAACAGCACAAGTTGGCTTTGATTGAGGCATAAAACCACTGCAAAGATGGACCCTTCTCTTAGCTAATGGCTAAGCCAGAAAGGAGCTCTATATATTTTTATACATGCAGGTTGGGATGTAGTGGAGACAGCCATCTTCAAAACACTGCTAGAGCAGCAAAATGGACTTTCCAACTTCAGCTGTCAATGTCTGACAAGACTTGGAGTCTGGGAAAAGGTCGAGATTAAAAGGAAGTTTTTAGTATCAGAGCAGACTGGTGGAAAACCATCAAACCATTTCATCTTTCTGAGGATATTTTGCCCTACCTGGTTTTGCCAATAGCACACTTCAATCACAACAATGTTTTTGTCATTTCAAGGCTGTGTTCCAAGGGCCTGCTGGACAGTTCTCAAAAGGCAAATGGTAAGCAACCTGCCTATTTAAAGACTCTCTTTTTTTATTTTTTCTAAAGTGTAATTGCCCAAATGTTACCAGGCACCGGCCTCCTTCAGATTAGTCATTCTGGTCCAACTACAGCTGGTGTCTCACTCTGGTGCATTAAGAACTGGCTGTTAAATTGTGCAACCTCCCTCTCTTGACAGAAGCTACATTTGTAAAGAATGGAAATCTCAGATAAAAGCTTTATTGTTACTGCACAAAAGTCACCACATAGAATCCAGATGATGTTTTCCATCTAAATTGCATCTTTGTGGCACAAGTAGAATAGCCTGATCTGCCAGATCGGTTCAATTTTTTATGGTTTGCACTTTCCAAATGCCTTGTAAACTCTCACTCTGTGCAAGAGCGGCATTCAGGACAACATTTCTTATTGAGACAGCCAGATCATTGCCAATGAAAGCAGATTTCATAAAGGGGAGAACCACTTTGCATTGTCTTGGAAAGGGGTTGTGCTTGGGAGAGAGTATTAGGTCTTAGGAAGACTTTACAGAAAAGTTCTGAGCCAGAACATCCAGACACTTGGCAGAAGGGTCTGACATCATTCGGCAAGAGAAAGTTTGGGCATGAGGAAARTGACTCACCCTTGCTTGCTGCTGTGGGTTCACTGCTGTTTATGGCACAGTGATCTCCAGAAATACTCATGTACAGGGCTGTATGGCTCAGCTCTCCTTTGTGGACGGATACTCAGAGCGTGGAGGCTGCTCACCCCAGTCCTCGTAGACACTGAGGGGTCTCTCTTGGACTAGATGGGTCTGGACCGAGGTGCCTAGAACTCAGTGGTGGATCTCAGCCTCAGGACAGCCCTATGAAGAAGGACAAGACAACTCTCCCTTGAGAGGGGGACTGACATGGTTTAAATGTGTCTCACAGCTTCATAGAGTCGGTAAACAGAGGGGCCAGGGAGAGGATGCTCAATATCCATTATTTTCCGTGTCATGTGTTAGAGCCCTACATCATATTCTGACCCTTGGCTTATTTCTTTGTCACAGACTTTTAATTTTCACCCCATCTYTGCATGCCCTCAGATGCCTTTTTCCCTGAATTACAGTCCCAGTAGCATCCTTCTTTCTCCCAAGGCTGATCTTGGGTTGTTGTGGGATCTACTTATTCCCTAGGTAGTTCTTGTCACATTTGGAAATGAGAGAAGCACTTGGGCTCACACGCATGTGGCTCAGGCCTTGCAGTTCATCCCATACTCTGATTGAGAGGGCTTATCCTCAGGAGTTAGCAGTGTTTTGGCAACAAGCTGGGAAGTAAAGACGGCCATCCAACTAATTATTGCACAGATATGCTCCAATGCAGCTGACCAGTCAGGTCCAGRAAAACAACCTCCTTATGGCACCCGTTCCTAGGTAAAGCCCTTACAATCTGCTTGCAAAGTCTGTTCCYCCTTCCCCTTCCTCTGTTTCTTCTGACTTCCTACTGATTTCTTCTCACTACTACTAAGTGCAACTTGTGCAAATAGCAGAGGAGCCTGTGCCCTCTCCTTTTCTCTCTGTGATTCATTATTATTAATAAGTAGGATATTTTTGGCTTTTGCTCATCAGGCAGCTTGTACCAAATAAGCAGCCTGCCTTTCAGCATTGCCAATCAAGCCTTTCGTTCTGCTTATCAGAGCAGAATGCCTCATCCTGTTTGTGGCTCCTTTGCACTCCTGCTGCTGCTGTTACACGATTCAGAACCTAAAGCTTTGATTCTGTGCATTAAAATACATGTATTTGTACACATATGCAAACATATGTGAGGGWCAATAAATATGAAAGCAGTTTACAGTTTCTGAGCCCCTCTTTTGGAGATAGCAGCAAGGCTTGTAATGACCGAAGCACCAAAGCAATAAACATGCTCCATATGGTGTCTGCCTTTTGACAGAGTGCTACTTGACTTGGAGAGTCCTGGGATTGCTGTGGCAATTCCRTGTGCTTTACGGTGGACTTGTTTTTATTTTGAACTTCAAAATCTATGTAACGCAGAGGGCATAGCAAGGGGAGGCATTAAAATAACGTAAAGGGACATATAAAACCCAGAGGAAAAGCAGGCTGGAGAAGGAARGCAAGCAGGTTGATAAATGTTAAGCTTTTAAAGATGTGCAATTTTGTCTTTGGAGTTTTTTTATTTAATGAGAAGTGAGGGGTATTTTTTTAATTGTATGAGAGTTTTAACTCTACAATTCTGATGTATGTCATTTACACAGGCCATAGGCAGCCATGTGTTGATGTATATTGCAAGGTCCACCTATTTGCATTGAATTATAATACTGGGACTTTATAAGCAAACTCATGATACAGGACAGTCACAGTAAGTAGAAAACCAGTAATTTACCTGAGATGGACTAGCRTAAGCAAATGCAATTTGATTTTCCCAAATTATACAAAATAGTCATRCATAGTAGAAAATAAATTTACAGAATGGTCTCTCATATTACTKAATTCCTAAGAAAGTATCATGCATCTCCCTGTCTCTGAACAACAGCTTGCCCCAGAGACCCTTAGGAATCCCTATATACAATGAAAATAATTCTCCTGTGATCAAATCCTGGGAATGGAAACCACTCTATGGATTTACTCTAGGGGTTATTTTGGAATCAGCTATGCATATAGAGATCATAACACTGATCCCTGGAAAAGGGAAACACATAAGACCGAGCCCTGGGAAAAGTTGTGGTGTCTTTCTTTCTTTACATGCTTTTTTTCCCCACTTTAGAATCATCTATTGGACCTCTTGTCCTTTGCCTTTCTTGGCTCGAAATGTTCAGCGATGAAGGCTCASACCTCTATTTCATGGCCTCTATTTCATCCTCGAGCTCAGAGCCTGTGTTGTCATGAGTTGCCCTGMATCACTGAACTGCAGTGATTTTCCACGTGCCATGTGAAATAATGTGGCTTAACCCTCTTTCCCCGTGAGCTGAACTGAATCAATCTGCCTCGCATTTGCCTTGGGCAGAGGGTGTGCACAGGGACTGAGGCTGTGGTTCAGCTGAAGGGTGCCGGCTGGTTAAGCCAGGATAATTCTGTCATTTTACGGTTATCRTTGTGGTCAGATCTTTATTTTATCTAATTCACCTCACTCTCTCCATGGCACTGGAAAAAGGTGATGTTGAAGTTCTGCTTTCCCAGCCTGATAGGGCTGGGATAGGATCCAGCTGGATAGGATCCAGCTCTCCTGCACATCTCCCATATCGGATGCTATAAGAATGTCAGTCCCATATGACAAGAAATAGCATATCCAGAAACCACGACAGTACATCCCAGTGAGGACATGGGTAACGGAAAGACTCCCTCTTTGTCTCCCCTCCCCTCTTTTCTTCTCCGTTCCTTCTAAAGGATGACAGAGAAGGTGCATCCCTTCTCCTGAAGTCATTCTTCTCCCTCCCTTCCTTTCCCACGTCCCTCTTTTATCTTTTTTTTGCTGGCACTTTGGGCAGAGTGCATGAACAAGGAGATGCCTGGCCCCTGCTTGCTCCTTTGCTCAGTGAAGCACTGATAAGTTGGCAACATCTCCAGCAAGTGAAGGGGAAAATTTGAATATCGAGGAGGCAAAGGTGAAAGATCCTTGAAACTAATGGAAGTGTAAGGAAAAAGTCCAGGCTCACAACCTGCTTCTCTTGTGTATCACTCAAGCTAAGGCAGCTCCATTAAATTTCATTRCATGCTCTGTTTAGAATTTTCCTTTCAATATAATTGAGGTAAAATACAAGAACCATGACAATTACGTTTTTCTCAGCAGCTTTGTGCAGTAATTTCATCTTGGTGAAAGGCACAATCAAATTGACTTTGTCTCAGGTTACTCTTAATTTTCAATTTACTTCTTTCAGAGGTGGGTCCAAGACCATTAAACTCACAGCTAGTGAGCTCAAGATAGGTAAAACCTGGAATCTTCCCTGCTCCCCTCACATCACTTTCCCTACACCAYACTGGCAATGCAAATCCCTTCATAACACTTCCAATCACTTGTTAAAATTTATTGTTACTTCTTACGTAATTTGGCAGCTATAAGTGTGGAATATCTATATGAATTTTGCTCACATGCCAACTAAGCTTTGCAATTTATTGTATTTGTAGACCTAAAATGATGATGGAGAAGTTTGGTGGTAGTAACCAAACACAGCTTAAAAAATAGGAGGAACACACTGAATATTGTGCTGATTATTTTTTGATGCACAACCCTCCTGCCCACTTTCCTTCTGCTCTCAAGAAAGTATTTTAAAGTTGTAAAAGTTGCATTTTATGAACTATCTTATGCCTCAGTGCATAGTAATTTGTGTTTAAGGATAAAACGGGCAAATTTGGGAGATGTGATGGTCTCCTGAGTGGTGTTGACAGCTGCTTAAATCCAGCACATTCAGATTTGGTTTGATAATGAGAATAATTTCTTAAACAAATATGACAAAGTAAATGCAAGTTGAATGGCCACGTCGTGCGGCTTTGGCCTACAAGCTTCAGCAAGGGTTGGGCAGGTCTGTATAAGTCATTCTTTGCCTGGGAGGGCACWGGTTGTGTCCAGAAAGGCTCTGTTCCGTCCTGGGAACAGCTGCCCTGGGATGGTGCAGCACAGTGGGAGAGCAACGGGACAGATTTACATTCCCCATACACACTGTGAGCAGGATGATATCGCTCTCTAGGAGGTCTAGAACAGTAGTTTAGAGGTGAAAAGGGCAAAACAGACTAAGTGTCAATACACAAATACTTCCACATCTTGTCAGTCCTATCCTGATCTGCTGCAAATCAGGGGTCAGGTCCTGATGTGGTGTAAGCTGGAGCCGATTCACACCGTCTGCAAATCTACTCTATACCCAAGGAATATCTGCCTTATACCATCCCAGATCTCTCAGGCTTTCCCTGAAATATCCCTGAATCCCTGGGAGACTGTGCAATACGGATTTTGCCACACTATGGAATCCTGACTGAACATTTTCCCCACACCAGGGAAGGAGGAGGGAATGATGCATCTTACGCGTGGCACCATATTGCAGTCCCCCGAGGCTTGAACAGAACATGGACCATCTGGATTTCTGTAATGTGGAGTTCAATTAAAATGTTTTGATGTTAACCACATGCAATTTTTGAGGATATCATTTTTTTCTCTCTCTAGCTTTCTGTTTCTCTCTTTTTTATTAAGAATAAAAATGAGTGAGAGAGGCAGTGAATAAATATTTCACATGAAAGTCCAAATGGCTGCTCTCATCATATTAATATGCATTCAGGAATTATTAATTTTCTAACTAAGAAAAACAATTAGAGTTTGACTGGTGCCCTAACAGGCTAGGAATATGAGTTTTGGAAATAGGGAGTGACATTCTAAATATGTGTATTGAAGGCTGGCATGTAGAAAAATACTTGCTGTCATTACACAAACTTCTACAGATGAGATTGCTAAAATATATTCCTCATGGGTCTAATTTTCTTTTTATCTGATAGCTCCAGGACTCCTATAAGGAATTGAGAGAATATTGTCTGCTACCAGTCAGTTTAGATTAGCCCTGTATTCATTTTGCATGTGCAGAAACAAATATTCTAGATCTCTTTCTCTCACTCACACACACAAACAAACAAACAAGCAAACAAAAAAAGGATAAAAGAGGTGTAAAACATTGCTCAAATGCTCATTGCGTCTTATTCTATAGATACATCCAAATGGAAAGTGGAACCAGGCAACACCCTTGTAGGGGTCTCATGGACATCGCATGGGGTCTTAAAGATTAACTGTAGCCAGGTATGCTCATTATCTGTGATTTAAGAAGTTCTTGAAATGTACTCAGCATTGGGAGCTTTCTTTACAAAAMAAAAGAGAACTGGGCAAACTTTGTGGTCTTTGGGTCAATTTTCTACCTTGTGCATGGGTTCTTTCTCATTTTGTTGGTCTGTTGCTGCTGAACTTGACCCTCGGGCGTTGTGACCACATGGCGCTTTGCCCAGAGGGTTTGTCTCATGGCAGCCATCAAAGCCTGTCTTGTGCCTCCTCTTGGATTTTGCACATGCAAATTCCTTAGCGTGATGTCCCTGCAAGACCGTTCCCGTCGCTGTGCTGAACAAAGTCCTACCTCTTTAAACAAAAGCACACGCAGAAGAGAAAACCGGAGTGATGTCAGCGCAATCAATCCGTTGCAGGCTGACTGACCCMGCCTCGCTCCGAGTGAGCACAGTTCGCCTCAGAGATCAAGTACACACTTCAGATGCGCTGTCAGAGGGCGCTGAACTTTGGATGTGCCGCGTGATTTTATTGCGTGCAAGCCAGAATGATTTTAAGAGCCAGATCCCCATCTCACATAAATTGGCATGATGCTATAAATTGTTGGGTAGTTTAATACTTTGAAATTGCCTTATTTATATTCCTGAGAAAGGACGGAGTCACATTCATGCAGAACCTGGTTCTGTTMTTCAGCTCATTGCTGTTAACAGGGACAAACTCCTTTCTTACATAGGTTATTTTGAGGTTGGCATGGAACTTCATTTCATTTCATTGCAGAGTAGGCTGGAGACATAGATCRATAACTGACATTGGATTAATTCAAGCTAATACATTGCCTCATTTCGCCCCTGTCCATAGCACCCCCAGCCTAGCTCTTTTTGGTGTTACCTGTYTGTTGGGGATGTCCTCACCTTTTCTCCCCAGGCTTCTGGCTGAAGCTGCCGGCTTTGAAATTTCCAGCGATTTCATGGGTGCCAATAGAGCTTTCCAAAACCAATAAATCAATACATACATTAGCTATTTTCCCTGGAGAACCAAGCACCAACTTCATCTCTGAGAGAAGCAATACAATTCCCACATAATTAACTATAAGTAACATTGCTTACAATAGTGCTTTTAAAATGTGTTTAAAAATGGTTTCAGTGGGAAGTCTTTAAAGCTTACTTTAAGCAGATGAGCATTGCTGCTGAAATAAAGAGGATTATTCATGTGCTTACCGATAAGCACATGCATAAATGCTAGCAAGATTGAAGTCCAGGAGTTTACATTAAAATTAAAAAAAAAAAAGACATTTCACCTACTTTGGGTTTGTTTTACTTAAATTTTGAGAGAAGAAGATGAGCACACTATAACAGAAGTGTTTTTACGACATATATGCTGTTATTTATATTGTCTATGATGGGTTTTTTAATAACTCCAAATAATGCTAGTATGAAACGAATTCTCTGTTTTAGTTCTCAAACTAAAGAAACTAAGAAAACAAYTGGAATCCCAAGTGCTCTATATAACTCGAGCAAATGTCTTTTCAGGCCACATCTGGGATAGATTGCTTTATTTATGTTGATTGATCTTGGATTATTACAGAACATCCTGATTTATTCAGAGCACGCTGAATGCTTAAAGTTGCTTAGTGATCCAGATTGAGAAAGGTCAAGGAAATAGTGCAGTAAAAATTTGCTTTTTCATGAAACATTAAAGGCATCTGTGATATTTTCAAAATACACTCAAAATTTGGTCTTATTAGGTACAGATCAGTTAACGAGATTTGAAAGAGTCTATCAAGTCGTACTGTATTTGCTTATATATTACTACATAAACAGTTTGCGTTGCTTATATAATTGTATATTTGATACAAACTTAAGTGGCATAAGAAAGAAGGCAGGAGGAAGGAAGAAGAAAAGCAACAAAGATTATGCTSTCTGCATATGTAAGCACTGAAATGAGTGATTCTAGCTGAATCCTCCAGAATCTCAATAGGCAGAAATAAGGAGAAAACTACAGAAAATAGTGGAAATACTATTCCATATTGGAGACTGTAGTCCAATGGAAGAGAGGCATGTCATGCAAAAGCATCTCAAGCCAAAGGTGTTTGAATGCTCCCTTGCAGGGTTTTAAATGGCTAGCGAAAGTGCGAGCAATCCTACGTACTCTGATCATCTACAAGGTCAATTAGCTGTTAGACAAGACCTTCTTAGGCCACCACATCTGTGATCCTTTAAGGCGGCTGTGGTAAATGCACATAAATGACCATTTGCTTCTCCATTTGGTGCACCATGATCTGATCTTTTCATTAATATTGTATTGCAAAACCCGCTTCTAAAAGCATAAAACGTTTCTGCAGTCTGCCTAATGAGAGATATGGATGAACTATTATTTGAACTTGTCTGTGCAATCTGTCAGCTGTTATTTTTTCACGGAGGAAAGAGTCATAAGAGAAGCAACACGACAGATTTTCCATCTTAGAAAGGAAGTGGCAGCTCTGAGCAGAGCGTACCTTGCATTTTAGCAAAGGTGCTCTCAGCASCAGCAGAACGGCATCTGGTTTGAGCACGTGCCTCCTGCCTAGGCACCAGTCCATATGCAGTGTATGAGGTTGCCTCCACAACCATCTCTTAGCAACAACTCCTGCACATCTACCTACCGTGCGCCTCACAACCTGACTTCTATAGGCGAGCAAGATGATATAGAAGTGATCTACGGGTACGTTTTAGGTGTGTGCGTTGGGGTGTTAGTGACGTGTCACAGAGTCCATGGCTCCAGTCCTGGAGGGATGAACAGTCCTGCTGTGTTGCTTTAAGTTGTGGCTTTGCTTATTGGCCACTGTCAGAGGTGAGAGATGGAGTACCTAGCACCTTCCTGATGATCCACATTATGAACATTAGGGAGAGGCTCCCAAACTAGACAAATTCTTCTCACCAGGGAATTTCTGTTTTGGAGAGTATCTGAGGAGCAATTTGCCCTCTTCTTGTCATGCAATTATCTGAACCAGCTGCTTCCTGAAGCCCAAACTTGACGGTTGTGCACTGGTAAAACCCAGTGCTTATTTTTAGCTTCTTTGGGTCTCAAAAATATTTCTTGCTCCTCAGCCTGAGGGAACCTATTTTTGACAAAGCTTATACTGAGTATGACGTGTATGACATTTCATTAGGTCCTTGGACACCACAGTGCCTGGGCAGTATCTGTCTCAGAAGGGTTGGTCATGTACAAGTAAATCACTGAAAAAGGTAGGAAAGTGCCAAGTCTTCATTTCTTGCACTGTTAAAAGTAAGGTTGTCAGGATCAGATCCCACTACCCCATGTTATTACACTGCTATTGAAGATAGATAAAAAATGGACAAAGCAACCCCTAATAATGAAGTATAGATTAAAGTAATATTAGGATTTTTGAATCYTGACCTCAAGGAAATGAACACTGAGTCAGATATATAAATACAGAGAACTTTTATTTCCTATATAGTGCTTTAAAGATACTAAAGAAAAAATCTTGAACTGGCTATATTAAAACCTTTCATTTCTTTACCCATAGAAATGAAGCAATAAAAACTATTTCAGATAGAAACCTCATCTTAGCTATGTTATTGGGACTATTGTGGATAAATAGATACAAGAATAAAAAAGACTTTAATTCAAAATTTGGCTTCCCAGAATCATGACCTTTTGTATTGGAATGAAATGACGCTTCTGGAGCACAGAACCAAAGTGCAAATGGACATCATCATCCTGCATATTTGCTAGCAAATTTTAATACATTCACTAATAGTGGCAAATATTTACTGCATAAAGGACAAGAGTCTATTTTAATCAATAACCAGATGACTATAGCATTTATGAAGTTTAATCTGGGTTATATGAGCTCTTTATGTTTCAAGGAAAAAGAAAAGTTCTTTAGTCCATGTTTTGTCTGTATTATCTATCCCTACTGCACCTGAAACTGAGGATTTTGGCTTTTATTTTGACTTCTCTACCTGCATTTTCAGATCTGCAACTGACAGTATCAGGAGAGATATATTTTAAATCATCAAGTGTCTGATATTACCACCTCATTGACTAGAATATTTCCCTTTTTGTTTAGATTATTCACAGAATGTTACATGAATATRTTCAATGTTTTGATACCGCCTCGGTTGCTAAGGATTTGACTGATGCTGGCTTCARGGAGAAAGATTTCTGAATCTTGCAATAGAAACCAGAGTCAAATTAATAATAGAAATCATAAGAGGAAAACACTTAAAACCACTCAGAACATGTCAAAACGCCCTGGGAAGATGATAGAGAACTATTCACTGTAAAAAATTCCACTCAGGAATCTCCAAAGAAGCTCTTTGACGTCATCCCAATCCAAGGGGGCAGGATTTGTCTTTCCTCAGTGCTCACGATGCTTCAGTTCCGGACTACCAAGATTGATGAAATGAAATTTGGACCCTCTTATTGCTATAAACAGACCAGCAGCTCTTGCTCTAAGGGCACATGCAGCAACGTGGAGGGTTCCCGTGCAGAGGATGAACCASGCACCCACTTCCCAAGTGTGTGGACCCTCTCTCTTCTACCTTCTTCTCCCACAGACCCACTCGATGATGGTGGGGACAGCACGTGAAGGAAGGACTCCCTCCCTCCCTCATAAAGGTCATTGCGTACACACGTAAAAGACTAAATTTTTGACTTTTCCTCCGCCTCAGATGTCGCAGCAGCTGCTTGGAGGCTGTTCTGKGCTCCGAAGGAACATTCTGTCTCAGCAAGCGAGGAAAGGAAAAGAGAGATCCTGCACCATTATAATTACTTGAGCAAAAATAAACACACATATGGTGTGACATTTTCCTAATGCGCAGATCTTATTTGGAAGTAAATGTATTAATTAAAGGGGGAGTAGAGAGGGGAAAAACAAACAACAATCCCTGAGTCATGAGAACATGACAAGCTGTCCTTTGAAAATGTTATTTTTATTTTTCAGTGACACTGGTGTTAATTTATTAGGTGTTATAGCGTGTGCTTACTTATTTGTTGTTACAGGGCAATGATTTTCTTCCTCATCCGCTTTTCTGTTTTATGTTTCATTTTTTGTTTTTTTTTTTTTCCTGCACACTGCTGAGCTAAGTTCACCCCAGATAAAGGGCCAAATCAACACGTTATTGTCCTTGGTGCTCTCAAAACCTGATATTACACTTTCCCTGGTGTCATAAAAGATGTGATTCAACTGCAGGGGGAAGGGTAGATGGTTTGAAATTCCTTTTGATACTCTTTGATGGTGAAATTCTCTTYTTATTTAAGCCACACTGCCCTTGTGCTTAGGCCTTAAACTAAAACATCTTTGACATCTTTGTCATCCAGAATTACCACAAGATTTGCAGAGGGCAGCTTAGAAATGGCCATTCCAGCACATATTCACTGTGTTGCCACCACAGCAACACTTAGCAGCATCCTGAGCAGAAATAATCCTTTACAGATTGAAAACGCCTATCTCCTTACATAAATAAAGTACACAGAAAAAAACAGATTAAAATCAGGAGCCTCTTCCCAGCGGAGTATATGAACTTAACAATGGATTTATGGGGCACTCCAGGAGGTCCCCTGGAGCTCTCCTATTGCTATTGGATTTTACAYGATTATCTTTCTAGTCTGATGGAATTGGGAAGCCATAAATTGGGAACTGGGAACCCAGGGAAAAAAGATATCTTTCACCATCTGATTTATTTGTCACAGTTCCTTCTGCATTTTACAGACTCTTATAATTGGGTTTTTTTTAACTATTTTTCTGTTTTTCTTTGTGAGATTTTTCCTCTTGGAAACATTTTAATTCCTCAGAAATTTAAAGYAGTCCAATGTTATATTTTTCATTTTCTGCTTTCTCTAATTCTACTCTCTTCTTCTGTCCTTCCTCAGAAGAAAAAMAAACAAACAAACAAATGTGTAGATGCTCCAGGGAAAAATAAAATGCTGAAAAGATTTTATTGTTCTTTATTTGAATAGGAAACCCTATTAGCAAATAATTATTCTTTTCTACAAAGGTTTCCCTTCAGCAAAATGCAACTTCCAGTCAAAAAAGTTTCTAAATGCAAGCTTAGTCAGTTCTTGAAAAAAATGTTTCAGTCTAAAGAAAATGTTTGTTTTATTTTCATTTTGATGTAACTTCAGAAAATGCTCTAACAATAAGGCTGCATGTGAAATAAATMATGATGTAGTTTATGTAGTAATAACAATTCTGGAACTATTTTCAATCATGGCATCTTTTTGAAGATTTCTCAGATTTCTTGTCTAAGCTATAGAATCTGTTCACTCCCAATTCAATTTAGTCACTTACAGAAACCATCTGGTTTTAAACTGAGTCTTTCTCAGAAACCTTTTTTTTTTTTTTTTTTTTTTAGAATATTTCTTAAATGTATAGAGACTTTTAAAGCATAGAACTGAACTAATTAAAATACAGTGCATGTCCCCTATGGGAAAAAAATGATGTTTCAGATTTTCAATAGATTATTTCACTCTTGTTAAAATTAAGCCCAACTCCAATTTCTTTTTCTATATGGTTTTGTTTGGTTTCTATCTAGATGAAAAGGATAGAAAAAGAGAAAAATTAGGGAGGAGAAGCTTTTCTTATTTTAAGTTTGTGATGACTTGATTCTTTTCTTTGGTTATTCTCTGGTAATTTATTAACTTAATTGGCCTTTTTCTCAACATTGCCAAAAGCATCAACATTTGCAATGAAAGAGAACTTGTTTTACTCATATTGGATTTGTCTGGGATAGAAGAAGACTTAGAATATACTGAAAGAAAGAGGAAGATGTCTCCTGAAAAAGAAAAATTACAAAGAAGATCGACACTTGCTGTTCAGCTCCACATGAAGGGAATGGTTATTGCTGTCTGGATGGGCTTTCAGGACAGGTGACAGAATGGGGAATTCATTTGCACATTCTACACTTTTCCACTTCCAAAATTTCCCATTACTAAGCCCGAAAAATCCAAATGGGCTGCACAGAGGTGCCGTGGCAGCTGCTTACAGCCACGTGGAAGTGTAATGAGGATCAGTGTCAATCAGCACCTACTGTGCTTAGCGAAAGGGAACAACTGAGGTGCTGGAGATAAGTGAAAATAAGGAAACATTTTTACTTCTTAAGCTAAATGACTGTTAGAGAGCCAAGAGGTAGTCTTGAAGTCATGGTCTGAAAGTAAAGCCACTTAAGTACTTCAGAGTCTTTCAGGAGGAAACTCATTGGATTTAAGCATTCTTTGCTGAATGATCTTTATTTTTGTAAGAGGAAATGATAAAACCATCAGTGATGGAGATTTGGCTTTGAATTTCTCCTGCTATGGAACTCATGGGTACAGTTAGGCTGCAGATGAACATGCCTTCTGCAAAGGGTGCATGCTTAAACATAAGGCATCTAATGATATTTGACCTGCCTTAGGTATTGAAGACAGCAGCATGGTGCTGGTAGAAAGACATGTCTTTTTGGCACAGATGATGAAGAGCAGACAGGATATAYTAAGACACCACAATATGACACAACGGAACTGAGATCTAGGGGTTGATGTTCCCCACAGTGCTCAGGGAAATCTAAGGTTTTAATCATTTCACTTYCCATAGGTTCCCAGAGTCATTTGAGAAAGCTTATGACTTCTGGGATATCCTTGTGAGCGAGCACGTTTGACCCAGGCCTGTGGCAGACCATACCTTTCACTGGATGGCAGCTGGCTGTCAAGAGGAGTGTGTTTGAATAGCTAAAAGTGCCTCATTGCCTATTTCTGGGCAAGTGAATAAAGAGTTTAAGCAATATAGTCAATGAAGTTTGGAGACTAATATAGGCAAATAATACTGGTTGCTATTTAGGGTGAGATGAGTCACCTACAAGGCTCCACTGATGATTGCATAGATCTCTATTGACTATAGCAGGAACCTTAATATCTARGTCGCAAATGCATATCTACATGTACAAATAACTACATATCTTAATCTCAAGTCAAAACCCTGTATGCAAACACACTCTGTGGAGGTTTTTAATGCCTACTGTTTTTGGTGATACTCAAACTTTTAAGTATTCTTTGGTTTCACTCTTTAGAATTTAAGTTTATAGCTCTTCATCAAGAAACCAGGATTTCCCTTTCATTGTGGAAGATCTAGAGGATGGATACACACCTGWTTGAGAGACACTGAGCTAGTCCAGTACCAGGGAGCCTATAAATGCGCTGTGTGGAGAGCTCAGTTCCTCAAAGAATTATGATCCTTTCTTGCCAGTGGTCTACAGATGGGCTTTGTGTCTAGAGGCTGGGGTGACCCCTGTGTCTAGCCTGACATCTTGAAAAATAAGTGTTTGCTTAAGACAACAGATTTCCTTGGCTTACAGATTAATAACTGTTGGCTTATGGGGAAACCACAACAGCTATTGCCAGGGCAAGTAGTCACYTTCCTTACATCTCCTGTAGCAGTAGCAGGTGTTGAACTTTAGATGAGCTCTGGTGCTTTCCTTCCATATCTATCTTTTCATGCCAGAAAAAGCCATATCCTTGCCAAACTACTCAACTTCAYTTCTACCCAAAGCCTTCCACAGTGTTCATCAGTGTTCTTCAAGARGGTAAGAACTTCAAATAGGAAGAGCTATTTGCCAGATTTTCTTGTGTGCTGCTCCACTTTGAGAGAGCCAACTGCTGTGTCACAAAATGCCAACAAGTCTTTCTCCAGGTGCTTCTCTTTCAATGGTGCCAGTCGTATTATGTTTCACTTTTCTTCCATCTAGAGTTTTTCATAGTCTTCTTCCTCACTTCTATTTAAACTTGGATGGAAAYAAAACAAAACAAAACAAAACCATATGGAATTTGAGAAGTTAGCTGGGTCTCTACCTTTTCTTTCCAATTTCTGTGCTGATTTTTGGCATAAAACAGCAAAGATTTTAATCTATACAAAGATATCTTTTTTAGTTTCCATGAGCATTTTTAGTATTTGAATGCAGTCTGAAAGTGAGAATCAAAATATGGTTTCAAGAGGCTTTTGTGCTCTTCTTAGTAATCCAACATCATTTAAAACCTATTTTTTAACATCAGCAATAAAGATGCACAGAAGATTATAGATTAAATCTATACTCACAAAAGTGGACGTGGTACAGGATCTGGAAAAATCTGACTTTTTGGAGAAAATTTATATCAAAACTGAAGATAAATGCACATCTTTACATAATCAGAGGCCTGACTTCCATTTCAGAGAATTCCTGTGGACAACAGAGCAAGAATCAAGGTTGGGCAATAATTAAGTAGTGGCTGAGGGTRTGTAAAGGAATAACTGAATAGTAGAACCAATGGTTAGTGCAAGAGAATAAACTGCTTTATTTTTGCCTGAAAGTCATGGAGCTGTTGGAGTGTAGTTATGAGACTGAGGTCATTTAGACATGTTGGCCAATTCTAACCATACAAGTAACATCATGAATAAATAAATAAACCCAGGACACACAGAAGGCTGAAGTATGAAGATGTATGAAGATGAAGATGCTATAAGATGAAGCTGAAGATGCRATAGCTTAACTGGAACCTATAGGTCTTACATGAGAGAGAGGATGGGAAGTGTCCTGGTCTTACTCAGGCTCTACAGACTGACATTCTGGTTTTACTCTGTCCTTCCTTGTATAACTATGGACAAGACTTCTCTATTTAAAATAGAAGCTATTCATACCAGGGGACAAAACACATCTCATTATAGGTTTTTTGGTGCTTCTCATCTCATAGTGKKTTTTTTTTTCTCTTATGAATAAAAAATGGTCTGTTTAAATGCATATTGATTAAACAGCAAGAAGAAAACAAATTATAAAGCCAAATATGAGGAATGACACAACTGGGTAGCTATACAGATGAATCTCTCTGCCCCTAGGCAGAGTCATTATGAAAAGCATCATCTTTTTGATTTCACTGGACTTTGGAATTTCCCTTTGGATGRTTTAAGTTTAATTAAATTAGGGAGGATTTAAAATTGATAGTTCTTTGGTAAGATTAATTGTCATGACCAGTAAAAGTAGCCACTGAGAAGGGGTTATCTTTAGTTCAGTCCCTTTCCATCGTCATCTGGATGTTTATGAAAGAAATTTATGTATATTGTTGACATATGCTTTTTATTTCAGTCCATCATATTTCTAAATAGTTTGTTAAAAATTCAGGAAAATTGATTAGAATTACATTGCAGCACAAAGGTGCAAAGAGAGGTTTGTTGGACATGGAGGATCCTTCTTAACAATAGTGGTGATGAGGCACAAAAACGGAGTTGTCAGGGAGCTGCTGAATTTGTGTCAATGAGGTCTTTTCAATCAGTTTGAACAGGCATCTGTCAGGAATAGCTTAAGTATCATTCTCCTATTGAGAAGAGGGGCTGATTTAGATGGGCATAGGGAGATGCTTCCAGAGTAAACAATCCTTGTTTTTAGGAGCAATTTCGGAGCCACTTCCCCATCTCCTGATATGTGCACTGCCTTGTTCTGTCCTGTGCTGAGAAAGGGTCCCTATTGATGCCTTCATGGGGCATGGGCAATGCCCAGACAAAAGAGACATGGCATGGGGTCAGCACACTCTATTGTTATAAGGCCTTCAAACAGCCTTGCAAGCCCCTCTGAAAGGACAGAGAATTAAACTCAGTATCATGGAATTTATCATTTATCATGGGATGAATTTGGAGGCTTCACAGAGGGCAAGCCCTGAGATTTCTCCTATTGCTAGTTGTAATTTAGAAATCACTCCAACAAGAGACATGGTCTTATAGGCTTTGGTTTACAAATTTTTTTAAAATGATGTCTAATTTTAAATTTCAATACTATATTTTTTTCTGCTGCTATCATCTCCCTTTCTCTATGTGTTTTATGCATTATTATATTGCCTAGGAATCTGAGAATGGACGAGGACTAAAAAGACTTCCAGAAYAACATACACCTAAGCCTTTGCTGTGTATGTCCTTTGACCGAAGTCCGATTTCARTCTTAATCTGGACAGTGGGTGAAATCAGAGGTACCAGGTACCAGAGTGCAGTTCTGGCAGCCCAGCAGGAGCAGAGGCTAGTAGAAATTGTTGGGAAAAATAAGTGTCTGAGGACTCATCKGAGGCCAAGGTTGTTCCAGCCACATCATCACCAGCACCAGAGTCGACGTGGTTGTGTCTCCAGAAGCTCATGGCACAAGCAGGCAGAGCTTTCCAACTCTTCCTCTTTTGAGCACCTCGAGAGATGCCATGTTCTTTCCCTAAGTCAAGCAAAAGCTTTTCTCCTTTGATCACAATCTAAGCTTTCTTGCTTAGTTATGTAAAATTTTATCAGAAATGTTCAGAAATGTTCAGAAAAAGGTGTGACAGGAAAGAAAAGTAACCATCTCTGTTGTGGCACTCTTCAAAGACTAAGTTGCATTTTAATTATCTCTGAGGAGTTTAAGCAAGACAAGACATTTTTTTCCATGCTGCAGTTAAGAGTCTTGTTTTCATAGGACACTTTGGGTGGCAGATAACAGGTCAGGTATATTTTAATTAACTTCGGGTAGCCAAAAAAGACAGACATTTATATCTCAGCCTCATCTCTAATCTTAACATCTTTCTCAAGCAGATTTGAATAATAACACGGTATTTTTTTATTTCATTAGTTGTCCAAGAAAGAGAGAAAGAAAAAAAAGAATCAAGGTTTCTTTCAGCCTACAAAGAGCAYTTTATACCTTTATAAAACCTAGTTTGATCTGCTCTCAATTAAATAAAAAATGTTGAAAACATTTTTTTCTGAAATGCAATTAATTTCAGATTAAGCCTATTTCTGTTCTTAGTACCTTAGCATTTRGGGAACATTCACTGTGTAATCAGTGTCGGATAGAGTGAGGCTCTGAGCAGTGGAAATTGGATATTAGTAAAAGGGCAAAGTGACAGGCACACACGGGAAGCTGGGGGAAAAGTTGCTCTGTTTTCACCCTGCTTTCTATTTGCTCTATTATTTTGCAGTGAAACATTTTAGCTATAAAGTTTTTTGGGACTAAGACAGAACAGAATAGAATTCCGACCCCTAAATGAAGCTTCCYGATCAAGCAACAACCACTTAATGATTAATCAATTTATGAACAAGGGCTTATTGTAGTTTGCTTGTGAATGCTTTGCAGTACTTACAATATGGACCACATTAGGCCAGGATGAGTATTATTTGCCATGCAGTGATTATCTTCCTTTTCTCATTAGCTTAGCATTCACTTTTATTCATTGCCTTATTTGAAGACAGTGCTTTTTTTCTGCCTGTGTCACCCACCATCCTCAGCATTTCCCTCTTCTTGCCCTTCAAATTGCACTCTGYTCCTATTATAACCATCCATATGTTTTGTTCATATGAAACTCACTTTCCCTCCTGTATGAAAAAAAGAATTTCTGAGAAACATTGGAGTCCCTCTGCTTGAATTATTCATAACTTTCCCTGTAATTTATCTACTAACTCTGTGATTTTCTTCTCATTTTATCTTTAGTTTATGCTTTTGGTAACACACAAACAATTCCATGAGTAATAAAGAATCCATCAGTTGGGTGAGTGCCTTACTTAAGAAAAAACCTCCAACACTGCAGATATRTCCTGTTCAATAGACTGAGACAGATGGAGCTGAGGACAACTGTGATATGGAGGGGAGAACAGCACCGTGGGCTCCCTTCTAATTTTCATGTGCCTGGGGCCACAGTGGGGCTTTCCTTCCACCAGTGCCTCTGCTCCCCTCTTCTTCCCCATTGGAAATCACCAGAATCGGAGAAGTGGTCCCTGCTGTAAAACACACATAAAGAACAGTAAGCAAATAAATTGGTGCTTAGTTGTTTTGGGATTGAGCCTTTTGATGTCAGTGGAAAGACTTGCACTGGTTTCAGGGAGCTCTCAGGGGCTGCCAGCCTTGTTTCTTTGAAGAGGGACGGATGGTTGAACCCCCATTTTCATGAGCACAAGGGGATAAGTCTAGAATTGGCTGATGTTTTGAACACCTCGCTCTGGGTGCTGACCCTGTTCCAATTTCTGTGTAAACCACTGGGAATTAGTCCTCTAATTTAAGGAGGAAATACACTTAGCTTTGCATATATCTTAACATAGTTACTTCAGTGTGCAAGGGCCTGATCCTGGTTCTACCTCCAGTTGTGCCAAGACAATTTGGGGATCCAAGTCTAAATTATGTATTCATTTTTTATAATAAAACTCCCATATACAAAAAATGGTCCAGTGAACATAGACCTGAACCACAGAAGCAGGAATATGTCATCTTTTTATTTAGAGACATAATTGAGGCTGTTTTAATTATTGAGTTTATAAATACGCCACCCTTGATGCTACAGTCTGCATTTTAATTTCATATGATATACAATGCAATTATGACCTCCCAAAAGAAGTGACAGCACCGCTTATGTCACTCAGTAGAGAATTATAACCAGAGGAAACAATTACTGTTGCTTTATGTTTGTTTAGGAAGAAAATTATGTTTGTGCCTTCTTTTGCACAACGAGTATCTGATGCCTGGCTCTTGACAGTAMTGCAACCCCACGAAGTAACTCAGAGTTATTAAGACAATTTCTCATAACAACTTCCCTTAGGCTAATGCTAAACTTTTTAAAAATAATCTTAATATGTCTTTTGGTGAAAACTAGAATGATAAACTAGCAATAATTTAGGTATTTCAAGCCAAATTGGGCATTGCCTAAGAAAAATTTTCATCAGTCCCTGGATCAAGGCTTTCAGTCATTTGTTTTTTGGTGAAAGCTTTTGAGAACAAGTCATTTGTGAAGACAAAAATACACAGAAAAACAAAGCTTATAACCAAAAAATCACAAAAGCCAATAAACATGGTATATCTGCCCMGAAATCTGACCAAATATAGCAGCAAACTCATGAGCAAACAGAGATCATCACAACAGGACACAATTATGCTAATAAATAAAATAATTTGTTTTGAGGTTGGAGAAATATCTCACATTATCTTCTCCTGCGGACTCAATGATTATTCCAGCGATCATAACTGCAAACTGTAAAATGAGCTGCTGCCTCCCGTAAAAGACAGAGAATCTACAAAGAGTGAAGCTAACAGACAAGGCAGGGGGGTCTTTCCCCTCCTTTGTCACCCCTGAACGACGATCTCCTTGCTTGTGACCAAAATGCATCAGGCATTTTAGATAAATTTTACTGGTTTTCTCATGCAAGCTGACAAATCAGGATTTTTAAAGCTCTCACACTAATTTCATACTCATTTTCTTTCTGCCCCTGAACTGTAGCTGTTCAAGGTTTAACTTGTCAAAAGTTCTGAGTGATTTCAATAATTTGCCATGATTCATCCCCTGAACTTTTCTTTGCTGCAGTTTTTCTATCTGTTAATCAATTTATTTAAAGAAACAAGAAAATAAAAAAGCCAGTGGTTACAGCCTGATAAATACTCACTTTTCTTTCTTAGAGGTTTATGGTGATTTCTTACTATATAAGCTAAAGAGTAAATATGGAGTAAAAATGGAACGTGAAGAATATGAACACTAAGAAGAGCACTGTTCTTTGAATATCGTGGGTCATGTGCTGTTTATCTACACAGTTTCRTTTCAAAAGAGCTCCTGTGAGTGATGCATGTGCGTTGCAAGAGGTTTCTGCTCAATAATGATTTGGGACATATTGGAGAAACTATCTCAAAACAGAAGAAATGGACCATCTCCTCTTTTGATTTAATAATTCAATATTCCTATTGATATAATTTGTTTATAATGGCCAAAGATTATCCAGGCTCCAGCCTAGGGTTTGGTAGACCTACTGTCCACCTTGTGTTTCCCTCCCTACAGAGTGAGGCAGATGATAAGTCTCCTAATGATTTAGAATTCATATGCGAACACAGCCTGTAGAAACATTGTTTTGATCATTTCTGTTTTAACATTTCCTTCAGCATCTTCAGTCTGCTTGAATCACTTAACTTTCTCAGACTTCATTTTTCTGTGGATATTGCTACTGCCACTGAGTGTTTCTGAGCATCTTTGGTTGGCTTGTCCTCTTCTGAACTCTCTGCACAGTACATRCAATTTAATGGACAGATAGCTCTGAGTTATGCAGGAGTCAAAGCAAAGATAAACTAGCAAGATGAAGCAGATACAGAGCCCAGCATGCCTAACAATTGATGTGTTTTTAACGTGCCTTATCGAAAGTCAAGTTTCAGATCTAGACAAAATTTTACTCATTGTCCCAGTTCAGGTGTTCATTGTGGAGATGATTTCTGTGATGTTTAAAATAGAAAAATTCATATGTATGTAATGAAAGAAATTTTCCCATAGAGAGACAATCTGTGCAAGCTCCAAGCGACCTAATTATTAATCTCTCCTAAGAGTATGACGGCTGAAGGCAGTAAGGGTTCCTAATTCATCACATCCAGACTGTGGGTGTTTATTACCTGGGGAAGATGAAGAGAGTTTCAGAGAATTAGGATGAAAGATACAGTTTGAAAAGAAAAGGCTAGAAACATATGTGAATAGTTTTTTTAACTGAGCTTACATAAGCTCCCTTTATGTGCTCCCTCATAGCACKGTGATATGTTGGCTACATCCTGACAAAAAGATCACTAAATCTATTAACTCTCTAGTTTGCTTTTAACACTGAGGCTTCTCTCATATACTAATGGGACAGTTTTTCATTATATATGATTTTTTTTTSTCAAAACACAGGTGAGATTGCGGTACTGACAACCAGCCTGAATAGTCTCCTTTGAAAATGCTTTAACTGTTATTACATTATCATAGTTATTAACAAAAATAATAATCCCATTAACCTCATTATAATGTCTATTCATATATGATTGTACTTTCTGGCTATGAACTGCAAGGCAGCCTGTGCTGTACGGAGTCCTTTGAATGCTAAAGTTGCAGAGTTGAACCCCCCCTTGTGCTTCTTGCAGAATTTCCCCAAGAAATCTTTATTTTTGAAACTATCTCCTTGGTTACCTGGTTGTCTCATTTAATAATCTACTAAGAAGCTCAACACAGAACTCTTTCCTTCATAAAAGAGATGCAGAACTGTGTTGCTCCTTGTTGAATGTAAAAGTTTTATTTTAAAGGGCTCTTCTTTAAAGCTTTGTTTTGTGCAATTCGCTTCATTTTGTGTCAAGTATTTGCATGGACAGACAAAATGAGTTGAAGAATTTAGAGTTTCTGATTTACACAATGACTGCCAGAAGATGGAATTCAGAACAATACATTCTCCCATAATACATTTTTGGGGAAGTCAGTGATATTCTACCTTCTCATTGTTCACCTGCTCCTTTAAAATTGCATTTAGTGCTCTTAAAATGTCTTTGCTTAGCAGTTTTGGAGACAAATGTCTTGTACCTACTCACATAAAATGGTCTGCCTTAGGCAAAGCAATCTCAGTGACTTCTTGACTTCACATTTGTAGGGTCCTATTAAGCACCTTCTCTCATAGAATTGCTACTCTTGTGGTCTTAATTCACCATCTAGTAATATCATGCAYGCAAATCCACCCATTCCACTTCAARAAGTCCTAAGTTCATCTTTGGTCCTTTATAAAATGGGAGCTTTCCAGGTGAGGGCTTCCTCTTGAGGGAATTCTTCCCGCACAAGTTTTATCAAGTGCTGAGTATGGAATGARACAGCACACGAAGCAGTCTGATAGAGCAGTGGAGCAGTGGAAGGTTAATTCAGAATAGCTTGGAGATGCTAATATTGGAAATAAGGTGATTCTCCACATTTTCAGACCACGATTGCAGAAAGGGGATGATACCCAACCTGAAGACTGAAATATTTTGGAAATAAATACTTAACAAGCATGCATCAGTCATCAGTGCCATCTCATTTCAAAAGAACCACATTGCTATATTCTCAAAAGACCAGACYAGAAAAGTGAATTTAAAATGTTCTRTGAGGAGGGAGGCTCAAAAAATGAACAGAGAAGAAAAGATTTCCTGAAGGAGATCAACGCTCTAGTTTTCTTCTTTTTTTTCCCTCCAGAGAAGGAAAACTGATGAATTGTACCGGAGGGAAGCACAATATGATCTTTCGTTTGTTCCTGAGAGCCAGCTGCCCAGCTCCCCTGCTGCGTGGCTCCCTGGGCAGCAAGGGAGATCAGTGAGCACCAGCTGTCAAGGGAAATGGAGAGCTGGAGGGAGCAGCCCATGAATCAGCAGCTCAGCAAATCTCAGCTCCCAACTCCAAAAGCAAGGCAAACTCCACAGGAGCTATGGGTGCTGGTTATGATGGAGGCAAAACATTGGAAAAACAAGGTAGGGAATTACCTACCAGCCTGCAGATGAGGAAAGAGCAGGAGGGCTGGTGGGAGACCAGGAAGGCCTGTTYCAACTTGTAGCCATTACCCCTTGTCCTGTCACTGGCCAGCACTGAAAGTGTTTGGCCCCTTCCTCCCCACATTCTCCCCTCAGGTACTTGTACATATTGATCAGATCTCCTCTCAGTCTTGTCTTCTCCAGACTAAACAGGCTCAGCTTGCTTAGTACTTCCTCATAGGGTAGATGCTCCARTCCCTTAATCACCTTCATTGCTCTACACTGGACCCTCTCTAGCAGCTCCACATCCCTCCTGTACTGAGGAGCCCAGGACTGCCCCCAATACTCCAGGTGTGGCCTCACCAGGGCTGAGTAGAAGGGCAGGATCCTCTCCCTCAATCTGCTGGCAACGCTCCTGATGCAGCCAGGATCCCGTTGGCCTTGGCCACGAGGGCATGTTGCTGCCTCCTGGTTAACTTGTTGTCAATCAGGACTCCCAAATCCCTTCCAYGGAGCTGCTTTCAAGCAGGTCAGCCCCTAATCTGTCCTGGTGCCTGGGGTTATTCCTGCCCGGTTGCAGGACCCTGTATTTGTCCTTGCTGAATCTCATGAGGTTCCTCTCTGTCCAGCTCTCCATCCTGTCTAGGTCCCTCTGAATGGCAGCACAGCCCTCTGGAGTGTTGGCCACTCCACCCAGTTTTGTATCATCCACATGCTTGCTGAGGGTGCACTCCATCCTCTCGTTCAAGTCACTGACGTACAAGCTGTAGAGCACTGGGCCCAGTATTGACTCTTGGAGATCACTCCTGGCCACAGACCTCCAACTAGACTCAGCCCCATTTATCACTGAGCTCTGCCGTTCCCCGTCATAAAAACTATGAGGTTGGTCAAACATGACTTCCCCTTGACAAATCTGTGCTGACTACCTCCTTTTCCTTCACAAGCCTAGAAAAGGTCTCCAGGAGGAGCTGCTCCATCACTTTTCCAGGGATGGAGACGAGGCTGAGAAGCCTTTATTTTCTTGGCTAAAGGTTCTGCGCCGCCCGGGAATCGAACCCGGGTCGCAAGAATGGGAATCTTGCATGATACCACTACACCAGCGGCGCTGCTGATGRAAACACACTGCAGCCTCTACTCGTGGTCTGTGAACGGCTTCACRGGAGTATGAAGCAGGAACATTCCTGTTGTCTCCAGAAGCAGTAACACTGGGGAAGACGGGTTTGTGTTCCTGTGATGATGACCAATGTTCTGCTTGAGAAATGCAGTTTTCACAGCCTGCTATTGAGCCTGTGTTCTGTACTCGAAGAGTTCCACCAATAAATAACATCACTAGAGAGCAGAGAGGGGAAGTGATTATTAGAAACAGCTCCAAGATTTGTCACAGATGGATTTTGGGATTGGGTAATGACTGCAGTAGTGCATAGCTGCACTTCTTGTAGCGTTTGTGAAGAATCAGAGATAATGGACTGACACAAGTAAACAGCAATGCAAGCTGCAGGTAACAAAGGAGAAAAGCTAACACAGGCAAAGGAAACAAGCAATAAATGTGATGACATTCATGCCATTTCTATCCTAGCAGAGAAAAAAAGGGGATATAAATACATCTTAAAACACTGAACTATGTATCTAAATTATCTACTGAAATATGAGAGCAATGCAGTGCAAAGATACCTAATAAGTGTGAGATATAAATCTTACTAGGACTTCAAGAAATCTGGAAAAAAAACTAGAAATCCTAAAGACTCCTGAAGTAGCTCAACTCTAGTAACTTTACCTGCCTAGAATTTATGAGTCTTGGCGAGTAAATGTAGATTAGGTTAGTCTGGCAACTCCTAGGACACTGCCAAAATAATTCATGGCATCTGATTTCTGACAYCTATTTTGGAAAGAGCAGAATTTTCTACTATATTTGCCTTTGTTCCTCCCTAAACAATAATAAGTAGCTGTAATTGATGTTAACTTTTTTTTGCTTGTTTGTTTTGGTTTTTATTTTAGTCCAAAGATGGAAAAATTTCAGGAACTTACTTAATTGGTGGATGATATGATGAGGTGAAATTATCCACAGCTGGTTTTTGCTACTGACAGGAGAACCTGGCAAACACAGACATTGTGAGATTCATGTGACAATACAAAGATTATTTCCTCCTTCCCACTAGCTACAGATATATGYTTTGCAAACTGAAGGTGATTAACACAATCCAATCTATGTTTTGGGGGTCTAATAAGTGTCTAGCAGTACATGTCTGATAATGGGCCACATTAGGTAGAGGATTTAGAAAAGAAAAAGTCTACATAAGCAAAACTAAGCTAATTTTATGAGATCCCATTTGCCTCCAATAAGGAGTGTGCTTGTAAGCAGTTACTGCAGGCCAGTATATCCAGCCACTTGACAAGTTGTAGAGCTGAGATATGGAAGAATTGGCTACTTGGAGGTCAGAKAGGATTTCAGTGTCAGATCCTAGAAAAGCCTGTTCTGAGCTACTGTCCAATTCATTAACCACAATGAATGCCTTTCATCAAAGTCATTATTTAATATACTTTTTAACATGGGTACAATGGCACAGTTCYGTACTCCGTTGCTGATTGAGATTCAATGCCCTCTCTGAGAGTTTTAATAGTGTGGCTGTTAAAAAATGACTACTGAAATGAAGAGTACATGCTTCGTTTAAAAAAAAAAAAGCTCAAGCTAAAGGCATTAAAGGGATTCTGAAAAACAGCTGTTTGAGAACCAAATTTATAACCTAAGGCAATATTTCTCACTACTATTAATTTTGTGAAAAAGAACAATCTGTGCTATTACTCAAGGAGCTGAACACATTCTTCGACACAATCCCAAAAGATGTGAAAACATCTTTTAACACAATTTTGATTTCTTCTTTATACACCTTACAATTAATTTGCTGTTCTTGCTTGCAAAACTCAGTTGCTCTTGAAAACTTAACTAAAAGAAAAAACCCTGTGTTCCCTCCTGCCCGCGGCCAATACAACCATCTTACCTAACCGAGGGTTTTTTTATGTGTTGGGACAACCCCTAAGGGAAAGGAAGCATCACAGACAACTCCGACAGCTCATCACCCTGTATTTCTTCCACCACGATTGATGGTCACCATAAGATACCTCCAGTTCCCATCCTGTAGGACCACAGAAGGATGGTGCCACCTCCAGTCGCTGTCAAGGTCCTGCTCTCACTGCTTCCATCCCTCCCATCCAGGCTGGCTCAGGGTGCCKTGCTCACTACTCAACGTGTTACAGCACTTTTAGCACGCAGACAGACCTACCTGTGCTAGGGACTGACTTGACTTCTTAAGCATTCTATATTGCTTACCCATGGCAGTCTTAATGAGCTACAGAGAGTGGGGTTATTAATTAGGAAGTACAGTTCAATTACCCACTGGCTGTCCCACTGAAAATTGAGTACAAATTTAAAGGAAAATAAATATCTTGAAATATTTTCAGTACAGAATGAAAAAAAACCCACTATTTTATTACTACTATTTGTTGCTGTTGTTAACTGTATAAACAGCTCCACATAAATCATTCGTAAAGGAAGATTCTGATAACACTAAGAAAATTGTTTGAATATATATTCATATAYATATTGTTTGAAATGGCATCGCCCAAGCAGAAGGGAGAAGAGRCCCGAGAAAGGAAAAGAATTACCGAGATAAATGTCAGTAACATCACCAGGTATGCCCCCTGCCACAGGGTATTTACTAAAAGAAGAGGAAGAGTGGACAYAAAATCTAGATAGAACAAAAGGTGTTTTGGAAGAGAAAAGGATGTAAAGGGACACAGAGTGCAACACTGGACAAGATTTAACAAAAAAATAGAGACATCTGGGTGATCTTCTGAAATYAAACCATAATGCAGTCCTTATTATTATGATGATGTAGCCCTACTAGTTCCAGTGGAATTATATTAATTGCTCTGAACAACTTTGGGATATATCCATATCCCAATATATATMCATATATAAATGGATATATCACATTTATCTTTAGCAGACTAAAAATGAATTCCTGGATGGACCTGTGAGGAAGCAACCTCTTCTTTTCCTGTCTAGCAAACACCTCATAGCACAATTTTTCTCTCTGCCTGGATGGATATCTGGAGTTCCAAAGGTTTGGAAACCTTTGCTCAATGCACTGTGGGGCTCAGAGCAGAGGGAACCCAGATAAGCAGCAAAATTCTATTTAGAGAGGTGAAATATTTTATCCATTCTTGATGAGAATTTCTGCAAAATCGCTCATCATGTAAAATTAACGTGGCTGAAACAATGTAGATTACAATTTCATGACAGTGTATATACTGATAGATTTGTTTAGTTAGTTTGTATACTGTTTGGGAAGCCTATATTGAGAAATTATTCCAATGCAGAAATTTAAATACGCTGTGTGCAGAATTAGCCTTTATTAAGCTTCTTTCCTTCCCCACCCCCTGTCACTAAACAAGCTCCTAATGGGGAATTTTATCCMTAAGATTCTTTTCTCTAATCAATATTGTGTGATGAATAAACTAGTACAATCTGTCAAAAAGAAAAATGCTCTGAGAATCTATTTCCAAGCTTAAACTTACTGCAAAAAATCACATAAATGATTAAAGAATATTTTTAAAACAAATACAATTGAAATAAAGTTTTCCAGATGCTAAACTACAGATTTTGATTAATGCTGAGGTTTTATACCATACATCTTTTAAATATATAAATACATAAACATATTTAAACATACACATTATGTATATACATACAGCTAAAAGAGACTTATTTATGCATTCTGTTTTGATGTAAAAAGTAATCACTGGTAGGACCAAGCAAGTGCTTCATTTAGTTTCTTAAAATCAATTATTGTAAGTAAMTGCCTTTTAAAATGTTGGGCAAGCATATTATATATCACTTCAGGTAAAAGCTCACATACTTTTTTAATGAATAGTGAAATCATTCTTTTTAGTATATTGTATATATACATATAGTTTACAGTGTAGGAAACAAAATATATCACTTGCAGTAAATAAATATGAAGAACGTTTCATAGCTAAGCTAATGATATAAGCAGTTGTAAATATAGTGAATCTCATAGGCAAAGAGATATATAGACCTATAGATAGACAGGTGGATGAGTAGATAGATGATAGTTAGATAAACCTGTTTATTAATGCGCAGGTTATAGCAACCGTTATTCTTTTCATTAGGTGCAACAGTAAATCTCTTCCTGCATTCAGCACAAACAGAAAACAGAATCAATTCCCATATAATTTCATGTGTGACAGGAGAATTGCCTTGATTCTGCTGAGTCTCATTTTAAACCCTAGTCTCACAGTATTTAGGCATCTGTGCCTCTTCAACACCGTGACCTAGTTCTTGGTGCGAGACTTGTAACCTTGCAGTAAGTACGTGCCTAACTACCTGCAAGTCTGCTTTCTTTCCTAAACCAGAAGATAACAAGGGRGTGAAAAAATTGAAGTGAATTATCCTGTATTTTCCGCATTTAAATTCCTAGCCAGGTTTAGAGCAAAGGCCTAGATCCTCCAGCAAACACTAGACATGCAATAACCTGCTGTTCTAAGTGTTGTTTGCACAATTTCTCTGCGAATTCTACATTTAATTTGCCTCCCAACACTTTTGTTATCATTAAATAAATTAACACTGGGCATCCTTGTCATCCTTACAGATATCCYCGCTACTTTTGCAGCAGTGTTCACTAGAGATGGGTTTACTGGCTTCCTAATGTGCTGTGTGTGAACAGGACATTTCTCTGSTTTGAACATTTGGGAAATTAAATAATGCTCATTCCCTCCTGTGGTATTTTGTATGTATCATTAACATGATTTTATAGAATTTTCTATCTCTCAAGTTCGCTTTTTTTACTTCCCAAACTAAAGGAGGACAAGACCACAAAGGCATAAAAATAAAGATAAAATCATTGCAAACGCGGGGCGTGACAGAGTTTTGCACGTTGCGCTATTTCAGAGACTCCAACATCTTTTTTTGTGAAACAGCTGCTTCTTGCCACAGTGAACTGGATGCACTTTGTTCTGGGAGGAAAGCTCCAGGACCTGATTTCCTTCCCTCGTTGCAAGGGCAGCTGCTGGCCCAGACACCAGGACGAGACCAGATGCGTTTGAATTGTGTCCTRCGTGGGGGTTCCTACTCCTCTGCTCCCCACAGTGCATTAGCTGTAAAGGAGTGACTCCTGCTCCATCRCTCCCAGGGCAAGGCGAGCTGGTTAAGCCTGATTTGGCTGCCTCTAGAGAGCACTGCAACTCTGCTCTGCGGGCACACGCAGCATTCTCCAGCTGCTGAATGCGAGAATTCAGGTTTCTAATAATAAGAATCTCAAAATCCATCATGCTGGAGAGGACTGAAACAAAGCGATACCTTAATCAATTTTTAGGAAACATGAGGAAAAAAATCCTCATCAGRGATTTCTCCCCTTTCATGATCTTGGGCACCTGTGTGCACAGTGGGGCACCTCAGCTCACACATCCAGGTAATTTTTCTGAATAAAGGACACCTAAGTTGCTAAATGCATGGTTACTCGCACAGATTTGCCCMCACAAATTCYTMATGAAAAAGCTAYTTTTCCACCAAGGTAATTGCAAGAAACACTTGCAAAGATGACAAATGCCTRTAAAAAACAGCCTAGGTAAAATTTCAGGGGAAAGTCTGRGGTGATCAGTTTGTTTCATAATAAAACCTTAGTTATTATCTTTATTTAATCAAACAAACAAACAAAGCCCTTCAAAGAAACAGTATCACCTAATATCACATGAATTTGTGGATTCATATTCAGGCCACACAGGGTAGGACTTGTACCTTTTTTAGCTCACCCCTCAAGGTTATGCAGCCYAGATGAGCAGGGCCAGCACTGACTGCTCTGATTGCATCTACACTCTGCAACAGCTCAAACTAATCAAACTCTTTAACTGGAATACAATGATTCCAGAAAAAGGAAAAGTCAGCTGAATTCCATTTCTAAGAAAATTGTCAAAATCTCAGTTATGGGGGGGAAAAAAAGAAAAGATACTTCTGTAAAATTTCTACAATTTTCAGTCAGGCTATTTTCATTCTTATTTGCTGTTCATTTTATGCCCACATTGGGATGTGGTTTCCAAATATTTAATAACAGGTCTTTATAATTAAAAAATCTCCATTTACCACCTTTCTCACCTACATTTGGAAGCAATATTGTAAAGTCTCTTGCAGTCTGCACCCAGATGTACTCTATGCGGTTGCAAGGGATTCTCATTAGACTGTTAATTAGTTCCAATATATTAAYCTGCCCGCCTGTGAATGAAGCCTTGGAGAGAAAACATGATTTACTTTCTTCTTTAAGTATTTTATGGCAGTTAAACTCCACTGACCTCTGTGGTGTCCCCCCAAAAATTGCATAACAGAAGAATTGAGGCTTATGAAGYGGAGAGGGCGTCTGGGAAGAAAACAAGAACAGCGCTGAAATTCAAGTTGTTATCATGTTGGTAAGTGAAAAAATTGAGAAAGATGCTAAATTCCTTSGTTTCCTTGGAAGAGCTCAAAACCATTCCAGATTTCTCCTTTCTGTGTTGCAACTCCCCTTAATTTTTAAATCCCCGTATTAAATGAAAGCTCTGTCCCCGAAAGCAGCGCACATATTACCCTCACTGCATGCCACATCTTTTCYTGTCCCTTAATTAGAGCTGACAGATGCTTCTTGCCCAACTGATTTTGATCCCCAGCGCGCTGACACCCCTGCGCATGTTTATACAAACACTTAATCACCAGCGTTATTTGAAATCCCTTCTATCTACCATGTGTATGAGAAGGAAGGGGCTGCAACTTCGTTCACCACTTCTTGGTTCAGGTGTGGACCTTGGTGCTAAATGGAGTATGTCAGTGTTTCCATAGAAACCAATCAAAATTCATGAAAGGGCTGATTTGACTGGCTCCAGCTAGCGATGTTTTGCTTCATTTGAGTGCACAGTAGTGAAAGGTATCACTCTCACCTGCTTTACAAAGAGGGTGGATTAAATGTTGCATCAGAGCTTCATGGTAGCAAGAAAAACGACGTGATTCAGCTGATTGCCAGAAGCTTGTCTGTTTATCTTTGATTGTGACAACTGGCTTTGCAGCATGCTGAACATCACAGTGCCATCGAAGCAGTTACAGCAAGGAAACGTGGTGGAGAAAGTCCCACGCTCTTCACCCTCCTGCCTCGCTGCCTGCTGTGCAAAGCGTGGAGGATACRCAGGGTGGTTCTGCTCCAGGCTCCTGCTGGAATCACCTCCCGAGGCAGCTGCAGAGCAGGGGGTGCCACTCTGTGGGCAATCTCAAGCATCATGGACAACGTAGATGGCAATACAGTGGCTGTTGTATGGCTCCATGGGAAGGCAGGGGCACGCTATGGAGAACACAAAGTCCCGCACGGACAAATACTCCCACTATGGCACTTCATATYCTATCAACTACCTGCAGCAACCACTTGTGTAAGGTGGCGGTGTGAGCAGTGYGACTGCACAGGTGGATTGGAAGCAGAGGAGCATCACTGGCCTTCTGTCCGAATGCTGAAACCCTGATGTTTGCACGGTACAAAGCTTCAGGATATTCTAATTGCAGCTTCATTTCATACAATATAATCTAGCAAAGAGAACAGGATTCTTTTAGTAGGTTTCATTATCTTTAGTAACAAAATATATAATAAATTTTACTAATGAGCTCTTAATAATTCACCTGAGGGAATCTGGTTTTTACTGTCAGTTGTTATGTGACTTCACTCTACCAGTCACTTAGGACAGAGTCTTGAATTACCTTATTCTTTCAACTGGAAGCAGAAGGAACTGTGTAAAGTTTTATACCAGACTTTATTTATCGCCTTCTCGCCTTGTTGCAGTAATAATTGCAGCATGATTGAATGCATATGTTAATTTAAGGCACTGGAAATGTACCACTTGCATGGATGATGTATTTTCTGTTTGAGGTTTGTTAGAACCAATTCTGTTTGACCCAGAGTAAAATGGGTTTGTACAAGTCATTCTTACAAAGTGCATCCCAAAATTCATTACACATTTCTATTACAGACTTGCACGTTACAATGAGAAATAAAAGCAGAGGAATGTGAAGAAGTATGAAGAAGGAAGGAAGGACTTGCCAGACAGGCTTGCTGTATTCAGCAGAAGTTTTACGGCTGCTACTGTAGCATAATCCATTCAAATATATATTGCAATAAGAAACTATTTATGTCATGGAARGCTGTACACTTTTTTCCTACATATAGCACTGAGGTACTCTGCTTGGTAATAGTGGAACCTCATTGCCCATTATGTTCCTTAAAAGATAATTTGTGGAAATCARCAGTTACTTCAGGAAGGCTATTGCCATTAGCTGTGTCACTGACTGWACCAATAAGACTGAACCAAATCAGCCCCATCAAAGTATTTGAAAGAAGAATAAAAGCAGATAGGAAAAGGGAGAAGAATCAAAAGGAGGGACTTAGTTTAAGGTCTAGCTTTTTAAAAGTAGATTAAAAAAAAACCAATCTCACACTGACATGCTAGGCTATGACATCCCTAATTTTTGAATACTGTTCCCTAATATAAAAGCTAGAACCAGTAGGACACCGTAGTTCCCTATGTTTCCTAGTTACTGCAAGGAGAACAAGTGCTTGGGGAAGATAAGGGATAAACCTGGATGATGAGCTGCTTTACAGGTTAACTAGGTCTTGACCTTGATCTGCAGCCCTTGAGAGCCCATGGCAGAGCTCCAAGGAGGCTCTAATTCCCTACAACCAGTCCCAAGCATCTCCTGCTGGAAAGAGACTCCCTCTTCTCCCATACTCTACTGCCTACTGTTATTTCCTTGGAAGACAAAGTAGGGTTTTCCATTTTCTTTCTTTAAAAAATAAAGCAATAGCACTTGCATTTATGAGGAATCTGGGCTCTCAGCACATGTTAGGCAGTCTTTGAGTTCACTTGCAGGAATGAGCCCTCCCTGGGTACCAGGAGCTTCACTGCCCCACGTTGCTGGTCACAGTGCATTGCACTCAGGAGCTAAGCCTGAGCATCTCTGGGTGTGTGCATGACATCTGTAGGCACCTACAGGACATACRGGCTTACAGACAGCTCTGCATGCTGCCAAAATAGAAAGTGACTGCCCTGGGATGTGTAAAGAAAGTTGGATGGGGATAAATCAGTCTCCTCCAGATTGGCAAATTTTCCCTTCCTTCCACACACAAGCAACTTCTTCCTACAGAGCTCTGARAAGTTAAGAGGCATGTGATTGATTTTGACTGAAATTTTGGAAATAAGCAGCTGAAGTCCATTTAAACCCAGCCTAAGTACCCATATGTTGTTTTCAATCTGGGCTACTAATCATGTTAACATCAGGTGAAGAGCTATTTGTTATTTTAAATAGCTTAAATTCCACATGCCTGCCTCTATATTTTTTACTCCTAATATGCAGCTCTCACCTTTACGTATATGATATCTCAGATATTCGCTATAAAAGCAGCTGCACCCAAATATCACTTAAAAGTTTGGAAAAGTTTGTGTGTCAATCCCACTGTGATGCAACACACGCTTTCAAAGAACATGCCTTCTCTTCCACAACAAAGGCATATCAGTTTTTCTCTTCAAAGGGCCTTTAAAGAAATTTGAATGGAGCTACTTCTTTTTCCTCTTAATAAAGAGATGCACTGTAGGGTTCAAAGGGAAAGAAAGGGCGCCTCGGAGCATTTATCATGGGAATTATGGGAGAATTTAATGATTATATCCCTCATAAGATAAAAATGTACCACCTTTGGCCCAGTTCTGCAAGCACATAGGTGAGTATCTTTGTATGTGGGAATGCCCTCACTCAAGGCCCTGGGATAAAAGCTATGTTTGAAGAGCTAAGCCCAACTATGAGCACTTGGTACGTCAGAAGCATATTGGGCGGTATCTGGCTCTACAGAGCTACTGCAGCATAGCACTGGCTAAAGGGGGACTCATTATTATGTTTTTTTTCGAAACAAAACACCTAACACCTAATTTGGAGCTGTAAAGACACTGCTGACCCATGGGGATACTATTGCAAGGTTTCCAATATAGGGCAGATTGCTGAGGGTGCGGGGGATATGGAGTATACATTAGTACATACCAGGAAGATGCACAGTTGGACTTAAGTCTGATTTGAGGATATGCCCCAACCAGTTCTCAATAGATACTTATARAACAAACCTGCACATTGTATGTTTTCAGAATGTCTAAAAAATGCAGCCTTAACTTGTTCTAAATCTCTAACTATTATTACATATAATATGTACTAATGTTTATATGTAAGTCCTGTAGTAAATATAAAATAATCTTGAATGGTCAGTGGATGTACATTTCTATAATTTAATAGATTCTTTGGTTTGCTTGTTGTTGCTTGATGTTTTGTTCTTAAAAAAATTATTAAGATGCTAGTAAACACTTGTGCAAAAGAGTTTTCATAATACAGATGGTTCAAGCGTTTCACTGCCAGCTTTTGGAACAGCGATAAAGCAAGAGAAAAGAAATGGTAATTTCAGGGAAAAAATGTTTGGAAGCAGAGGCAGTCAATGCTAATGGCTTTAAATTCTTTTCCTTATACAATTAATAACCTGATGACATGGATCTTTTCAGGCTATTACTGAAGAGCTATGTGTTTGATACCACTGTCGTCACTTTAACAAATTGTGGTATGAAATAGCCCTTCAGAGCTTTTGTTGATTGATAACTGAGCTAAAGAAACTTCCCTCTGTGGGAAAAAAAAAAGGAAGCTGGAAGGATGCAAATGACTTCTAACCATGGATCAAAAAACAGCGCACTCTATCACTCTGTCTGCAGCTTGTCAACATAAATTTCAGCAAGTGTTGTTTCACAGAAAGAAAGAAAGAAAGAAAGAAAGAAAGAAAGAAAGAAAAAAAGAAAGAAAGAAGAAAGATCGAGGGAGTGATTTTGGGCATCAATATTTCAAATAAGTTGCCACTTAGTTTACACAGCAGGCTTAAGTCTTGAATAAATTAACAGATAACTATTTGACATCTCTAGATAGCATTGGCTGATAGTCCCCAGTGACTGCTGTGCATCCTTTCCACTTTAAAGACTCCCCAATGTGAAAACAATGATAGCAACTTTTTTCTTTCTTATGGTTTGTTCTCTTTTTTTCCCCTCCCAACACTAGGATTCATTGGTTGCTTCACAGGCTCARACTAGTGCAAAGATTTCTATGCTCACAAAAAGTTCTGGTATGCAAASTTTGTTCTGAAACCCAGCATATTTATATTTTGGCCTATATAGATCACCATGTGCTATTCCTGTGTCATACTTTACTAACAAAACTGGTCAAGCCAGATTGCAGCTTGGAGATGACTCCTCAAAGTAGCATTTGTAGGGAAAAGAAGAAGAGGTATAAGGTATGAAATAAGGATCATACAGCTAGAGTACAAATCCTGATCACATGTCCATTAAAATACCTGTATATTTTTTTTTCAAATGTTGAAAAGTCCTGGCAAAAGCCAAATAYGTGAAATCATCACATATGCCATCTGACTCTCCTGCAGTTACTGAAGAGCAGTGCCAACCAGCATGACATTCTCCTACCCTCTGTATATAATCACTSTGTGTCCTTCAAACCCTCTAGGAAGGAAAAAGAGTGCTCCTGGAGAAAGACTAAGGCGATATMGAGGTCTTTGTTCCTGAAATTATGTTACATTTTGGTGCCTAATGCTGCACGCTTTGATATTCTTGGCTTTAATTTAGAACACATTTCTACATAATAAAATTAATTAATATCCATCCAAGGTGAAGAAAGTTGCTGATTATCAACTAGAGTAAGAGCCTTGAGAAAATGTTGCTATCTATAAAGACAGAGAATAAGCTGCAAATATATGCTGTAAATACCCAGCATTTATGTAACATGAGAATTCACTCTCAGTCCTYGTTGGGTAGGTCATCCTTCAGAACAGCAGGAAAGGCAAGCAAGTAAAGGAGGAAAAAAAAGCAGATTTAAATCATCTTGGCATATAAATTCAAACAGTGGAATAGACATATTTAAAAAAATTATCCTGCCTGGACCAAGCTATTACAAGGGAATATCTCTGGATCTGTTTGTTTTACTAGTACTTCATAATTATTATGTACTTCATACTTTATAAATATTCATAACTATTATGAGATATATCAARTTGAAAAAAGAAACTGTAGTTGTAACAGATATTATCTATTTCTAAAGCAGAAAAGTTGTTTGTCTGAAGGACTAGAAGGAACTTTTAGAGTGAAGATATGCTGCATTTTTAAATCTGTGTGATGAAATGGTTATTTCATTTAAAAATTGCACTGCAGGCAAGACAATAGGTCTGTGTATTTAAGGCTGCCTGACATTCCCCATTACCAGATCCTGCTTTCAGACACTCACACCTTTGAGAAATGTTAACTGTTTGGGCTGAAAAATGTTGTGCCAGATGCCTACCTGAGAATTAATTCTGCAGGGAAATTTTTCAAGGAAAGTTCAATTTTCTTCAAGAATGAGGCAAGGAAAAAAAATACCATGTTTTATTCCTAGGGAAAACGCGATTGAAATTTTTATTCTAAGTCAAGAAAAATCCATTTTGTGAAGGAATTACTCGAAGTTTTTTGAGGGTCTTGCCCATGCATCAGTGTTTAGTCATCTGACATTTCTTCGTCTACGTAACAGCAGTGACAGTGCCCTTTGAAAGTCATTGTTTGGGAGAGACTCATAAAATAGCAGTTAAGCACAACAAATATCYCCACAAAACAGGCTCCAGCTGAGAGTTTCTGGGGAGTAGAAGGAATATTCCGCAATTTTACTTCTGGATTGCTTCCGAGTGGATCAGGACTGGAAAATTATCTTTCTTGCATAATGCTGACATTGTATATTGAAGATTCAGGAACATAGTGGACAAAATAATGGCTAAGAATAAGGATGCAAGAGTAGAATCATTTTAATTCAGGGCTTTTTTAATATTTTGAAGGTGTCTTCRTAACAGCTTTCTTTAAATACAGTTGTTTGCCTTTGCCTATGTTATTGTACAACATCTAGCTATAAATAATACATATACATTAAAAATCCTCTGTTCCTGGCCAGTTTCTACTTTATTTACACTGACTTATACTGCAATGTAGTTTCAGTTTGATATTCATGAGTTCGTCTGTACTTCTGCCAAGCCCAAATAGACTGCATATAAAGGGCAGACTGGCTTCTCTGCAGGGTTTTCCCAACATTTTTTGTGGAGATAACACTGGGAATAGTGGACCCGGTCAGATTATCTGGATGCAGRTGCACTGGGGCTCAAAGAGGGCCTGTACAACTCACCTGGCCAAGGATACAAGATGATGTAAAGGATTTTAACTAAAGTGCTTTGCTCCTGAGTGTGTGTCTGTCTTGATCTGCTTCTTCAGTGGCATGGTGACTTGCAAACACTGCTTCCCTTTASCTATTCCAGCAAGCCCAAGTAGGAAAAGGCAACTTTAGTCACTCAAACACACTTTCAGATCTCAAAAAGCATCTATGCAAAAAGGTTTTGAGAACTTCATATTTCTACATTTGGAGTTTTTAACAAGAGGTTGGCTAAACACCAGTCAGGAATACCATAGATATGATTGATCCTGTCTTGGATAGATGGACAGGTTYATTCACCTTTCAGGGTCTCTTCTTCTTATGATTTTGCATATCTAGTGACTATTTTGAATAGTTTTCACATTTAAMTTATGTGCTGCTTGGTGATTTAGAAAGATGATTTTCAAGAACAGACAAAACTCCTTAGATGGAAGTTAGGTCAAAATTAGGACACTTAAATTTAGATGTATGTAGCTAAACTATTTGTCTCTTCTGACTTCAATTGACAAARATCTGGAGCTGGATTTAACTGCTGAAACAAAAGTGGCTAGTCCCATTTTAACTACCCTAAAGCATTCAATAATTTACTTTGCAATTTGATGGCCAAATAGATATCACAATGCTATTGCTATTTTCAAAGTGGACTTTTAACAATTTCARATATTTGAATATTTACAACTGTCAATCTAACAGCTCACCAGAAGACTTTCCACTCAGACTTGCAACTACTTTTCACCCAAGAGGAACACATTTACCTACCCAGGAAAGGAATTATATCCCTATTCTGTGGTCAAAGCYTTATAGTTACTAAGTATTTCTATTAAGAATTTTCTTTCTTTAGAAATAAATTGTTTTGCAATCTTCCCATTTCTGTTTCTTTTTGTGTAAGTCAGTATTAATGATTGGTTTGTTCCTTTTTTTACCCCTGGAAAACAGGAAAAGAAACTTTCTACTCCCTTCTGTCTAAAATGTAAATAGCCTGAAATAAATATGCAGCACAGTGTCACTGCAGATTAGCTTTTTCAAGTCTAAATGTACCAATTAAAACCTAGTGCTTGCTTCAAAACATCTGGTGAGTTTATGAGAATTCATATATTCTAGAAATATGACAATTCATACCTACATATTTTATTGCACTGCTCCGGTGAAATACAATGTAGACAGAAATATGGTCCCTTTGGCTCAGCTTGCTTGACAAAAGAGAAAAATAGAGCCACAAAATTTTTAACAGGTTAGGAAGTTTATCTGATTTGTGGAAGGTAGCCCTAAGAAGAAGACAGACACCCTGTGAGGTGATTTAGATCCAGATTTTAAAGAGATGTAGATATTGGATGGCTTTGTAAAGTAAGTAGAGCTGAATGCTAATTCCTGATGTCTAACCTAGCATAGGCATTTGGACCTGGAAGCATGAAAGGAGATCATATTTAAGTAGAGCTGGTGTTAGAAAGTGAGAGGTGCTAATCCCAGCACAAGGACAGTACTGAACTTGGGCCCCTGCCTGGCGTCCTGAGTTCCCTCATTAAAGAGAGCTTAAAAGTGGCTCCTACTCCTTTCTCCTCCAGCCCTGTTCCAGTGTTGGGACAATGAGCTCAACTAAAAGATGCCTGTGTTGTGCATGTACACAGAGCCTACCTGGCTGAGYTTTTCAGGGAATGTAAATGAGAAAACTCACAGGAAAAACTTACAGGACAAGTCCTCAGCCCAYTGGTGGAGGAAGCAAGTCCGAGCACGTGGTAGAACTTCAGGACCTTCCTACAAGTGCACGTAGCCTCTCAGCAGGCTGTGGCCAGGGGCCTGCGGCAGCTCCGTGGGCTCGGTTGGACACAGCCTATTCACACTTCGTGAGGGACACCTAAGTGTTTCTCTCTATCTCATGCCCAGCTGCGAACTCTTATGAGATATTTTATGGGCACATCTAGACACTTAAAAATAGGCACTCGGGAACTTTAAAGGTGACTGAGGAGGTACTCGTGGATTTTAGACAGTCCCTAAATAGCCACTGACGTGCAGGCAGTCGTGATTATTGAATACAAATGCCTTTTCTGTGTACACTAAATTACATCTCAGTCCCAGTCCACATGCTCTGAACTTGCCTTTATCTATGACTATAAACGAGCAAATTCATTTGGGTCTCTCTTTTTTTCTTGCTTTCATAATAACTCTTTTGAGACAGAGTCAGCCTGTCAGTGTATGTTACAAAACGATGAGCCCTACTCTTGGGGGAAATGGAAAAGYAGGGATAAAGGTTATTAGGTGCTAGAGGCACGCTGGTATAACAAGGGAATCCCATATCCTCTTGCCTGGATGGAGAGCCCTGAATTACCATGTTTAWAGCAAAATGCATTAGTATTAGCCTGTGATAGAAAACTCCAACTCCTCCAGTACACTTCAGAAAACAMAGACCAGTATGGGCTATGCAGAGTCTTATAGCCAATCTCTGCAGCCTTACAAGCCTCTGTTTACTCCAGTTTTTACAGGAAAACTATGCTGCTTACACAAATATCCAAATATTTTTTTCTGCACTTAATTCTGCTGCGATTTCAAGGCTGTAAAACATAATGCAATATAATTAGTCATTCCCATGTCCCCAGACTGCAAAACAAATTTCTGTCTTTTAAAAATGTTACTGTGCTATCTTTCTAATAGACATAAAGAACTGAGAAGGAATGATAAATTGTCAAAACTGTTCCTATGGGTATATTTTTATCCCTACTAAGCTTAGAGATGGATTATGTTGTGAAAAGAAAAAAACCCTGAAGTACATTTTATTAAATAAAAGTATTCAGACATTACAGCTTAAAAAGCCACAAACAAAGCAGTATAAAAATAAAAAARGTTCCACTATGTAATGAATGGCAAGCTAGAAGCTATTATTTGTATGAACCTTGTTTAAAAATCGTTGTGTTGTCAGCAAACTAYACAATGTTTTTCTGCAGTGTGCTACTTCCCAAATTTAAAAAATATGTTTTCTAATGAATGGCAGAACTGYTATTATATCCTTGAGTACTCTGGTTAGGAATTGTTATACTGAAACACCCAAGCTTGAAAACCCAAATGCAGGAAAGGAAAAAGAAAGCTGAAAGGAATCAAAATGCAGTAAAAGACTCCCTCTGAAAAGAAAGCATGTGCCACAGATGTATTTAAGCAGAGCATGTCCAGATGTGGTTAAAAATTAGCATAATTCAGCTACTGTGAAAGTAAGCAAGAGTTTAATCATAAAGTTCAAYGGGTGATGACTTGGGCAAATACTGAGTGCTTCTGAAAAGCTCATTCTACACCTTTGACTTTATTTTTTCTTTAGGACTTGCTWGCATTAAGAGAAAAGGGAAAGACTAAAAGAAAGCTCCTGAATTTATCTAGGAAATTTTGTCCAGGGATCTAGGTTTACCGGTAAATATTTGGAATTTGCCAACTGAGAACACAGCAGACATCTATAGCATTATAGATCAGGGCTGAATGAATCACTGGCGTTTTTGATTTGTTGACTGAGCTGTTTTGACGTATCTGATCTACACTGTCATTTTTATTTTATTCAAAACTCTTTGCAGAAATCAACCCTGAACTAAACCCTAAACTGTAAATAGTTTTGGGTGCCCTGAGGCTGAACCTCTAGTGCATACATGAATTCTCCCTGCCAGAAACTCAACTTTTTAAGCTTGTACAAAGAATTGAAAAAAACAAAACAAATCAAAACAAAATAAAAAGACTGTTCCATAGATCACATTGGAGCCAAATGGCAAATTACTGACGTTTTTCCTGATCAACCCTAAATGACAGGAAAGGCAAAACTGACAGCGTCTGCTGACACAGTAAGTCACACATGCCATATTTGAAACTGAGTGTATGGGGGAAGGAGTGAACTGAGAGAACAGAATCTCTTTTGTACTGTCTTTCAACAACAAAGCTGCAGCTTGGCAACAGCATGAAAAACAAATTGATTTTTTCCCCTGTCTTCAGAAAAAGACCTATCAAAAACTTTAATGAAAAAAATACTAWAATGTAATTACTTTCCAGAAAACAAATTCAGGAAAATGGAAAAATTACCAATTCTTTGTAAAATACATTGATTTAAAATAGAAAGAAATGAGTGGAAGCGGGGGGAAAGAAACATATCCTTTAATTACTGAAACATCCTCAATTTGTATAGGCAATAAACTAGAGTAAAACAGAGAAGATATGCTTAGATGGCTGTGGAATTCCTTGAAAAGGAGGAATTTAGATAAAAACYAGGGCCTAGCAGAAGTTTTGGCATTGCAGGAGCTTGCCTGGGGTGATGCACAGTTGCCTCTTCCAGGATGGTCGGTTTGCAGGGACTCTCTGCTCCTCCACAGTTYCCCAGGCAGCACAACCTCCTTGCAGCTGCAAAGAGGAGTAGAGGAGGATGCAGTGGAAYTGAAGACCCTGCGGCCAAACTCTGTTGCACTCCCCGTGCCGGTTGCTGAAACACTGAACAGGAGCTGCCCAAGGGGAGATACATGATGACATGTCCAGTGCTGAGCCARCCAGAGAGGTAAATCTCTCCTTTTGGGTGAAATTTGCTTGAACTTTGCTCACTACAAGCTCATTATAATGCCAAAACAAACCTCCATCMCAAAAGTTCCCCACCTCCAAGGCACGACCACCCCTCACTGAGCACATGCTCTAGATTATCAATTGACTGTATCYTTAAATGAAAGCAAGAAACTTTTTCATCAGTTACTAATAACAAAAGTACKTATGACCAGAGTCAATCAAGCTCCACCTAAATGTAAAAAATATATATATAAAAGGTGAACTACGGTGGGAAGAAGCTGGAGAAAAGACTCCATTGTAGCTTATGGGATCAATTGACAGGCTGATCCCCCTTTCCTCTCCTCAGGTTGGGATGCCACCTGAGAAGACTCCTCAACACTGAGAGCCCTCTCCCCTCTTCTGGGGTGAGTGATGATTGCACATTTGTACATCAGAGCTAGCTAAGAACCCCACGCTATAGTAGAGAATTTCTTGTACTGACATCCAAAACCTGCTTTGAAATGTTGTCCTTGAATAAATCGTGCTGTTCATGAACTCGACAACTTGTTTTGAAGGCAATTGGACCTACAGTCAATAGACTGTTCGTGAATCTGGTGCTGCAAGAATTTGGCCTATAGCTACCACAGCATTTGCTATCCTRTTAAGAGATGAGTCCAGCTGCTCCCAGTCTCTCTAACCCCCGAGAATCAGCTGGAACATGATGGGATTCATCTCTTACCAAGTTAGCCCCCGCTTCAAACAGCAACAGTGCTGTAAGATGAGGCTTGGACATAAGATGAGATTGCATAGTTGGGCAGCACACCAAGAAAAAGCGATTCTAACATGAAGGTTTTGGATTATCTCATTTCTCTCTTTGTCTAATGGTTTACTATCGTTTATCTCTTATCCCATGTTACAAGATTCAATCCTGAAAACTCTTCTATATTTTACAAAATAGATTAAAAACTTAATGCCTTGTTAGTTGTTCATAGAGAAAAAAATACAGCATTTGGATTAGGAATGCAATCCTTGCTGTCCCTATCTGTATTTTGGCACAAAAGAAAATTGCTCCCTTCAGCCTCTTCCACTTCTTTCATCTTCACAGCTTTGACGGGAAAAGTTCCTTTTTTTTTTCCTTGTTTTGTTAAGTTTCTCTGCTTAGCAATCCATCTTTTGCTGCAGGGGAAGGAGAACATTAGTGATTTTGACCTTCGGCTTAACTTTGATACATGCAGAAGGCATCAGATACGATCTACTGTATCAACTGCCGAACTGTACACGCTGCACAGGTGACTAAGTAGTCTTCCAGAGAGGATGTGAAGTCAGCATCCTTCAAACCGCAGACAGAGTAGCTATCACAGGATAAATAAGTATTCTCACCTTGCCTTCAAAGTYCCCAATAGCTTCTTGTGCCTTGTATGTCTCAGATAAGGAACAGACAAGACCTCATGTATTGAGATTTTTGTTCACTGTCTTAAAAAGAAGGAAAATGCCTTTTGATTTCAGCTAGTAAATGCACATTTTTGTTTCTACTATCTGCAAAGAAGAAAGTAATAGTCAACCTTGGAAGTTTGTGTGACTTGGATTCTCTTTCATTTTTCTTAACGACAGTATCAAAAAGACATTCTTAGAAGAACATATCAGTTGGGGAGCGGTAATGGCCCCTATATACGCTGTTATATGATGGCAATAATTTAGCACCTTTTTTTTTTTTTTTTTTTTTTTTTTTGTGTAGTAGGATAAGTCAGTTATCAGATTTGGTGCAGTCAGTATTCAGATGAACACTTAGCACAGCAGACACACGGCGACTTGTAGAACTGTTGTAATATTGCTGTGCGTAAGTTCTCCGAAAATACAGCCCAATTTGCTTTTACTCTTTTTCTGAAGCTCCTATTAGATAAGATATTAAACGGTCAGTAGTCTAGACTGGGAATTGAGGGCCTTGAGTTTGATTTCTGTACAAGCATTWCTTGAGTGACATTGGATAAATCACAAATAAATTATCTCATGCCTCAGTTCTCTATTGCTAGACCTGTTACGTGGGTAAAATCTGTGAATAATTATTAAATATTCAGTCTAATAATAAAGACTGCAGGAATGCAGATGCAGAACATGGTGTTTTCATTTGTATAGCAAYACAGGTCCATAGCTCAAAATACTCTCTACAATGGGCAGGGACTAGAATTATGGTAATTCTCATCACATCACACTATGCAAAACAAATTTAAAGGGTATAAAGCCCTATCTCATTTTCCACACAACATCACTTCTGGAAAAACAGCTAGGAATATGACTTTAAAGGAAGGCGAATAATGTGCCCTTTCCATTCAGTAACAGATTAATCTTGAAAAAAACCACTTTCTATTGTTTTTCTCTTTTAAGTTAATGGGGCTTTACAATTAATAACAATGAAGTAGGCTTTTACACAGTATATAAATTTTATATGGGCAACATTATCAGCTTTTTGGCCAGTCTGGTATCATGCTACTTTTCTGATTCTCTTCTAATACGGTAATGTTATTAAAAAGATCTGATAGTTTGGCCATCATATACGTACCCTWACTATGGGCACTCATAGAACGTTGTTATCAAATGCCTAAGAAGGTGCAAAGGCATTTTGGAGTGGAACAAATTTAGCACAAGTTGCAAATCTGTGTCTGTTTCCTGAATGCCACTGCACTTATAGTGCCTTTAATAGATGCAGATTTACTAGGTGCAAGAGTAAGTCAATAGCCCTGTACCATGGCACTCTCCTGGAGCCATTTTCAGTCCCCAACATCCTTATTCAATGGACCAGAGATGTGCAGCAAAGGAGACCACACTGGCAAGCAAAGCTGGGTCTCTTCCCACTAATTCCTAACATCAATTGATGCAAAAAAGGGAGATTCAGTTCCCCTGATCCGTCCCACAGCTTTTCATGATGCCTACTGAAGTGCACCACACTTCTCTCCTTGCCCSTTTGGACTTGGTAGTTGGAGACCCACCAAGATACCTAGGACATTTCACATGACAGTAGATGTCTTTCTGTAAGCGACTATTGATAGGCTATACGCAACAGTCTTAGAGTCAGAGGGGCTAATTCAAAGAGCAATGATCACTTTCACAGGACTAGTACTGTGTGAAGTTCTGGGCTCCCTAGTGCAGGAGGGATGTGGAGCTGCTGGAGAGAGTCCAGCGCAGGGCCATGAAGATGATTAGGGGCCTGGAACATCTGCCCTATGAGGAAAGGCTGAGAGAGCTGGGCCTGTGCAGCCTGCAGAAGAGAAGACTGAGAGGGGACCTCATCAGTGTGTGTAAGTACCTCAAGGGAGGGAGTGAGGAGGATGGGRCYGGCCTCTTCTCAGTGGTGGCCAGTGATAGRACTAGRGGAAACRGCCACAAATTGAGGCACCAAAAGTTCCACAGGAACTTGAGRAAGAATTTCTKAACRGTGAGGGTGACAGAGCMCTGGAACAGGCTGCCCAGAGAGGTGGTGGAGTCTCCTTCTCTGGAGATCTTCMAAACCCGCCTGGACATCACCCTGTGCCACATGCTCTAGGGGACCCTGCGTGTGCAGGGGGTTGGACTAGATGACCTCTACAGGTCCCTTCCAACCTTAAGCATTCTATGATTCTATTCTATATGAAAATACTCTGAGGATTTGCCCATTTCTTTATTTATATTCCGGGAGAGTTACATCTTTGAACGTAGCGGATACATTCATGAGCAGATACATCAAACCTAACATGGCAAATTAATAAAAATGGGATCTAACCTGCGTCTAAAAGGATTTAGACTGATGCAGTTGCTGTAGCAACTTTGCTGGTGACAAGCAAATACTTTAAAAATTCCTGTCTGTTGAAACCACTGTTTACTGCTGCTGAGAAGTACAATGAATTGATTCCATTAAATTTTCCCCCAAGGGAAAATCCAGGTGCTCAGAATCCATCTCAGTCACGAGCACATAAGCCCCAAAGAGGTGTATTATTGACCTGCTCTGTATCAGGGGAGAAGATTAGGGCATGTGTCAATCCAGGCCTACATTCAAAGAACTGCATTTGAAAAAGTGCAAGCTGTGAGCATTAACTTCTGAAATGTATTAGAAATATCAAAACTTTATTTTGCAGTGGCTAAATATATAACACAAATCCCTATAGTCACTCACATCATAGGTCCACTCCACAATATATTAAAAGAATTTGTTTTCTACCTKATATTCTTGTGCATCAACAAGCTTAGAGATCCATTTTTCTTTCTCTTCTTTTAGATGAAAAAGTTCTCTGTAAAAATCAATTTTTCTTTTTGAGTGAATGATGCAGTAGCACTTCTGTAGATGGGATATCAGAAATCTATGACAGTGTCCTTTGAAACAGCTCTTTTTTGTGAGTCTGTGGTGCATAGTAATTAGTGTGCAGCAAGTTCAGTTTTCCTGATACACAGATCCCTTCATTTCAGCATCGCAGTAGGTACTGTAGTTTGTTTTTTTAAAATATGTATATTTTTTCCTCCAAGGAAAAACAATACTTAACACTTAAAACAAAAATCAAAAAAACTATAGCCAATGGCTGGTGTGCAGTCTGAAAAAAGCACTTATGGCTGTTTAAATAAGAGTAATAACATTACASTTCTTAAACATGTAAATGATCAAAAACAAATAGATTTTTCTCATCCTAATCTATCCTAGCTCAATACACATTAAAGATCTGGAAGAAGACGATCTATAAAAATAGAGGATTTAGTGCATKAAAGCACATGTAACATAAAATATATCTCCTCCTATCAACGAACCCTTGATTCCCCATAAAGATGTGGAATAGCACATCTGTGTCATGACARGACTTAAGAGTAAACAATGTACATTTAAATTAGTATAGGAAAAATAACTTAAAGTTATATTGATAATTTCAATAGACCTAGCAGCTTAAATATTTCAGACTATTGAACAGAAATATTCCATGAACCCTGATATGAATTGGCCTGTTACTAGAAGAGGGWTCTACATAGGTATATTGAATGTCTGTGAGTTATGTAGCTTCCTCTAGATATAATCCTTCAATTTGAAATTGTTCTGTAGTTTCATGAGAAATAAGGATGCTATTGAAGATAAAAAAAAAAAAAAAAGTAGAAACAGTTTCATGTAGTTCCAAGAGTGGCCTTGCAAAGTTCTTCATTTTGGAGAACATGGGGCCTTATGGCATAGTCAGGTGCCAGTTACTAGTGTAACAGTGTATTTTGACAGAAGTACATTTTCCCACCTCCATTAGGTTGTGAGCATGCCCTAGCATAGCAATCAAATCACACGGTACAAATCCATTCAGCCAGCTTTTGAGCAAACAAAAGMCTCAGCTTACTGAAAATTCTGGTATAATACAGAAGTGTCTCTGTTCTACTATAACTAACTCTACTATAACTAACTATAACTAACAAAGCTGCACTGACTTAGCTAGTCAAGCACTGTGGGGCAATGTTCAGAAAGTTTTATCTACAGCACTCAGTTGCCAAATAAACATGTTTACATCACCTGAAACTTCACTTAAAAAAGCAAGTCTTCCTTGATTTGTACTGGTTCAGTGATAGCAGAATTTGGTTCATGTTCCCCTCCAATGTTACACTCAGTGATATTTACTAGGTTACACAATGATAACTACATTTAAAGAGGTGGATATTTTCATTGCATTTCATGAAACTATCCCTAGTAAAACTGGACTTATGAGAAAGTTTTTATGAGAACATTTTTATAAGAATATATAAAAAATATGCTTTTTAAGAAAATAGTAATACTTATTTGTTCGAATGCTTATAATTCTGTGAAACTCTCCATTAACGTCACATCATGCCAGTTTAGGACTTGGAGCCTATGATCATAATTTCATTTCATTGTATTTTAATTCAGAGCAATCACTTTCTAGGTAGCTAGAGTAGACTATTATTTTGTGAAATCACAGAGATAATCTGCACTGAACTGATTATATTTGAAATRTCACACCATGGATTGGTTGTCCCCCAAAACCTTCAACCAAGCAGACTAGTTTGTGTTGTTAATGGGAAATGAGATCCTTGTAATTAGACTGCACTACGTTTGTGGTACTTGCCTTATCCACAAAATGCTGTTGAATGCTTTGTTGCTTTAAAGAAAAGATTTTTGTCCTTCCCAGGTACAGACTTGCCTCTTCAAAACTGTGATCTATAAATATATATAAATGCAAGGCAAAATGTGAGAATTGTGCTGGGTGTGGGAAGAACAGCACAACAATACATCTAACACACAAATGTCTCAGTTTGCCTGGCTGTGTAAAATTTAAAGTTCACTCACACTTGGCCATTGGGTATTTATTATCTTCTCTTTCAAATAAATAAAAAGCTGCTAGGTCAGCTTTTTGTTCAGTGGAACACGAACTTTCGTGATTCATTAATGCCCATTAAACTGTATTTTCCCTCTGAGTATTGTAACTGAGAATCATGCAGTAATATGGGAAAAGGTCCCGAGACAACAGCRACTCACCTCTGAGCAACCCATACGAACTTTAAGACACTTAAAGGAGAAAGAGAAGGTTTTAGCTGATTCTGCAATGATAGCAGCACCTTTCTACTCCATGGTAGAAAGTTTACAGTTGCTGAGAAAGTTTAATGTCAGAAAAAAAAAAAATCCAATCCCCAAACCCACCAAACTCAAGAATAACAGCAACAAATCTGTTTCTTGACAGGCAAACTTAAACTGCTTGCTTTTCTAGGCATGTTTAGGTTATGCCTTCTTTGAAAAAATTGTGTCAGAAGTTGACATTGATGTAGTCTTCAAAGACAACAACTGTTTCAGCGCTGACACTGTACATAACTGTAGCTGTGACACTGTATGTGGTACTTTCTAGTCAGGCTTTAAGTTAAGCTTTGAAGTTCACATATAGGAAGTATGTGGGTTGTAGAACACATGTTCAAAAAATGCTGGTAGAGAACATTACAGCTCAGACCTCCTTCCTCACACTCCTGCTGACAGCCAGYTATGGTCATGGACTTCTAATCCCATGGATAAATTGACCAGATTGGTATAGACAAATGATTCAAACTATTTAACATAATCCYACCGCATTTACCTAACACAAATTAGGGACTAACTAATACAGAGTAGTGAGCAGAACCATTCAGGAAAGAGTTTAGCATTAATTTATAGGTAGGGGAAATTACCCTTTTTAGTGCCACAGCTGGATTCTAATGCGAAATTTATCCCTTGCCTTTAACTCCACTCAGAAGAAGCACAGTCCTACTTATAAAAGCAATATGCTAAAAAGTGCYTGCATGGAAGTAGAAATTATGTATTTTGTTAGAATGAATATATACAGTGGCAAAAAAGYGTATTTAGGAGGTTTTGTATTTGGATTGAGATTTCAGCACAAATGAAATTGTTTTTTTCCCCTTCATTTTCTCTTGTAAAGGACAGAATCAGAAACAAAATAATAACAAAAAAAAGTACAGAAAGGTAAGAAAAAATGAAAGACGAGAGGACAAAATACCAATTAATAGCTAAAAACAATAGTGCCAGAAATTGGTCATAATTCCTTCTCTCTCAGGAAAAGAGGCCTCTCCAGTTTCCTTTAGACGAAGTCTAGATTTCCCTCCATGTGCCCAGCCAAAAGAAACTGCAYTTTAGCCACCGATGAAGCTGCAAACCTACCAGATCCTCAACACTTTACAAGCGCTGCTTGATATGGTTTACAGCTACAGTGGCATATTAAGAGCCATCAAAATGACTACCCAGTTATTAGACTGTTAATGCAGTTTTAATAATAATTATTTATTGCATCTGTAATTTTGAGTCAATTACATACAGGGTTGCCCAGGCCAAATAACGTGATTTCCTCCAACACTGAAAGCCTCCAGAAGAGGTGTACTTATAACAGCCTATCGTATGCAAAACATATGGTAGATCTTAATGGGGCTTAATTAAATGCCTGTCTAAATCAAAATGTTGCAAAAATATTTATTCTATTTTTACGTATAATTAAAGTGCATTTGTAAAATTATGTTAATTGCTAGACACAAGGGGAAAAAGAGAAAAAAACCCTCCAAATCCATTAAATAAGCATAAGAACACTGTATTTACCTTACTTAATGAGATAACATTTGCAAAGCACTTTGAAGCCTTGAAGGCTACATTTTCTTTCAGTTATTAATGCTATTCTAGTTGCTTTTGAAAAAAAAAAATCATTAATTTTATTTCATTTTACAAAATCACATTTTTCACACATGTGGTAGRCGTTCTGTCAGGAATAGGAATTAACAACTGTGGTCTATAGGGCCTTACTTGGCTGCGAAATCTTGGCGCAAGACTAATAAGGGCCAGTCCTCCAGGACCAGGCACAAGACACACAAACAGGGCTTGCTGGTATTGCAGTCAGTGCACAGAAGGATTCTTGCTGACAATCTTTAAAAAGATTAAATCTTAAAAATCTTAAAAAAAAAAAATCTTAAAAAAAAAGCAGCCCTAAAGACTCTCTACACAAAGAAACAGGGTGATGGCTTCCATAGGGGTTATTAAGTGCATCTCTCTTTCGGTAATGTGCCAGACTAACCAAGCAATACACCACAGAGCTGTGTGGATACCCCTAGGACTGAGTACAGGATGGARACCTGTATTATACCCACAGCAGAGTGTTTTGCATGCGATTTTCAAAAGCACTAAAATATACAGAGTCTTTAAACATAAAAGAGAACTAATTAATTAACCTCTCTGTAATGTGATAAAGTGTGGGATTGTAGTCACAGTGTCTGACTCCTGCTTAACTCTATTGCTTTTATTTAGTTGCTCACAGCAGGAAGGTTATTCTAGACTGTCCCTGCTTGCAGAAAATCGATGAGAGGGAAGACTCTAGGGTTAATAAGAGCAAGAGTAGGGCTTAAGACGAATCAAGAAAGTTATTTTACTCTGGAGCTTTGTTTTGGGGTTGTGTTTYGCCCAGCAAACATAATAAAAGGTTTCTATTAAAACAAACAAACAAAAATCCATAAATTATCTGTGTCTCAAATTACGGAAGTAGATATTGGGGAAGAATAAACAAGAGTCAGTAAAATTGAGTCCAGAAGGAGCTTAATATGCGCTCTCTTTTATTTTTTTTTTGCCCATCTCTTCGCAATGTTTCAGACTGTATAAGAAAAGACTTGGGGAAAAAATAATACCAGTTATTTAATTTTTCTACATCTGCATTTTCGTGAGTATCAGGATTTTATCTTCCCTCTTTGCACTCATCCTCTGCCTTCTATCCTACACCACCTCCTTCTTCCCATGATACYGAATTTCTCTTCCGCTTAACTGTTACTCGTACTACATACTATTTCTCTTGATGATAATTGGCAAACGTGCTAATGAGAATGGACCCTGGCCAGATATTGTATAATAGAGTGCAAGTTGTCCTGGCTCTAAACTTTATAGGCAATAGTCTCCKCGAATCTAGGAATTAAATCTATTAATTCAATTAAGAAGTACCAGGACACTGTTTAATTGGCTTGTATAGGCTAAGTGTAAATAAGCAAAATGCACTATGCTAAGTTTCTCAATAAAAAAWTTCCATATGGAAATAAGCAATATTTTGCTGCAAGTGTGATGGTGCAAGGAAGAAAAAGAGCAAGCTTTGTTGTTATAGGTAATGGGTTTATAAAACCACCTAGTTTAGTTGAAAAACTATGCAAATTTYTAGTCCCACAGGCACTTCTTCATCYGTAAAGTAGAAGCTGYAGGCTTCAAAGTTAAATACAGAATAAGATCTTTTTGTTCGGAGTCTGGATAGATATGGATTAGATCATTTCAAGAAATGAAACAAAACAAAACAAAAAATGGTCTTTGATAATTGCAGATCAAGTACCAAAGAAGAGAGAGAGGAAAAAAAAAAAAGAGAGAAGTGAAATCATATTTGGATGAAATAAAATATTACTATCCTTCTTTAGAACATGGGAAATTGAGTCACAGAAATTTGCTGCATAGGAAAGGGATCAGACACAGCCGGCAGCTCCCCAAGAAGGTCTGCAAGAGCAGAAACAGAGTGATTTACTGCAGGACATTTTTGTTTCCTGGGCCCTCCACACTGTGCTCCAGAACATACCTGCTGTCCATGGAGCACTCTAACTGTTTGGTACAATTAACAAAGTTTCTGTATGGCACAAGACAGAGCTTTAATGCGTCGAACTCAAAAGACCAAATACCTCACTTTGCTGGAAGTCAGACAGCTTTATGATTTGAGGATAGTAAGGGGTAGAGAGATGATATCCTTTTTTTTTTCTCTGCCTATAAAACATGTTGGATTTTGATATGTTTTTATGCATCTCCAAGATTATCATGTTTGTCTCAGTCAGTCAAAACGACATAAATGTACTTTGTATTTTTCCCTCCCATTAACAATGCTGTCAAAGATTGGAGAGTTACACAKAAATGATGGTTTATTGGCTTTTCGAATTGCCCCCAAAGTGACAGATAAACTTGCCAGTGGATGGACATTTACTATCTGCTGTTAGGCCAGGAGGTCAGTGCAGCACAGGGTCACATTTTGCTCTTATCTTGTTTAGCTTGWAGTACAGCAGTATTTTCTCTGACCTGAATAAAAAACCAACCTATAACTGATAATCAGGTAGCTGTTTTAGAGATTTGCCTCGAAGTTTCCATCTATAAATGACAATGGTTTTGAATTTGATGTGCTTTTACTGATGTGCAATATAAAACAAATGCACAAACCATACACAGGAATCATTAATTCAGTCTAGAAATTCAAATAACTAGAGTGAGCTGCAGCAACTCCTTTAAAACTGGTTTTGAAGTTATGAAATAACACAGGTATACATGCATACATATGTATCACTGATCTATACATATTTACGTGTCTCAAAGCAGTCATCTGCTTTCTTTCATTATTTTTTTGTACTGGTTACCTCTCAGGAGACAACACAGACTCAGAAAGACCGGATAGAGGCCATGGCAGTGCTATACTTAGTATGGCATTTAACCAACAAGAAATAAAAATAAAAGAGAAAGAGAGAGAAAGAAGTAAAGAAAAATAATTTAAAATCTAAAATAGAGGAGATTACTGTGCAAGGTAATCAAATCAGAAAATTCAGTTTAATCAAGAAGCGCATATTAAAATACCCAGTCAAAAATAAACCCTTCAGCCAACTGGAAGAACAGAAGGATATGAGGGCTGGGAGATGTACATTAACTATTGAAATCAATGAATCTGATATTCAAAGTAAAAAAAGAGGCAAAACAAAAAGGCCATGCATTGTGCGGGCAGGAGGAGGCATCTGTTTATATGCCTTCTCCCTGTGCAGCGAACATGCTCTGCTTGAACTTTCCCAGTCTTTCAGCTTAAGTTTCATTCTTCTCCTTTCATGCTCTTCCTGATGAAGAGGGGGAGAAGCAATGGAGGAAACCTTAAAAAGAATCAAAATGTYCTAATATCAATTAAGACCATCAGGATGACTGCTGTAGGGGAGTGTGATGGTGGGGGGTCTACATTGACTCAATTTTTGGCTTATGTTGAACTGGAGAGAGTATTTACAGTTTCCCCACCTGGGAACGTCTTCACCTCGTGTCATTGTTTAAGTTGCTCTTAGCTAGTCGTGGCAGGGCCCAGCAGCAGCTTCAGTAAGACAATGTGCACTAGAAGAGCTGCAGTTCCTTGGGAAATGTCTGCCTCAAAAGACACCAGCTGAGGTCCATACGCTCTGGCTACATTTCCTTTTTTACCTTATGACTTGTTAAAAGACTCAGCAAAATTGCTAATATTTACTGTAATATTTTATTAATTTTTCTCCTGTGACCCATACATCTATTCTGCCTCATTGCATGCTTCTGGTTTTGCCAAGATTTGTAAAATGACTCTAATCTATTACAGGGTTGGCTCATGCTCCAGCTCCAAGCACAATGAAGCAGTGGTAAGGAAGCATGATCACAGAACAAAAAAGACAGTAAATCTCATAATCCACCATTTAAACTTTATGAACCCGAGTCAATCTGGACTTGCTGAGCCAAAAACTAGGTCTCAGACCTACTACCTATTATAAGGACCTGGCAGACATAGAGGGTCAATAAAGGAACCAACACAGAGGATGCCAAGTTCCCTGCAGGACCCACTGGAATTGTTCAGGTGCATGTCAAGAGCTCTAGGCTACAAAGMGCTAATAGCACTTCTCCTTTAGCATGAGCCCAGCATGAGCCTAGATACTGCTGCAAAGTAGTGGGTGTGAAGCAACTTGGCAGTTGTAGATTTATTATAACATATTATTATAAATTGGCCATCTCCAGTTATTGTCCAAATTAAGCTATATGTTCCATTTCCTGACTGATGTTTATTTCTGGCTTTATATCCAATTAAATATTGTCAAAATAAAACCATTTATTGATGCCATGTGTTAATGTAAGCACTGCATTTAGTCTGTTCACTAATTTGGTGGGTTTAGATTAAGATGCAGTCCACATACTGAGAAAAAAAAGCTGGAGCAASTTAGCAATTCTTTACCCTAAGCTCGTACTTTTCCCAACTGTGGCACAAAACTAGACTCTTTTCTGCTGTGCACCTTCCAGTGCACTTGTGTATCATTTGGGGATCATAACGCTGTTCAGAGTGCACTGCAAATCTCAGCCAGAAGTCAGTTATTTCAAAATATCTCTATAGATTTTCCTTGAACATAAGTCCTATATAATGGACCATAATAAGGACTGTGAATTTTAATATTCTGATATTCGTTAATAGTCTCTTCGTGTGTGCAGCTACTTATCTCCATGACTGTGAGGATTGTCTGAAACCATTAAAATGGCAGATTCTGCCAGAGACCTGCACTTTATTTCATGACATATTATTTCACTTTAGCCATCTAAATGTTACATATCTGGTCTAAGCCAGTCATACAGGCTCCTGTCATTATCCAGTCCAACACTCCTGAGACTCCTAGACATAGATTTGTCTCATTGACTAGAAAGGGAACTATGAACTTAGATCAAGTGCCTACTTTGGTGACAGTCTAACTTTGGATAAGCCTTCTTTTAATGATGGTCACTACATGAACCTATTCTTAAATCTTACTTCTCCTTCACGCTCCTCCCCCAAATTTAGCTGCCATGGAAAAAAAAAAAAAAAAAAGAATACGAATTTTGAAAAGAAAGTGCTAGAGGTTTTAGTATTTCTATCATTCCTTCATTGTAGCTCTTGAATGGCAGGTAATGTGTGGCTATTGATTTCATACATTTAGTGGACTTTAGAGGAAAGAATAAAAAAAAATCAATTGTTATGCATTCTATTTAGATTAGAATCCCATGTTAGGCTAGTATCATTTGTCTATACCTATGAAAAACGTTACTGTTTTGATGAGAAAACAAATCCTTAAGCTCCGTAATATCCAGAAAACTACACAGCTACAAGTTACAGAATAGCAGGAATTGTATCATTTTACTTGGTCATATGGAGATATGTGACTTAGCCTGCAGGGTGCTTTGACTAGCCTAAGCAGCTGGAATGATTCTTGGATACTGATATAGCTCAAAGAATTTTCACACAATCAAAAACAGTTCAGTTACCTTGGTTTAGCTGAAATGATATCACTGATCAGACTAACTACGGTAACTCACTGAGAGAATGCTTAAGGTTTATTAGAAATGTAAAATAAATCGTAGTCCTTTTGTCGCTGGAAGGGATATCTAAGGACATGCATTCAATTTGCAAMTAGGCAGCAAACAGCTTAGAAGCAGGCTAGGTACCTGGATAAGCAGAAATGCAATAAACTGCAGGACCTGATAACTTATAACTGTATGAAAAGACCTGAGAATTAAACACCCAGCAACTAAAATATACAATGCAGTAGTAGGCTTAAACACACCTGAGCAAGCTAAACCAGCACTGACTGATAATTGAACACAAAGGCTTCAGTACCACTTACATTCCTACATCAGCAGCTATGCTGTACTGCAGTCTGTGCCACGAGTCCCCTCTGGCATCATTATTCCTACTGCCTGGATTACAGCAAGCCCAGGTGTGTGCCAACTGCAGCCCCTTCCGTAGCAGCAGCATGGATGCTTATAGAGATAAACTCACTTATGGCAAAGCATGCCAGCAGAATAGAGAAGCTGCCCTGCCTGTATCACTGCCTAACTATCTTATACATGGCAATTTCTGTAGGTCTGCTCCTGACATATTGAAATTCACCAAAACAAATCAAAACCAAATAACAAAACCTGACCTGTCTGATTACCCTGAAGCAGAGGTAAAGCTCTGTGTGAGAAGTACCCTCCAAGTAACAACCTTAGAGGCCTTTGATTAGCAAAAAGGTCATTGATGGCTTAATGACCATTTCCCAGGTGCCACATTAATGAGTGTAAACTCATTTAAGAGATTTGTGATAAGTAATTAGGCTACTGTATAACTGCTGCAGCATATACCTCATCACTCCAAGGGCAAGGACTGATTTCCTGTGTGAGCAATAATGGAGACTCATTAGTGTTTCCTGCCTGCGTGTTTTGGTGTCTGCTTCATTTCTCCCCAATATCTACCAACCTGATTGTTACAGCCTGGAGTGCTATAAAGGAAGATAAAACTTTATGAATGAGTGTACAGAGCAGACACTTTGGAGGGAACTGTACATTGTTAGCTGTACACCTTGGAGGAAAACTGAGGATGAGCCACAGGACACCAGGAGAGCTGTGCAGCACCCGTCTCTATAGGATAAGCACACCACGGTCACGAGGTGAATCCACMGGCTGTAGCTACTCCATAAAAAATGAAATCATGGCTACTGGAACACCATGATTAGCAAAAGGAGTCAGGAAAATATTCCCATTTCTCTAACGTTTACATGTTTCAAAGAAGCACCATGAACTCTCCTGTTCCTCATGTGAGTTGTTCTACYTCCTGGGTAGTGCTACATTGAACGGCACCACGAACTTGTGCTGATGTATTAATCAACAGTCCTATCCAAGGACTTCCAAAACATTGTTCCGAGGATGGGAATGTTCTGCTCTTTTTAGCTTGCAAGCAGGTAAATGTACAGACTGTGCTTGTCTTACAGGGTGTCTCTGTATTCCTTGAAGAKAGCAATTAATAATATCCTATGTGTCAAGGATATTATGACAAAGAATTTTTCTCAGAAGAAAGCTTCTCTCACCATTATGTAGAAGGAGAATCTCAGTGACAAACACAGGAGGCCAGAGGAAGAAAGATGAATGAAGACAATCCCCTCCTTAGAAGCTGAACTATGAAAGGAGGAAGGTAAAGAAGCAGATGGAATGACTTGGCTTTACCGAGACCCAAAAAAGGGAATAACAAAAGTAGGGATTATTACCCACATCTACTATCTCCCATCCAGGTTCTTTCAAAGTGGAGTTTATGGCAAAAAATCTACATGCTAAATCAAGGTAGTCCACTGAGTTCCCTGTTGATATCCATCCTCCTCTTTGTTCCATGTTATCTTAGCTTGGAATTTCTTCTATTCAAAAAGCATAGACTTACATGAATTTCTGTACTCTTATTCCATATTTTTTTCATAATTTTTAGAATTCTTGTAACAGCCTACTGTGGATGATGCATTCTACATTCCCCTCATGTAAATGTCATGCTGTAGCCTTGATTTTCTTTGYTGCCCATGCCAAAAGTTGTCTTGAATGCTCAACGTTTACCTGCAGTAAGCACTGTAAAAATTCATGATACAGAATAGAGGAATACTGAATACAGAGAAATCATATTTAAGTTAGCAAGATTCTGAGTTGAAAATGACTGCTAACTTGGAAAGTACTAGAATGAAATTTTGTGTTTCCTATTCTTACACTCTTTCCTAGATATATATGATGTAAAATCTTAGAAACGGCATACTTGGCTGATAGACTTTAGATCCTTTAGAGTCTAATGTTCTTTCTGTACTTTTTATAACTTCTTAGCTCACTCTCTCTCTCTCTGCCTCATTCTGTGCAATTTGTGAAATATTTTTTCCCTTCTATGTTTTTTTTTTCTTTCCTTACATAGCAAAAACAATCAGAAGAATGGCAGGACAGTTATGTCCCAAATAGCTTCAGTTACTAAATCAGACACTTCATTATGTTGCTTGATGAACAGTATTGCTCTGAAGTATTTTGAGGACCTTTTCAAATATGAGTACAGTGAACATCATAAAAGAAACACAAAGTACTTAAAAATCTACTACTGTATTCTTATACAGCATCACCATTTTTAAAAATCTTTGTTCTCCCTCTTTCCAATTACTGTTCTTACTTTTCTCTCTTTATAATTACTATTTATCAATCATTCTCTACTTTCCTCTATTTTTTTCTTTTTTTTTTTGGTCTACTAAACAGGATATTTTTCAACCTGTTTGTCAGCGTTTTGTTTTATTATAAGTTTATTGTAAGTTTAGTTTATTATAAGTTTATAATAAATTTATTATAAGTTATATWATATAAGTTTATTATAGTTATTTGTGTAGAAGATGTGGGACTTCTAAACTTTAAGTTTATTATAAGTTTAGAAGTCCCACATCTTCTACACAAATAACTAGCAGAACAACACAGAGGAAGAGCCCACACTTTCTTTCTTTTGGAGTAAATAAAAAAAAAAAAATCCCATTGGTATCAATGGCAAAGGGCAGAGCATGAGTTACGGAAAGCACCTGAGGATTTTCAAAGACATTTATCCCTTCTGTAGTTTCACAGATGTATTTCTTTTACATCTGTTTGTTTCATTCCTTTTCTTTCACATCATTTTGTTTCTTCTCTTTCTGACAGTGTTGGTGTCCCTCTATTTTTCCCTAGGGAATGAAGTCTCCAAAGCCATTGGTTTCTGTCTGGCAGTTTTGTAACCATGTAGATGACGAGCATTCCGGACAGGAACAAGTCACAGCACAAAATTTCAGTAAAAGGGCAGGGATTGAGAAATAATCATTTGGCAAACAGACTTTCAATTTGATCAATAGATACATTAGTTTCATGTCTTGGACTTGCTGGCTGGAGGTAGATAGTTGAAAGCAGAAAGCTACATTTCTGAAGAAAAAGCAGACATAGTCAACATTATTAAAACATGCAAAGTCAAGACTAGTAAATATCATTATATCGTTATAACGTCACACTATTTATCTTCAGAACCCAACCAGCTTAAGGGGCCTGTGGTTCCTATACAATAAATGSAAAAAGCAGGCAATTCAGGGAGGTGAATTTAGAACATTGAAGCAGAAGACAATGCAGATTACAGTTAAACTAAATATAGTCAAAAACCTAAGACAAGAACAAAGAATATTAAGTTCTGTACAATTAAACTGATGTTAGCAAAATTGCTTCTTTTGTTCTCAAAGCCTGTGAATCTACAATGTTGTTCACAGAAGGTGATTAGCTGTTGTTCACGGATGCTAGATCAATGCTCTACGCCCTTCTTATGGAAACGTGAATAAGGAAATAGAGATGCATGGATCTAATTTCTCTTTTGCTTACTTTCACCTGTAGAACTGATATATTGAGCAAGAAAGGTTGAGTATTAGGAAGTCATTTTTCAGAGTAGAGCTGTGCTTTCATATAAAAGTTCAGTCCTAATCCAATCACTGTCATATTTTCTGAGTTAAAATTTGATTCCTCTAGATCTTTCCATGTGTAGACATTTCCGTATGTTTGAAATGGGAGTTTTAACAGCACATTAACTTGTACACACATGAAGAGACACATCTAAGGGCATAGAAGCATTCAGTGCTGATCACAGTAAGGAAAATATTATCGCTAGATTTTCCCCATGGATTGCTATTTAGTTTCATGCATCACAAGGACACATTCTATTCTATCCCCTCACACAGCACAAGGTAGCCTTGAAGATTCTTTCAACTGTTTTCTGCAACATGTTTTTAAAAGCTCTCCATCTCAATGGCAGACAGGAATTCAGCTTTGGCAGAGGGCTTTAGGGCTTGTACTACTTGCATAAGCACACCTGGCATTTTCTCCTGCTGCTCTAGGCACAGTTGGGTATGAGGATGTTCCTACCAACACTTCTAGTCAAAATCCAGCAGTGGTTTCAGGTTTCCTTCTGGGGAACCCTAAAGATCTTCGCTATTTATATCCGTTTCTTTACATCTCTTTCTATTTCATATATGGACAAAGAGGGAAAATTCTACTTTTGTTCTTTGAAAGCAGTAATCTGGATGGTAGTTTTTGTCTATGAGTGGGCAAACAGTCTGTTTGTTAACCATACTGATGGGAAAAACAAAATAGTACTTATGTAAGGAGTTATATAACTCTTACACATGGTAAGAAAGTGATCAGTTTGTCATAACTAGTTATGAAGAAAAAGAGTACTGATGCAACTAATTTTATTGCAGTTTTACATGTGATAAACACTTTTGTAAACAATTATGTCCAATTCTAGACATATTCAAGCTATGTCCTAAACCCATAATCTCCTGGGTTAGCAATTTCACAGGCTCTCTAGGCCCCCATTGCAATGTYTGATCACCATCACAGTGAAAATATTTTTCCTTAAATCTAATCAGAATTTGCTATGTTGCASCTTGGCTGTCTGAATTTAACTGGAGTAGCAACCAAAAGTGCTGCAATGACAAATCTGTTGCTACCTTGTTCAGCRTCTGTGGGACCAGTGTTACGAGTAACTTCCCTCTCTCCTGTAGAAGAGACTCTTATTTGAAGAAATAAGCTTTGCAAGTCCCAAGAATTTATTATGCATGCCACTCTCTCTGGGAAAAAATGATTTGGGCAGTTGATGAGCAGAGCTTTAACMAGAAGCAGCCTGCTACTCCTCACAAGATATTATTCCTGAGTAGCATTTTGGGCAGCAAACTATTACGTGAAATGGAGCAGCTGCTGTAGAACAGTAACTGTGTCTGTGGAAAAAAAGAAAGCTAAGTACATTTGTATTTAATATTCATTTCTACCTCTGTTGCAGAAAGAGATTCTGCATGGTTGTATGTACATAGAAAAATTAATACACAAGGGAATATCTCAACACTAATAAACCTGTGTAGGACAGACGGCATCTGGCTCTCCTAGTGCCTTTGCCAGAGCAGTGCCAATGAAAGCTGACTCCTCAGCTACTAGTTTTTGCTAAAAGTTTTCTCCTGTCAGCAGTAAAGCAAGGTTATTTCAGACGTGCCACAGAATTACTGTGTGCTTCTCACTCTGTTAATTTTTTGTAATATCACTGCATCCAAAGATTGCCCACTGAAATATTTTGCTCTGCTTTTATCCTACAGCAACATGAGGTTTTATGGCAGTCAAAATTATTTCCTTTCGTGCAGCTTGAAAACTATGCTAATAGGCCACCTCAGTTTCCCTTCTCTTCTGCAATACCAGGAAAAAAAAAAAAAAAAAAAAAAAGGAAATAATCAGTGAGATTAAGGGCTATGTGAGGTAACTTCACAACAAGCTTGTGAAAAGAGTGACTATAAGTGATTTGTATGATAGTTGTAAATTTCCCACATCAGAGCACAGTAAACAAATTTAAGTTTCCTACTGCAGTAGCTTAAACAGCTCCATTTATCCACAATCACAAGCAAAGTTCTGATCTCTTTTCTAAGAGAGTGAAGAAGAGACTTCCAAAATTGAGATGTATAAAGCGGGCTGGATGACTGGCTTCCCATTTTACTCATCTGATTAGAAAGGGACTTTAGAGAACAAGCTCAGCTGAAGACATTTATCCACAGATATCCRTGCTAAACATAGAAAACTTTGTCCCTTCTAGGTACACTGGTGAGTCTCTAAATGCAGCTGATGGGAAGAAAAAGAGATATGSTCACTTAAAGTGATTCTGACCTTATTTTACAATTCTCTTCAGGTGTTCAAAATGTATATGCATTCGTAAGCTACATATCAAATGATGACTGAGTCCTGGGCACCGCAGTTTCAGTGGGAGCAAGGAAACACCCTAAGGATCCAATGAGTGGAGAGAGGCCCTAGAGGTTGTAGCAGCTTAGGAGGATACTTGAGAAATCCTCATTGTCTGCAGTAAAATCATGTATTGAATAACCATGAACTCCCAAGAGCAGACAAGACCCTTTGGTATTCCCCAGCTCCTGTTTGTTTAGTATYGAGTTAAACTCCATAATTCTAAGTTAATTATGGCGCAGAAAATTCAGTGTAAGAGCAGGGTGCTTCAAATGGCAAAACCCAAATYCCGTCTGGTTTCTAAGAACTACAAGATTTTAAGAAAAAAAAAATTAAATATTAGAAAACATAAAGCAAATWTCCAGGATCTTCCACACTCCTATTGGTGCAACCTGGAACAGTTGAATTCAATTCTCAATGTGTTCAGAGAAAGCTACAAATAGCTGGGATTTGTTCCCTCTTCTTATTCYATTAAAGTAATAAAATAATCAGAGTTAGCATAACAGAGCGGAGCAATTATCATTAAAAAAAAGGGGGGAATTAATCTTATTWCATTTTGATATGTCTTCTTCTGAAGTTCCCGCCATAGCAATGCAGTGGGCTTAAAAAACCTCTGCAGGGGAGCTGCTTTAGGGGATTTTTGAGGTAAAAGARCACTGTCTGAACTCCCAGCTTCTGTCGTGTCCCTGTATCGTAGGGACTGGGAAATTACAGACTAAATGAAGGCAGTGGGGACTGGTGTGGGGGGGGGATTGCAGCGAGCCGTGCGAGCAGTGTCCCTGACACGCCTGAATTTGCAATGGCCTCAACAGCCACATCCCGGTTTGAACTGCCCCGCACTCGTTTAAACCGCCAACGGCCGCTCCCCGCTTTGAACTGCCCCGCGCCCGTCTAAGCCGCTAACGGCCGCTCCCCGGTTTGAACTGCCCCGCGCTCATTTAAACCGCCAACGGCCGCTCCCCAGTTTGAACTGCCCCGCGCCCGTCTAAACCGCCAACGGCCGCGCCCGGGTTTGAACTGCCCCGCGCCTGTTTAAACGGCCCCATCAGGTGCTGCGGCGCTGCTTGGGGTGGTCCTGGCGGCAGTGTCCCGGTGGTTCCCGGTGGTTCCCGGTGGTTCCCGGTGGTTCCCGGTTGACGTTTCCCTGCTTCCCGCCTCTCCCCTCTGCTTGCGGCTGCTTTTCCCTGCCCGGCCTCGTGGTGCCGAGCCCGGCACAGCGCCTCGTGGCGGCGACTCGCTGCCCGCTCCCGCAGGGTGCAGGGACCAGCGCCCCGGTGCAGTCCAGCCCTGGAAGTGCCAAGGTGTCCTCGGATGGCCTGCCCTGCTGGTAAGTCAGGGACACGGGGGTGTGCTGGAGAGGTGGCCAGGGTGCTCCACCTGGAGGGTTTCAGGTGGTTCTTAACTAAACACAGGGCACTATTAGTCTAGAGACATTCCTCACTTAGCTCCTTGCTGTTGTCTATAAGAACAATGAGACAAAGGGTGTTGCCATTGCTAAAAGTTGTGTGAAATGTACAAATTTTGTTTCAGTCAAAGATCTTAGTTTATTTTTAAACCTGAAATTCTAAGTCCATAGGGTTGAAAGTCTTAATGTGACCTTGTGATACTCCATATAGATTTGGGAGTTTGCAAAATCATTTTTTTGGTGGAGACAATCTCCATGAAAGCTTAGTCAAACTTTCATTAAAGACATTGAAGAAGTAAAAATGTAGAAGATGCTTGTGCAATAAAACATAGTCTCCTCTGGAATTTAAAATGTTGGCCCTTATCCTCTCAATGATCAAATTGTACTGAGTGATTTGTAGGTAATGTTCTCCCTAGTTCTGGCAAATTCCTCTGCCACATATCACTACCCTTACAACAAAGCCACCAAAAAGGGTGTTGATGCATTACTTRCCTAATGCACTTCATTGCCCAGGATATCATTTAGTTGGAAAATTAGTATTTGGCATCAAATATATAGCAGACAGACAAACTTTTTTTCCTTCTCCCCTCTCCTATCCCACCCTCCTCAGAAGTCACTAGAAACTGAAATATGAAATGGTGATAAAAATTAGCCCAAGACTAGCTTTTCTAGTATCAAACTTGTTAGTTGTGGCATGATTGATTTTGCTATGAGAACGTGGCCATTCTGCATCAGAACTGGAGGTTAAAGTTGCCAAATTCTCTCCCCCTTATACTCTGAAATGGACCATGTACTTWCAGTGTTGTTTTTTAAGAATGCACAGGTAGCATAAATGTTAATTGGAAATAGTTTTAAAATGTAATTAATTGATYTTTTGAGTGATTATTTGCATTGTTCCATCTTTCATTCATGCCAAGCAGTAGTATATTTGTAATACACTCAGTCTACATTGTTACTTTTTATGTTRCTGCTTCTAAAACAGGCCAGTTTAACCAAGTCTACATTTACTGGTATTTTTTTTTTTTTGTCTTGAAGCCTGCTGCTGCATATTCTCATGGATTAACATCCTTAACCAAGTCAATCCTTTAGACTTATTGTTGAGGGTAAAATTTGATGGAGTTGTGCAAATTACTAATGTTCAGGTACAATACCCATACCTTTTAAATTGATTCTTATACTGGTGTTGCTATCAGGGCATTAGAAAGGTTTATGGCTTTCTAAAAATAAATGAAAGATTATAAATAGAATAAGCTTGGAGGGTCAAGGGCCTTAATAAATGTTCTGGGATCACAACAAGATGCAGCTGCTCACTCCTTGTTCTTCATTTTCCTATGGACTACACAAAAGTCTTTTCTGCTTCAGTCCAAATTTACTAATCGGAAGCTTGAAGCATCTGTACAGATACCACTTTTCTAAAACAGGTAGTGTGATTATTTCAGGTCAGGATGCATGGGGTTCAAATGAGGTGTACAAGGTGATGGTCCAGAAAATAACAGTGAATGAGATAAAGGCCTGCTGGAATGAGATAAAGGCCTGCTGGTCTTCCAGGTTTGTGTACAAGGCACAAAATGGAGAAGAGCTTTAGTTAAAGGAGACTACATAAATTAGGAACTGCAAGGAAAAGCAGCTTCTAGTTTTGGTGAAAATGCTCTCCCTCAGTTTGCAAGGGAAGGTGCATTGCCTTTCTTTATAAGCATKTTAGCACTTGATCTAGGGAAATTGGACAACCATGTTACACCTACTTGACTGTAAATCTTTGCCTCCACTCCAGCCACTCACTAGTTTCTGAACTTATCAAGGAGTGTAATTTCAAAGGCACTAAACCTTTGTATCTTTCCTAAAATAGGAAGTTTTAGTTAGGAGAATGAATCTGTTAGTAATGCCACTGAAAGAAAGGGTATAATAAAATACTTGTTTTAGACACCAGGAATCTCCACATCACAGGAATAACTCTTAGTGGAAAACCTTCAAACAGAAAGCTCACTTTTGAGCTCACAGCTTTGTTATTTTATAGAACATTTGTGACTTAAATGTTTCTTACTACATAATTTGTATGCAAAGGTGATTGTGAATATTTAAGTACTAGAGCAATAGGAAAGGAAGTAGGTTGCAAGTCACTCAACATCATATTTCTTTTTTTTTTTTTTCTAGCCTTTATTTGAGTGTTTACTTCATCTGTGGACAAGCTTTTTATGTGACTCAGAGTCCCTTAAAAGCCTTCTATTAAGCTTCATGCAGTCTTTGCATTCCATTATTCACTAACCATGCAGTTGAAGTGGAGCTGCCTTGAGTTATGTTTGTGCATGCAGCAATTAATTTCTGKCATTAATGAGAAAAAGGGTAACCTAATGTACAGCACACTGGTTTCCTTTTTGCATTTCTTTTCTTATTGACTTGCAAATGACTCAAGTACAAACATAGTTTAAAAAAAAGCTGTCATATAGGCAATCTCATAGGATTTATTATAATGCTTCAGCTGTAATGTATTTGTCATATTAGCACAGCACACCACAGAACCAATAAAAATATTATCTGAAAGCAAGGACTTCATTTCTCTGCCGTTGAGAGGCAGATGATGTTCTTMACCTGGCGGAAACAAAGTGAAGGTGGCTGGTTCAAAGATTTGGCATTAGGATATAGAGTGATGCAGGTTAGGAATCTGTGTAGGAGTCCTCATTTTAAGGTAATGCAAATTCTCCTATCTCAGTCAAAAACATTTTGATATTTTAATATTGGAAACATTCATCTTCACAGTGCTGATAGTGCATTCTCCCAGACAACCTTATAAACAAGGTGAAATGTGTGATTTTTAAGTTGAAGTGTGAAGGGTACAATATGTTATGTACATAAAGAAACATAAAGTTATCCTGCCTTACTGCTAAAAGAGAGAAACATTGCTCTGCATTTGGAATAAAAGGAGTAGAAATTGTTTTCGCTTTTCAAGTATTTCATATCTGAAGACACTTTCATAAGACTGAAGTTCAGGAAAGATCATGATTAAAGAAGTAGTAATTCCACAGAAAAGGAACTTCTAAAAGTTTGCATCTTGTCTTAGGTAAAATTCTATTTCCTGAGACTTTCTAGAACCTTTGGAGGGGAGAAAAAAATATCTCAACCTAAATATTAATTTTTATATAAGTCTAGAAGAAAAGGATGATGAGGTTTCATAGCTACTAAGAGCCAGATGTTACTTCATTCCAATTAACTTGCTTAGAGTGCAGTGAAATAAATAGTAGTGTTAAACATTGTGTCAATAACTGATGAAAAATCTATGTATTATAGGAATTAATGTTTAGTGAATTTCACTTGAAAGAATAACAGGCTGTTGAGATAGTAATTTGAAAGAGATGTAAGTGTTAAATCTCCAAGGTTTTTTCCCAGTCCTCTATTTGCTGACTAATCTTCAGCAAATCACTTAAATGACTTCTGTTAGGTTCAACCTCTTCAAAATTATTATGAGTGCGTTTTAATGAACTTGTGAAATATTTTGGTTGGTTGGAAGAAAAGTKCAGAGTCTAAGCACCCAGGATACTGTTCTCTAGGATGATATAATGCAGAGGCATAATTGTGTAGAAAGTACACTGCATCATTAACAATGTCTTCATTTCCACTGGAGGAATTTCTACTTATGGAAAAGGTAAGCCTGTGTAAATAATGCATGTGTTAGGACAAGAAGAAGAAAATGGAGAGTTCTGAACATGCTAAACTCAGTAGAAAACAGTGTAGAATTGACAAACAAGTTGGTTCTGGAGCTGAAAGGAAATAGGTGTGTCCTTGCAATTTCGGGTGAAAATAGTTTATTACTGTGGATGCTACAGGGCAATGACGCAGCCATGCTGTTTATGTACTGGAGATAGTGGTGTTGCACATAGCAATGCACAAATCTGTTCTGAAGGGGTGGGCGTGGTGGAAAGCTGATGACTCGCAGTATGAAAGGCAAAACTGATACCAACATGCCTTAGGCTGAGATTGGCTAATAATTGACAAAATGAACTAGAACTGCTCTGTGCAGGAAGCCAAAAGTGAGAAAATGATCACAACTGATGTCATCACTTTCATTAAGGACAGAGCGAATAGTGCCCTCATTTTGACTGAGGAATCRCCAAGACTCTAAAAAACAATTCGGACTCTGATGTGTGTGTGTGTAATTTATTTACCTTTTTTTTTAAAGTTCAGAGTTTGCTTGGTCTCAGCTTTGGCCCTTCTCTCCACCTCCACCAAAACAGTTATTGCAAAGTCCATCTACAAACATCAAAGCTGGGATTTAACTAGAGCAGATCACCAGTTTTGTACTTTTTTTTTTTTTGTGCTAGAGAGGATTTCACCTCAAAAGGTGGACTAGAGGAGATTATAACACTCAAACTCAGAGCGTTTGGGATAGTTTAGCTTTCCCCCGCTTCCAGATGCTTCCTCTTCTATTGCAGAAACCTCCAGAGTGAAGTAGAGGCAGCTGTCTGTATACACAGCTGTCTTTTGGGGCTGGCAGTAACCTAGCTATGTTTGAAAATTCCCTCAAATCCTTAATGCTATGCAGAAAATGTGAACAATTCTCATCTAACAATATTGAGTCAAGCTCATTCTCTGACCAAGTTAAACACCAGAAGTATAACAAAATAATAAAAGGCATTGTATGTGTTTTAAATTCACTGAATTACACAACAAGCATTCAGAACCAGAATTAACTGATAATAATCAGTTCTCTTTAATAACAATAAAGCTTATTACTTTCAACAAAAACAATGGCACATTATGGAATTTACAATTTTTTTGAATATTATCTGTTGAATTCACCAAAAGGAAAAATTGAAATAACTTAAATGGTCTGAAAAATAGACTACCAGAATGAAATCTTACTGCTATTCAGTATGCAAATACAACTCTGAAGGCCTAAACATCACCAGAACTGAGTTTTACCCTTTGACTTTAGTGAGATGGAATAATGAAAAACTCTAGACCAATGTGGCTCCATAATGCTAGGTTTTACTTGCAATATCACCTGAGAAGTTAGAGTACAATTTCAGAAGTGTTAATCTTTGGCTCTCTGTCTCAAGGGCATAGCTTCAACTTGCACATACAAGTAGGTCCTTATTGTTAGAGAGTAGAGATATTCTAAACAACTATCTTATGGAAATGTACAAAGGTCCCTCCATGTGAATGATAAGGGTGTGCATATGCTTCTAAAGGGGCATATGGGTCTCCTAAAGCAGACTAGCCCAAGGAAGTGAGAGTGTTCATGTCCTTTTAATTTGTATTCAGCATGGCTGTGTTAGTGCAGTGCTTCATCTGAAGCTGCAGGCTTAATATGCTCACTGTTATGAAAATTGCTGAAGCCATGTAKAGCTCTGTACTTCATTTGTTCTTCACTGTAGCTGTGCTCCCAGGTTTCCAYCCCAGAATTAGTCAGTGTGGAGATATAGCAATATGCTCATTTGATTATTTTTGAATTTCTGAGTTCCTTCATGATCCTTCCACTGACCATTCAAGTCCCCTCATATGCTTGCCATTTTTTCTATCTGGGGTTCCTGTCAATTCCAGGCTTGTGGCTGTAAGAAAAGTAATACTTAGGAATCAGAGTATAATCTGGTTGCTAATAGTACTCTTCACAGCAAGCATTTTAAGTTCCTCAGCATAGGAAAAAAAAAAAAAAAAAAGGAAAACCAAACTGTTTGATAAGAATTGTTGCTTGTCAAAATCTTTTGTCCGCAGTGGTAAAAGCTCAGAATGTCCCATCTCAGTGTGAATTTTTCATTATTGAAAATGGCCAAAAGTTTTTAAATAAGGGATATGGGTTAAGAGTGAGGGGGGGAAAAAAAAAACATGGACAGGATTTTGGGTAACAAAATAACAGAATTGTCATTTAAATTTGTGACTTTTAGAAATACCCAGATGTGCACCTTGCAGTGACCATCTTTTCAGAGCCACCTCTAAAGCATRCTCATCACCCCAGATTATTACCAAGTAAACTTTTCTAACATAAAAGGGTGACTTTTTCTTTTTACCTCTTGAAACAATTGAGAGACCTGAAGCAGTATTGATTTCAGTTAAAACACTGGAGCAAGAAAGCACGTAAGGAAAATGGTATTTGAGAGAAAGGAGTCYATTGCATTTTTGCATCTTTGATGAAGACCTTTATTTAATCTGGTGGTGTTTACCTGGTAAGTTTGTGTTCAAAATACTTTTTAATTATATTTTGAAGTGATCCAAGATTACTGACAGTGAAAGAACCTGTTCAGCCTATGTAATAGGGGATGGCTGTTTCCAGCAGAAAGGAAAATTGCTCACAAAGAGTTAATTCATCAAAAGCATAAGCTTGAAAGAAAAGGAATATCTCTGTGAAATTTGTAGAAAAAAAAACCCCCACAACAGTTGAGTAGAAAACTGGATTTTGTCAAAAGAACATAGTGTGTTTTCCAACAGGAAAGCATTCTGCCTCAATTGGACTCTGAGCTCATTTCTGCCCCAGTTCTGTACCAAATGACTCTGCTCCATTTGACATTTCAAATTGGAATGTGTGTTTGCATGTGGGTGCTTCTGGTGTTATGTTTTTTCTTTGTTTTCTTAGAAACAATTATTTCAGAGAAGCTACTAACAAGAAATGTTAACAATGTGAAGTTTCAAGATCTGATTTTGCTGTATCCTTTAGTTTCACTTAAGGCTTGCATTTTGGGCTCATGTCAAATTTAAGATGACATGTTACATATTTCTGCCACAGCTGGTGACATGCAAACATAGGGATACTAAGACTCTGACCTATTTGGAGTACCTAAATATTTCCTGTACTCCTGCCGGCAAGGGGTGCATAGAGGAAAAGTCTTTATTTCCTTATCTCATGCTGGAAAATTGAATCCCTTATGTAGGCTAAAACAGACCCCTTGTGTCAACAAGAGAAGTTTAGTTTAAGTTAATTAATGGATTTGACTGAGAGGCAGTAACTTAGGTGATGGCATACTGTCAAGTATCCATGTGTGGCAGTTCTTCTTTTGTCCTCAGTGATTTTACTATAGACAGAAGTTAGTAGTCTGTCATTAAAGAACAGAATAGAGTCAAAATATTTAAGATCAAAGACAAGAGTGAATAAACTGGCAGAAATTGTCAAGTGTAGTATCTTGTTGTTGTCATGTCAAATCAGTGTGTAGAACAAATCTGCTTGCTTTATCAGCTTATCTGCTACTTTTTCAATAAGTGTATACTTTCCTCTCTTCCCCTTTGCCTCTTCCTATCTCCATATACATAAAGCATGTATTTTCCCAGGAGTAATGTATAGGCAATGATACAAATGCATGCAAGGTTTCTTAATTGCATTTGACTGGGTAATGTTTTTTAGGCATTAATCCAGAGATAAGATATGATTTTTATATTCTGAAAATAGGGCATTTGCCGGAGCATTCCATCTTTTGGAAATCAAAACTACTAAGTGATAGAGTAAATGATCCACTGGAACTGAGAATCACACTTTTTTTTTTTTTTTTTTTTTTTTCAAGCAGAAGACGGCATATTGATACTTGTTCTCGCAAGTATGGTCTTCTGTTTATATTTTATTTTTAGGATGTAGCTTTTCTGTGCTGCGAAGACCAGATATCTTTGTAATCACTGATGTTTGTGGAAACTGAAGCATTTTCTTTCATACTGAGCCTAGTGATGGCTTGCATTGAAGCTATTTACAAACATATCTTTTACTAGTTAATGCTGGATTTCTGCAGCTTTTGTGCTATGAATGTTATGTAATTAAACAGTTACTGCATTAATATGTAACTTGATGATAGGAAATGAAATTGAGATGCTTCTTTGCTATGCATGTGTCCCCTTTAGGTTGCTTGCTGTATGGGTGGCCTTTTTTTTAACTAGCTACTCTTTCTGTGTAATGAGCAGTACTGTGACTTGGTGAAGTTCATACAGTGAAGGGACTTATTCTGATGTTTTTGATCTTGATACAGGGTATTACTTTGTTAGACTTTTTGTAAAGAATTATATTTCAGAAGTCTCAAAGGTACTAAATAGGCTGTGGTCCTCATTATTTTCTTGCAGAGATATAAATTAAAAGACTTTTTTCTTTCAGGATAAAGACAGGTATATTTGAGAGCTACCCAAGTTTGTTTTTTCAGGGCTGTATGCAACTATTAGATCATGTACCTATATGACCTCTTCAGCTTTTCACACCTTTTCAAGGTGTTTTTTATCCTTGTCATGTATTTTGTTTTTCTTTTCCTGCATACCTCCAAACTAGTATCTAAGTATCTAATAATAATATTTAACAGTGGGGTATATTTGAGGAAATTGTATTAATCCAAAAAATTGTATTAATTGTATTAATCCAAAAGCTTTTTGTTCTTTTTTCCATGGTTGTGTTGGCTTGTTATAAACTTTAAGATTTTAATTAAAACTACCCTGCTGTGCTTTTATGGTTATTGTTTCTTCAGACCCTGAGCATACGCTCACACTGCATGGGAAAAATCTTTGCGGTGAATTTCATGAAAAGCACTATGGCCAATCTTAATTCTTTAGTGTGTAATCATATTGTGATTTTTTTTTTGTTGTTTTTAAATCTTGGTTATAAATGAATAGTGAAAAATCTGAAACTAAAACAACAACAAAGCACACCAAAAGAACTCAGTTCCTTTAAACATCTTGTGTAGATATGGTAATCTTTACAGACCTTAATACAGAGTGATGTTTTTGATCGCTTTTTGAAGTGGAGTTTGAACCTATTTTGTAGTCATTCAGGAAAACACTTCTCATGGTGCTTCCTAAGAACAGCTGTTAATTTACTTTAAACAGTGGAACTTCTCTGACAGGAAGGTCCTGGTACTGTCAAAGACTGCCAGTACTAAGAGTGACCATGCACTAGATTTATCTACTTTATATACAGGAGGAAACTGTTTTAGGATAGTGTGTACATGCAAATATGCATAGTTGCTATTCTGTCACTGCAGTAATGGGAACTATTTGAAGAACTAGTAAACCTCTTTAGGARGTGGATCATTTAATATCAAAGAGATTTTATTACCATTGACTTTATCAATAAAAAGAATGTGCAGCAGGTGCTGTGACATCATAACACTTTCCTTTTCCTGAGCACCTCTTCTCTGCTTCCCACTTTCCTTCTGTATTACATTCTAACTCATCTATGTCTCTGCTTTTACTTCTGATTCTTTCAAGMCCCAAATCTCTGCCAATTATATTAGATCATGCTGCTAGTGCCACAGAACACCTGTTTGAAGTTTCAGTGGCTGAAAATTGTCTACTTTGGGATTCTGTTACTATTTCTGTGCCAGTGTGCTGGYTCTCTTCAGGCATGGGTACATAAGATTAAACTGTCAGGCTTCCATACTTTCAGACTAGGACTCTCAAATATTCATATCAACAACCAGTTACAAAGAATATGTCTTGAGGGGAAGGTGGAGAAGCTTTTTTTAATACCAACAAAAATGGCCTGTGTATTAGGATTTCCAGTCTTTTTGAGGRAGTCATAGCTGCCATTGCTTTTGTAATGTGTTTACTTGTTATCAAATATATAACAGACTTGACCTGTCCTTTCTGTGACACAGTCTTCCTGGAGTTAATGTTTAACCTGTATGTATATATAAAACGTTCATTGAAGATAAAGTTCCTGAGATGCACTAGGAACCTCACAGTTTGTTTTAAAATACCTATGAGGGAACATAGGCGGCATTCATAACAAGCTATGCACTAGAAAGCCTAATTAATTATTGATCTTAATTTCCAAAATGAACCATTGCCTTTGATTTTTTTTTTTTAAATTCTCTCATTCTTTCTCATTTCAGTAACAGATGGTCTTTGAAAGAAAGCCATCCTATAAATTATTAAGGAAGATAAAATACTAATCCTTGTCCTTTTTGAAAAAAAAGGACATCCTTTTTGAAAAAAGAAAAAGCTCAAATTAGGCAAGAGACAACTAAAAGCAATTTTCCGAGTCTGCATTTCTCCTTTTGTATTGTGTAAATTAAGAGTCTTTTTGTTGCTTTATTTCAAATCCTTTTTTCTTAGAATTTTTTTTTAACTTTGTATGATGTTTGAAGATTTTGTTTTACCATGGGACACTTCCTCCCTTAACYTAGTCCAACATTTCAAGCCCAGTCAATGTGTTGTATGTGGGCTCCAAAATAAGTATGAGGCAGTAAAGAAAGACTAGGCAGTGTTACTCTTTAAACTCACCKTAGAAGTGTGGTTGTGTGAATCACTGATGGTGCAAATGATTGAAAATAATTGGCTTTCATAAGGTGTAATTAGTTAAAAACATAATCACTATTCCTATTTTTCACTAAAAAAAGTATTACCAGATACCTAGAATTCTTCTGGAAGATTAGATAAGAACTGGTTCTACTGTAACTTTGAAGTATTTAAATAGTGTATTTTAATGGAGCTTAGTGTACCTTAATAAAGACTAAATACATTTGTAAATATGACAGTATAATTTCTCATTTTATCATCTCCTAATTCTTTCATTTTAACCACAACCCAGATCAGAGAGAGAATATTTTATGTTGAACAGCAATCAGATGTAYGTTGTCTTCCAGAGCATTGAGAGCACAAGTGCAAAGTGTTAGCTGCAGTATTATCAGTCCCTGTTTTTGACAGGGAGAAATTGAAGGATAAATCTTTTATCTGAAAAGAACTAAGAAAAGAGTTTCATCGTTGGATTTTTTTCTCTGTTCATTTCAATTGTGAAAGTAGTGTTCTTGGACATCTCATTCTAGATATATGTTGTAATTAGAATCTGAAGACTGTCAGAATTCACTGCCTAGTTCTCATCTCAGTTTTTCTTTGCCCGGATTTGTTTTCAGCTATTCTATTGACTACATTTGGAAAGCAAACATACATGATATAGGGGYATGCTTTTGGCACACATATTAATTTCTCAGTGCTTAACTTCTATATTAATGAAATTCTTGTGTTCCTTGGCTATTTTTACTGTTCCTGTGCCAAATAAATTGGATTGCTAGGATAATTTTTTTTAGCATTTTCTTTGGATCCAAAAGAGACTAAAATGCAGATGTGAAACAAATGCCATTAGTTAAATAAGTGTCAAGATTTTTAGTCATTATCCTGTACATACATATATGTAATATCAAGAATAATGCTTACAGGAGYAGCAGAACTACTATAGTAAATCTCCAAATATTCCCAGTACTAGAAGAAGGCTTTATAATACTTCATTGTTTTTTCTTTTCTCCTTCTCTTTGATTTCAATTGTGCTCTTAAATTTGAACACAGGTTAGACACTTGAATCCTACAAAGCAGAACATTCATTGAAAAGCAGAACATTCATTGACAGATTTCATCTGAGTGTCCATGATACTTTTCCTKTGCATTGCTCCAACCTATCCCAATGCCTTTGTGTACACTGAAGGATTGGCAAATCCCTGGCAAAAGGCATAGCGGTTCTGAAACTGCTACCAGACTGCCTGTGTCCTGATTTACCATACTAATGTTCCAGAGGACCTCATATCCTGTGAGTTTATATCATCTTGTTGACTTTCTCTTCTGAAGACTGCTGGCTCTTAGCACCACTTCCTTCTGCGCCTGCTCTGGCCAAAGCCTTGGTAGCAGCAGTGAGAGCTTAGACATGGTCAYCTCTGTAGTTATGGCTCTTCAGTCCTATGAGCCCATCTATGGCTCTGCTGCTGCCTGTGATTTAGGAAGTCTGCAYTGCTGAGGACACTCACTACAGAACTGCTGACAGGATGATTTGTGGCCCCTTTCTTCATTCTGAGTAGTTCTTTATTCTACAGGTCATTCACAAGATGATTTATAGAGTTGGGTTCTACTCAGCCTGGCTAGAGGTGAGGAAATGCAGACTTAGTTATTTAAGGCAGCTAAGGAAAGGAAATATTACTAAGTAGAGACTACCTAGTGAGCTGAGCTAATGGTGAACAGCTGCACAAGAGATAGAATTGCAATTATTTCCTTGCTCCCTGTCWGCTACCAGGGAATAGTTTATTAATGATCTGAACTGTGTGCAAAATGTCTTCCCCCAGGCTAGCTCTGCTAAGCAGAGACCATTCAGTGCAGGTTACCCCTTGTTCTTGCAGAATGCATCCTAACCTGTCCATCCTTTCTTCAGTGCAGTGCATAATTTGAAGTTGTCTTCTAGTTTGGCATAACTGGCTTATTCCTACCCCCTGAAGGTATTTTGAATTCACATGAAAGATGTGCTTTTATTGTTGTTAATGTATGTGATCTTCACCTTGAAGAGCGAGCTGTGTGTGTCGTACATGTATTCGAGTTGTATTCTGTTCAACAGCATTCTAAAATCTCCACTTTTTGACGGGGTCAGGCTAATTTTGTCTGTTCTCTCAGTAGTTTTGTGACTGATRTTTAATGTAGTGTCAGCACTACCACTACTTAGGAAAAATGATAGTATCATGCTGATCATTCACCAACAGGTGGTAAACTGGGTAAGCTCTCTTGCTGGATTCCTCTCTTTGTTTCTTCACTCTAAATGGTTTATGGCTATCTCTGACTATCTCAGCTAATCGATCTGACCTCTTTTGTTGTTCTTAAGCACAAAGCCTAGAGAGTTATGAACTTTCTTTCACCCCTTGTTGAATTCTAACATCAGCAGGACTAGTCCTGCTTCAGGTTAGGCCGTAGGAGACCTTAAAGGACATTGCACAAAATCACGAGCAGGTTGCTTTTTATTTGCCGAGGAGACTCTGGACCCCTCTGGGAAGATGGTCCACTGAGGGTGGTTGGTTGTGGTATGACACAGGAAGATGTAACTAAGATGATACATAACTAAATTTGCAAAGAACCTTCCTCAAGGGAAAAAAAAGCTATTCAACAATTCCATCATGAAGCTGCTGTTATTTTACCCTGTATCAAAACCTTATAAGCAGAAAGAATAGCTTTGGTGTATGTTCAATTACATTCCAGATTGATTTAGGGTATTTTTTAGGATATTTTTAGGAAAGCTGCTTAAGATGATCTGTGGTCAGGAAGAAATTATTCAACTATGTTACCTGGGTTGTAGCATTTGTCAGTGTGGACTGTCTCCCCTTGAATATTTCAAAGTAGTTAAAGGGAAACCCACTGAGGATTCTTGCATGCATGAAATGCCACCCTAGCTCATGGCTCTAGATAGCTGGAGGCTGATTATAGTGGTGATGGAAACCATCATATACGTCTGCTATGTTTATACAATCTTTTCCCTAGTGACCAACAGMAAAAGCCTATCTGAAGATAAGTTACAGACTTAGACTTTCATTTGAACAACTGCTGCCAGAACAGCAGCAGTTGAAAACAACTGGGGAGATGATAGACAGAAAGGTGGAATTAGGGGCATATTGAAGTSCTGATAAAAGACATCCTGTTGTTGTACCTTCTGATACCTTAGTAGTTTAAGTTAGGTAATTGCTACTGTAAATAGCCATGGCATGTAATTGCTGGTCAATTATCTATTTTTAAGAATGATAGTTAAAAGACTTTAAGCTGTAAACTAAATTTTACTTTTTCATGTTATACTTTCTGTGATTATAAGTGGTCTGTTTATACATCAGATCTGCTATATCAAATTCAGCCTTTCCTCCTGGAAAGGTGCAAATGGAACTAGTGACGACTCTAAAAGCAGGTGTGACACTTCATCCTTTCAGAGAGTACTATGCTAATAATCAGTGAAATGGAGAAAATGTCTTTTTCCAAAAGACATAAAATTTCCTTTGRAATTTTAGGCTTCCTGTTTCATCCTGCACAGCTGTAGAAATGTTCTGATCACTTGGAGGTACTGCTTTATAGATGTGCTCTGAAAAGAGGTGACTGTTTATGGCAGATACTACYTTGAAAGGAACAGTGTAAAGGGTTTCCAGACCGACATGTCATTTGGAATGTTTTCGTGGATACTTCTGTTTGAATGCATTCCRTAGTGTTTATGGGAGAGGATTAACTTTGTTTCAAATGCAGCTTGGGAAAGAAATAGATTTTAGAAGCAAAGCATAAAGTGTGACCAAAAAAGGGAAAAGCAGAAAAGCAAAGCCAGACTGGTACCTAGAGTCAGTCTTGAATATCCAGAGCCCATCATTKGGTATATACTTGTGTTGTGGCAGAGTTTGCAAATTAAGTTGCCAAAACTCAGATTAAACTCAAATTGAAAGTCTGTGGCTCAGATGATTTATTCTACTGTAGTTTCCTCACTCTTATTTAAATATTCTGAGTTTTTAGAAAAGATGTCTTAAAAATGGAATGAATGTAACTTGCTCCCTTTCTAGATGGAAATACCATGCCAGTTTGTATGTGGATAGRATTAGAGTATTTAAAAAAAACCCCTCTATATCCACTGCTGATCATTTACAATAGTGAGCACTGTGATTTGTACTCAGTTCTCTGGGTGCATTTGCAAATTTTACACTTTTCAGACATACTTCAGTGTATGACTCTGAATCAAACCAAGTTTTCCCCTAAACATATTCAAACCTGTGACTATTCCAAGTAAGATTAAGAAACATGGTAAAACATTGGTGCTACTCCTTAGATACTTACTAATGTACTGAAGACCTCCATTCTATACCAGATATGAGGACTGTATCTGATGGAAAGAAGTTCTGAGCTGTGTAACATGCTACTTCACCCACATGCACTTAATGATTCTCCCATGAATAGAAACGTTTCTCTTAACTGATGCTTTAAAAAAGCTACACCTCCAAGTTTGTAAAGTTTATTTAATACWGGGAAATTGAGAATTTAATTCTGAAACAAAACTGTATTTATGATATAAAAACAGTGTGGAAAATCCACAGGAGGTAGTGGAAGATAAGAGAAACAATAATAGTTAGGCTGTTATGCATTGCATTTTTTTTTTTGGTGGCAAATAATTTTATGGAGAGTATTTTTTCCATGCATTTCTAAACCAAACCTACATCATGAAAGATTCTGGCTTCTTCATCTGAGATTTTAGCTATTAGAATTWAAAAAAAAAGGCTAATATATAAATGTATCTAGGTACTTCTGCCTTTTCAGAGGCAAAAAAGGTATGAATGCCTATATAATGTTTGGCATCAGACGTATGTGTGGCTGTATGTCTGGCATCACAGTTGTGCCCTTTTCCATAGGGGGAAGGGTCGTAAATTTGTGCAGTAAGATTTCTTGTCTCCAAGAACTATCATTCTACATAAACAAAATGGAAGAAGTAACATTATTGTGTTTTACTGATAGAAAGCAAAGCACAGAAAAGCTGATTGCTAAGTATGCAAGTGTTGATTAATAACTCCTAAAGCAGTTCCTGAAAGATATTAGTTAGGGAAATCCTGCTGAAATGGGGTGTTTCATCCCTAATTAGTGGTAAAGATTCAGGTACAGCTAAGACTAATAAATCCTTTTCAAAAAACTTRGGAATTTAGTTCCTGAGATTTGTGCCTCCAAGGGCTTAGCTCATTTTCAGGGCTGTGATGGGGATCCAAAGCAAAACCCCCCAAATTTAGTCTCTTCCATATCATTTGAGCTCAGAACCATATTAAAGTGTTAGGTTCCTAATTCTTCTGATTTCAGAAGGATTTAGGAATCTGGATATCTGAGTTTTGTTTTAGGTTATGAAATACTTTGAAAAATCTGTGACCATGTGGACTGTGCAAAGGAGGATTAGAGACTAGAATCTGACCAGGCTTTTAGAAACTTGGTGCAATTGCAACTATCCTAAAGTACCTTTTTATAAATAGCTAAAACAAAAAAGACTGAAAGTCATATTCAGGGTTTCAAGTGTGGATCTAACAATTCTTGCAGAATCAGACCCCCAGAACGGTTGAAGTTGGAAGRGACCTCTAGACATCATTCAGTCCAACCCCCYTGCTGCAGCAGGGACACCCAGAGCATSGGGCACAGGGTGGCATCCAGGYGGGTTTGATAGATCCCCAGAACAGGAGCCTCCACAGCCCTTCTGGGCAGGCTGTTCCAGGGCTCCGTCACCCTCACATGAAAGAAGTTCTTCACATGGAAATGGAACTRCCTGTACACTTGTACATGATACACTTGTACAGGCAGTACAAGTTGTACGCATTATCCCTTGTCTTGTYGCTGGCCACCACTGAGAAGAGTTTGCCCCCTCCTCTCTACATTCACCTCTCAGATACTTTGATCAGATCGCCTTTAAGTTCTTCTCCAGGCTAAACAGGCTCATCTTGTTCAGTCTTTCCTCATAAGCACCAGTCCCTTAATCYCCTTTGTTGCTCTGTGCTGGACCCTCTCTAGAAGCTCCRTGTTCCCCTCGTCCTGAGGAGCCCTGAACTGCCCAGTATTCCAGGTACAGCCTCACCAGAGCTGAGGAGAGGGGGCAGGATCTCCTCCCTTGACCTGTTGGTAATGCTCCTCCTGATGCAGCCAGGATCCCATTGACYGCCTTGGCCACAAGGGCACATTGCTGCCTCCTGGTTAACTTGGTGTCAACCAGGATTCCAAATCCCTCTCTGTGGARCTGCTTTCTAGCAGGTCAGCCCATAATCTGTGCTGGTACCTGGGAGTTATTCCCTCCCAGGTACAGTGAATCTTTTGGGAGATAAGATTCCCTGATGAGGSTGCCACCTATATCAACATAGATATGGCATTGCATGGGTGAAGGGGAGAGGACATATGTCAAGAAGAGGTTTATTAGGATGAGATAAAGCCTGGAGATTAAGACTTTTCCTGTGTGCAGTTATGTAGATATGGATGCTAGTAAGGAGCAAAGTAGAAAGGRTGACAAGTGAGGTAGGAAGACTAATTAAAGCAACCACTGTGAAAGCATAGAAAACAAATTTATTCTTTGACAGTGAAAATCTCTGTCTGAAAAAGAGACAGAGCTCTTGTGCTATGGCTTTTTTGAGAGAACTCTGCTGCAGATTGAATAAATCCAAGTAATTTAACAGCCTAACATTTTGATAAGATGTTTTACTGAAGGTTTGAAGTCCTAACCCATTTTAATAACTGCCTATCCATGGTGCTTTGGTTGATTACCTCACAGCACTTAAGCTATTATTTTTATGATCCAAATATGGATGGCAACATGAGTTTATATCGCTTTCCATATGGACCTTCAATAGAAGGACCATTACTGCGTAGTAGCTTTAAGCAATCAGCAGAAATAATGGCTGCTTTTACTGTGATATTTGTAAAATTAGTTTGTAAGACTATACTTCTCTAGACAGAAGTAAATATTATGAGGCTCGAACTTGCTGTGTTGGTTATTTTTAGAATGATCTAGAAACTAAAGATTTACAGGATTTAAATGTTGCCTTCCACTGATGAGATGTATAGATATCTGTGCTCAGTGAAAAATTAGACATAGTGAGGAAAAAACATTTCAGAAGGATTTTTTAATATATTTTGTGTTTTAAGTTTATCAGAGTTTTTTGTTTGTAATTTTTTTGAAGTTAATGTCACTTTTCGAGCCTAAAGTACTCTGTTTCCAAACAAGCTGTATAGGTACTTGAATGAAAATGAAGTTTCTGCATTCTGTGTMTGTCTGAGGTCTTTGACTATGAAGCCAATTTCAAGATAACCTAGTCTGAAGTGAATAAACTTATTCTACCAGGACTTCTTGACCCATTTTGCCTTGTATTACTTTGAAGTTCTAGCATAAAATCAATAAATGATAAGGAGGAAGGTGCTTGTCATCTAGAGTATTCTGTTTACAATACTCACTTGATTCATTGTAGAGTTTTATTAAATGTAAATCTGTACACTGTGGCTCACAATTAAACAACTTTTAAAGGTAGAGTTGGAGTGGGGGTGAGGGGAAGTTTCCTCAGCATACCTAAAGTTGCCAATGAAGTGAGTGGGCTTTCTCATGATCATCTTGCAGTAGTGTTGTTTCTTGACTGTCTTGCCCTAAGCTGGCTGACTTGTGCAGTTGGATGCCAAAAAATTTATCAGTTTATTACTTAAAGTAGACCAAAGGATTTTAGTGGAAATTGATGGAAAAAGTCTGAATTTTTAACTACTGTGCACAGCTATAAGACCCTAGTGATATTTTTTTGAAAGAAATAATTATTTTTCTTCTGTATGAGCTTAGTTTAAAATCTTGATGAGTCAAACAGTGTGAGCTCTTTTAAAAGAAAAAGGCTGTGAAATCCAGAAAGCAGTAACATAAAGTTATTGCCAGGAGGAGGAAGGAATCTGTCTGTTTCCCGACATGGTGCTTGATTCATCTTTACAAACAGTCCTTTTCCATTGGAGAATAGCCTTTAAGACCTGGTGTTTGACCAAGTAATCTGTCAGGTCAGCAAGGAGGGAAGGAAGGAAAGTTAGATCCTACTTTCAAGATCCTTTTTCCCTTTGCAGTCTGCAAGGTTGTCAGCAGCTCAGGAATTTGCCAATTTATGCCTGTACAGACAGTAGAAATGAGCTGAGCAAAGAAGTACTTTGGACTGCTCGATTTCTTTCCTTTCTTCTTGCAGTAAAAGCATTGAGTGGAACTTAGCCTGTACTTCCATTATCTACTTATTCACTTAGGAATGCAGGAGATGCTTTCAGACTTGACCAGGCACAGGAAGAAACTCCTCCCATCAGTCCTGACTGCAATCTGGTTGTGGAYTAGCCTAGAACCATAGGCAGGAGATTGCTTAAAGAACAGGTAACACAAGCTGCCTCTCTGAATATCTCTATGTTCCCTTTCATTGCTGGAACATCAAGTGATATCAGTTTAATCTCGTTATTCATCTCTTTATTCTAATGAAATTCTGCTAGTATAGCAAGCTCTGAAGTGTTAAAGCATGTATGAGAGGCCTTTCTAGAGAGGCTACCAGGTTTTAGTATAATTCCCTAGTGTTCCTTTCAAAGAAGAATGTCTAATCTATTCAATGTTTCTACTATGATACCAGAGTTTTACCTGGCTGCAAGCAGTTAGCATAGGAACCAGATGCAAATTAATCAAAACTCTCCTGGCCACATCAGTCTTTGCCTGATTCTTTCTCTCTTACTGAATCTATTTAGCTCTTTCCTTGTTTTCTGAAGATATTTTCCATTTTTATGAGATGGCASTTTTATATATTGGGGAAGTAGGAATCTACCTCTGCTGACAATTTAGGAATAACAACAAAGCCAAGGAAGAAATGCAAATCATTCAGTATTCATCAGCAAGAATAATCTCCATTTCAAATCTCACAAAAGGATGAATGTTTCTCTTAATATTTCTTGAAGGARCAATAAGGTTATTGGGGAGGACAGGAAAGAAAAGAAGACTAAAGCTGGTACAAACGTTAGCTGTTTATAAGTATTGTGTAGTGAGGTTTTATTCATCTGAACATTTCCAYAGTATCTAAGCACAGCAAGGTATTGATCTTGGCTGAAGGTGCAAATATAATGCTAATAATATAGGATAAGTAAACAGCATGAATAGGCCTGTGTAGGAAAAGGATTGCTACTATTTTTCTGAGAACAATATTAAAAGATCAAGTTGTCTTAACATCTATGTGAAYTTATGAACACCWYCTTTATATGTAAATGGTCCTACAAWTGATTGTAGGAGTTGATCTCTCTAAGAGCGTTATYATCCCCTTATAGGAGGATCACTCCCCCCATAGAATTTTTATTAGCCTAATWTCTTTTACTCAGCAATGAATGTCTAAACTTTGATCAAAATGGTATGAAATAGTTGTACTTTGTGCTTACAGATATATTAAATTTATTACTAAAAATCATATATGTGCMCACATAGCAAATAAATATGTCCATYAAATAATAAATATSATACTTATACCACTTCTTGACATGGAGAAGCATTCTAATTAGGGGTTGGATAYATGGGTAGCATTTTTCTTCTTTGTGCAATCTGTGTTCAGGGAAAAGCCGTGTTTCTCCTAATATGTATAGTATTTGSAAACCATAAATATCCAGTTGCATGAAGAGGCGAGTAGTTACATTTTGTGGTTTCATATACATTTTACATACTAGGARGACTTAATCCCTTTTAGTCTTTTTTATTCTTTTTTGATCTACATTCTCACTGGGTTTGCTTTCAGACTTTCAGCTGTGCAAAATACTAGAAAATTAGAAAATATTTTACAATGTTAGATCAGCTTAATTGGTATGTGCTTTGTCTGYTCAATTAAAGGGGAGAAAAAAAACCCAGCATGAAAATCTTCTTTGGTCTAAGTGGAGTTTACAGAAGCATTGCTGTGAAAATGAAAATGTTTTACATTCTCAGCTGGAATAATTCATCGAGAGCATGCCRCTGCATTGGGGAATGTGTCTACATACTCTTAGAGAAAAATCTTTTATCATTTGGATAGTTGCACAGAATATACCAACTCTATTCAGGATATTTAAAAACACAAATGTTTAACTTGRAGGCTCTAGWCTGTATTTTGGTTCCTATGGGCTTYTTATCACCAGTTTCTTTCATGTTCTTKACTCTGAATTSCCATCTAACTCTCAGACACCAAGTTATAATTAGTCTTTCATTCCTGTAAACTTCAATAGTGAATGTGCAGCTCTTCAGCTATCATTTAACCAGAATTGTGCTTTCTGGCAAGAGATGAGCTGTTGGTGGTTGACAAGGTCAGTGTTATTGAAATAGCATGAGAATCTAACTGCATATGCAGTCCTACTCCCCAGGATGCAGCATAAGGATTCTTAGGAAGATACTCTCATCTTCACRCTGAAACACTGTCCCTCTGCCTTGAGATGCAGTAAAAGCATCATACTTCAATATCTGTGCAAGCCATCTCACATGCAAGAGATGCTTAGAACTGTGCTYTAGGCTGCTAATTCCCAGATTGTTTTCCTTCGTGTAACGATTCTGGCAAATTTAAAAGGAGACAATGTGCTGGAGTTTGTGTTTCAGTAGATACTTTTGGTTTGATTGATACGCCCTTTAAAAAAATAATTATTATTCCTGCTCAGCTAGTTAAAATGTGCCCTGAAACCTGAGTCAGATCTCCCCTTCCCATTACCTGTCCTGAGCTTCTATGAGATCACCAGAGTTTTGTCTAATCTGGATTCAAGCTCTACCAGATGCAGAATAAGATGTTGCATCTTGCCACGTGGTCATCAGCAGCAAGTAAAAGACCCAAAGAAAAGAGTGGAGTTGAATATACTTTAAARAAGAAGTCTCACAGCAGTGTGTGTTTCTGAATCTGATGTATCACAAGGGCTTGATGGTATTAATTATAGACATTTTTCAAATTTTCCACAGCTGAACATTTTGGTGAGATTCCTGTTCTAAGCAGGAAGTGAAAACMAAGACATTGRCTGGATGGCAGAGCTCAGGGGATTACGATAAWGGTCACAGAATCAAGCTGGAGGCCTGGGCTCAGTCTCATGGAAATAGTCTTTGGTGGACTGATCAATTTTTGTTATCTTTCATAAAATCTTACTAGTTATTAGTGGAGCCAAGTTAAAAGTCACAGAGGATCACCATCAGCATTGAAGATTGCTTGTAAATACATAGATGCAAGTAAGCTTACTAATTTAAAAACTATTGTTGTGTATATCTTAACTTTGAAAGCGGTGGAGGAATATCAGCTCAGTGTTGGGTGACTGCAGTGGCCKTGCAGGATATCTGATATGAGATCTGATTAATATGTGCAAATTCCAGATGGGTGAATCTAAGGAGGAAGGGAGGTCAAACTCTTCTCAGTGGTGACCAGTGACAGGACAAGCGGTAAAGGGTGCAAGTTGAAACCAGAGGTACTTCCATCTCCATGTGAGGAAGAACTTCTCTCCTGTGAGAGTGACAGAGCTCTGGAACAGGCTGCTCAAKGAGGCTGTGCAGTCKYCTTCTCTGGAGATCTTCCAAATCTACCTGGATGCCACCCTGTGCCCCATGCTTTGGGTGTCCTTGCTGGTGCAGGAGGGTTGGACTSAATGATCTCTAGAGGTCCCTTCCAACSTCAGCCATTCTATCATACCTGAATACAATGTTTCTGTCTTATCTGACTGCTGCTTAGGAATGCACTGGAGTTTGGTCTATGCATCACTGAAGCAGAGAAATGAAAACTTCTGCATATTTACTTGATGAGATCAGTGGCATTGAAGCCCTTCCCTTCACTGGSGCAGGACTTCATCTCAGATTGACAAAGGTGAAAAAGAAGTATGGGTTCCAATGTACAGGATTTAGAAGGAATCAAATTTCAGGTAAYTGCTAAGTATTAGGCATTGCCTCATTGCATTTGCAATCTTTGAAGTTCATTAATTCAGAACAGTAATAAGACTGATAAAGTCATTAAAGAAGTGCTGAATATATACATAACTAGACTTTGTTTCTGCTTCATTATTTGACCCACACAATCATTTTCAGACGCTTAGATTTTTTGATAGGAGAGTTTTATACGTGTTTTTGAGATGAATCTAAATCATGCTGTCCAAAATATATTTCAGCTACTTTAAATCTGCAGTTTCTAGAGATCTACTCGCTCTCAGTTCTACTTATTATCAGTCAAAAATAACAGGATTTGAAAGAATCSATGGGATAGTTAGCTGTCAGTGTCCGGATGATATAAGGGTGTACAGAAGTGACCTGCTGAATATAATGGGGGCTTGTGGGGCTGGTCAAATGTGGACATCAAGGCTGTAGGTGGTAAATGTTGGGTGAGCATGATTTTCCTTCATCTGCCTCCTCCAATCCCCTCTGTCTTCAGTATGATTTATAAAACTGAGTGTCACCCCAGTTCCCTCTGTAGCSCAGGAGAAACAAACCACCCAAGAGAGCTCATGGGATTGAACCTGCACAGAGCTCTTGGAAAGAGTTGCACCGCTCTGAAGTTGTCTGTTGATCAAGTGTTTATGTGTGTGTGGCATTACTGTCAAAAAGAAGTCCAAAAATTTAAAATTTGAAGACAGTCATTTAAAAGCRAGATGGATGCCACTTCTGTTGCCAGAATCGATTTCTCCTTTAGGTAAAGAGATCAGTGATTAAAARAAACACTTGATCCTGAATTTTATGTGTTAACCTACTTAGTGTTTGCAGTGTAAGGAAGCAAAGCTTTTTTTTACAGTTAAAATGCAATCATCTACCAGTCTGTAGCATTATATTAATTAATTCCTTCTTGAAAATCTGGACCATGCAGGAGAGGCAACATAAGACCTCTGACTATTTTAATCTTCTTTTCAGCTCCATATTTATGTAACAGAGAAAGCTCATCTTGTTTCCAGAATTCATATATTTTGATGGACTATCTGTGGGCTAACACCCTGCATGAGTAATACAGGGCAGACACAGTTAAGGTATTTCATTAGAGAAATTTCACACAACAGTGAGGAATTCCTTAGAATGCCTTTGAAGATCCTAGCAGACTTGGCTGCATCTAAAGCCGTTAAAATGGATTTGTCCCATTCTTCTGTCCATCACGTCACTCATTTTAACAGTCTGTTTTTACTGCTATATCTGAACTTTGTATAAGACTTTTTAATCTTTTCACTTTTGATATATACAAACAAATCTGACAGGGCTATTCAGTAAGAGGTGAAAAAAAACTGCATTGGAAAGGAGAGAGACTAAAAAGATGCTTATACTGACAGGTGTTTATTGTTTGTCATTTATAATACAGAATGACCTATAATACAGTATAAATATATAATGTCTTATGCCTTAGAGGGTAGGCCAGATTTCCCAGCCAGACTGTGATGGGCATTATAAAGAATTCCCTTGGTCTTAGTTATAGYGGGTGTGTCACCATATTATGTGACCTGGGGTAAATCCCTGCAAGTGGCAGTAAGTGGACACTATTTTTCCCTCTCTTTAGAGTCATCTGAAAGAGTTCTCCCTGGTCTTTGCCTTAATATCTTTTAAAGTTCAGCTACCCAAAACAAAGGATGAATTAAAACAAGTATAATACTCCCTGCTTTCCATATGGGAACCTGAGCCATACTGTGATACAGTGTGATTTTAAGCACAGAGATACTTTTGTATCTCACAATGTGTAAAAGAATGACTGAAAACAACTGTCATGAGAGATCTGCAGAGGTGATTGAGAGGTACAGTGTGAAAAATTGACCATAGCCTTTCTGAACCTCTGACTGAAGCAGAGCTGCAACTTTGCACTTCAAAGAGGAATTGTGTGATCCCTGAGATGGAATGTGTGAGGTGGGGATGTTGCATGTTACCTTTGGGTTAATTTTGACCATTTCTCTGTAAACTTTCCCTGAAAATAGGATAAAATAGGAATCCTGGAGATCATAATTTAAGTGAAATTGGATGTTTTTATAGGTAGATAAATATTGATAGATACTCTAAAAACAAAGCTGTATTTTTAGAGATGTATGCACACACAAGTATATTTATATGTTTTTATAAAAGATATTTCATATGAAATGTTGTTTTCAGCTGATGAAGCTGAACAGGAATGACAGTGTTTTTGATTTACAGTAATGATAACACCTCTCTGGCTTCAAAATGCAGTTACTTTGATGTGATGGAGTTGAAATGTGGTTTGAGATTACTGAGGAGAATTTCATTTTGAGAACTGATTTTGAATTAAATTGACCTAAGCTACTGATGTTTTGAAGCTTCAAAGTTCCATCTGTTTGCTAAGGATTTTTACACTGTTCAGGGTTTAAACCATTAATTAATAAAAAAAAATTTCACAAAGAGGTGAACAAAAAAGCACTTTGAAATTTTCTCCTTATGGAGGAGGTAGGGCTTTTAAGTCTTATTATGATATTACTCCCATATTCTGCATAGCAAAGTAGAAGTTTTGTTCTTTCCTACTTCACTGATACATTCGGCACTATTATTACACAGCCAGATAACTTCGTTTGTTACATTTGAGGTACATTGTCCTTAGGCTAGTCTGTATGAAGAAAAGTTTGGTAAGTCCAGCTGTTTCCATCTGTACTGGCATTAGCACATAAATAGCTGCTAGATATGCCTAAGGAAATTCCAGAACAAGACAGGGACACCCAACTGGAGATCATGTTCCATCCTGGGACTTTGCTGCAAACTTTGCAATTCTTTCAGCCTGGAAGAAGATACTGTCCTGAACTTACTGGACTCAGGCCAGCTTGACAGCTGCACTTAGCAAGGATCTGGATATGGGGGAAAGATGAAACTCTTAAGCATGAGTCTGTGCCATATGTTTTGGGACTGGTCAGGGCTTCAGGCTTTCTGTAGCAAAGCAGTTTGATAAAATGTAATTTAACCATACTCTGTCCTTTACTTGTTCATTGAGGATGGCTGGGCTGTTTTGGGAGGTATTTTCAATGATCACCCAGGGTGTTTACCCCAGTCATTGCTAATTACCAGTCTCTTAATTTGTTATCACTAGGAATTCCCCTTGGGCCTACAGCATTATTGAATTACATCCCAGACAAAGCTAATTAGCTACTTAGCCACTCTTGAAAAGATCCATTACAATCTTTGGTAAGTGTGAGGATGTTCTTTATTTACTGAGATGAGGAGCTTTTTCTTTTTGCAGCCACTCTAAATTCTGTGCAATCTAGTCAAAGAGATTTATTTCATTTTTGTAGTGCTAGTTTTTGCTTTAATAGAGGAAGATTTTGTTACCTTTTTGTTAGTCTTTTTCCCAAACAACCTAGATGTGATTATTGTCACCTAAGTCTTTTTTAAGAAAAGTAGTGGTAAGCTTCTCTGCATGTGATCCATTTGCTAAATCTGTGTTGAGATTATAGATGGCTTAACTTGATCCTCAGCCTCTTCAAATTAATGCAAGCTGTTGGTGGAAAAGGCTTTGTGTTATGATGCTGCACTGAGTGGTGGAGGGCAAATTGAGTTTTACCTTTAACAGACTGTGCTACAGAAACTTTATCCTCCAGCAGGTCATTCACAGTCAGCAGATGAGGAATGTGGTTATATATTCATCAGTGTCAGTTTTTTCCTTAGCCTTCTTGGAAAAGGATTCTTGGATGCTGTATCAAGCTCAAGGCTAGGAAGTACAGGGCTATGCCATCTCTGTCAAAGGTGCACTCCATCTGAAGCTTCTTCTCTTCAGAGAACATGACCAGGAAACTGGTGCTTACCGTTCAAATCCTTAGTGTTTTTCCACTCAGAAGTTTCATTTATAAGGCTGGTATTTTAAAATCAAAGAATATCAAACACTTATGATTACCTTGTAATTTTTCTGACATCTTCATAGTACTTAATTCTTTAGCTGTAGTTTTGAAGTTTACACTCAAGGTCCAAAMTGATGTTTCTTAGCCTATATAGAGCATTTCTAGTTCATTCTGTCCTATTTTCTGTGAAAATCAGGATGCCTGGACATGAGTTCTAGCTTAATAATGAGATAACTTAAAAACCTCCTGCCTRCTTCAGAACTTAAGATAATGTTCATGTGCCCATCTCTCGCGTTCTCTTGTTATGGCATTTTATAACTCTTGGATCTTGGAACTAAAGCTTGGAGGAGGTTTGAGGGAGTTGCAGTGCTTTAGGGCTGTGTGTGAGTTCTGTGTGCAGAATAATACACAACATGCACAACCATGAAACTGTGTTCTTCRCTTTCATCTTGATAGTAATGATTGCTGTAACTTATATTTCAACATCCAGTGGGCCTGAGAACACAGGTGGGCTGTAGAACACTGAAGTGTTCTCTACGTTGTATTTTTAACAAGTTGGATGTAAGTCTAAGTTGATGATTCAGTTGATCTGTTTTCTGCAGGATGAGCCTGTTCCTCAATTTAAATTAGAGTTCAGGCCTATCTCCTAAGCCAGATATTTATCCCAATCATTAATGGTCACTGGACTTCTCAAATTCTGTCTTTTTTTCTAATGCGATTCCATTGTGTTACATGCTGGTGATTCWTACCCTAGGTAAGAGCATTGAACTCATTGAAGATCTGCCTCTGGTTATGTTCTCTGAAATGTTATGGACTCATATGCTGCTCTGGAATTCTTCAACCTGAACCTTAATTAAGCTGAGCCGCGTCAAACTACATGAGGATAGTTGAGCTATTTAGATTCTCCTGTAACTRTGTACAATTACCTAAAATATTATTGACTTTAAGGCCAGACAGAAGGAGAGTCATAATTCTTTAATACTTGTAACATTAAAAAACAGAGCTTTCCTTTGAGCATTTTATTTTTGCTTCATYCAAGAGCTTAATGGATAAACAGGAATAAATCATTTTGAAAGATCTACAGACTTCCTGGAAGGGCTMAAGTTAGTTGTGATTTCTTTTCTTTGTAGTCACCTCTGGTGGTTGATAATCATAAATACTTTTAAAATTGTCCTGTTAATTACTTAAAATTTGCTTGCCCAAGCAAGGCCTTGTTTTCCTGATTGTTCAGAAGAATTTTGTATACATTTTTGAGAAACCTGACCAGACTTTAATGTTTATTTAAAAACAAACAAAAAATGCCCAAAACTTGAGTACAAATAATTTTTTCTTAGTGTTTCTGATCTTTGTTTTACATATGAGGAAATGTTCAGTTCTCAGCAAACTCCATGTTTAAATCCAAGTGTGATAAGCAGATATAGATTGGCAGATGCAGCTGACTTGGGAAATATCTTTTTATCTGCTTGCTTTAGTGCAAAAATTAATTTTACTYCTTTTTCTCTTGTCAAGCCTATCCAGGCAGTACAGCAATGAGATTGAATCAGGATAACTTTCTTCATGGAATGCAGCAGAACCACTTGATTCAAATTCAAAGAAAAAATTCTACGTTGTGTTGCTCCTTTTTAAAAAAAATCTCTCATAAAAATTTTTTTTCATGCAGGATGTTTGGGCAAAATTCTGTTGGATACATTCTTAAGAACAAACAAGACTTYGCTTTCTGATATGAAACAAGGCCAGGAATCACAAACCCCTGGTTTCACTTAAACAATTTGGTTTGAGACTGAAATCATGGTTAATGTGTATTTACACAATAKATGTCATTTTTTTCAGAATTTTGCGAGTTCTTAAGTGGCTGGAAATAAAATATCAATTTTGCAAATCTAATTGATTTCTCAAAACCGTATGAGAGATTATTCAGTTTAGTTCAATTAATTCTCTTTACAACTGGGCTCAATTGCAGGATTTGACCAACTGCATATAAATATGTAGCAAAAATACCACTTTCAGATGAAGTATAACTGTTTTTAAGAATTAWAAATTATCATTCAGTTACTGCTTTTTCACTGGATGTAGCTAATAATGCATATTCATTTTTTTGAAAGGCACGTGGCATGAACTGGAGTTAGAATTGTAAGATAATCCCCAAAGTGTTTGAACTGGTAGAGCAGAATGAACTGAAGTCAAGTCTGGAGTTCTCTTCCATATTTTTAAAGCACCATGCACTCTGGGAAGTATTTAAAAGCCTGCATGTACATAATGCTACCACAATACAAAGATTTTTTTTTTTTTGGAAGAAAAAAAAAAGCCTTATCACAGATGGCATATCACCTAGCTTTCAAGTACTTTTTATATACTCTGTCTAGTTCTTTAGAAACTAGACCTGAGTGGGATGGATCACAGATGTTAGGAGAAGGTGATATAATAGAGCTTTTCTGGGTTTGGTTTCTTTAATTCCCTAAAGAGACAAGAGTTTAGCCAAGTTCACCTTCTTTRCACTACAGCAAACTACAATACTCTGGTGGTGTTGCTAGTAGTTTTAATGGAACAGCTATGTTTCATTATTTCATTGTTCATGAAACTAGGTTGTATTCTGGTTTTGTTTAGTTAAATTGTAGAAATGTCAGTAACAAATATTTTGTAGATATTAGAAACTTCTTTAATTTGTAAAAAACATACTCTGTGCTCCAAGGTTGAAACTGTACAGTGCCTGGTATATACTTTTCTTCTTCATTATTAACTATTACAGTTTTCCTCCCCACTTTATAACTTAATATCAGGGTAGGATTAGATACCCACCTTCAAAGTGTTATGTGAGACTGGAGTTTGTTGCTATTTAAGACATAACAGAATCTGTCAAGCTATGAAAACAGCAACTGAAGGCAAGTGAAAGAAGARGAAAAAAATTGTGCCACAGGAGGAAGAATAAAGAAAAATTTGCATAGATGCTAATTTGTACTGATATTAAAAAGTAATGGAGCACTGTTGCAGAAGTCACTACTTTTAATGTTCTGCSTAAGGGAAATATAATAGGAGTTAATAGGGAGAAGAGGAATGGTAGCAGGAAAAATGATAAATCTTGTTAAATTGATGCAAAGTCTGAGGAAGGGGATTCTTGTGTGATGTGGAGGAGGCACCCACAGGCAGGAACTTTAAAACTTTCAGATGAAAATCAGTGAAGGAGCATATTGGAATAGACAGCTAAAGTGAGTCAGTGGTTGGACTAAAATAAATGAATAATTCATTAAGTATATGAACACCTGCTGCTTAAAGCATGTGTTAACAGAACAAATTGTAGTAAATCAGTGCAGCTTTTAGTTGTTTGAAAGAAGGAGTTAAAGAACTATTCTCAAATACAGGAGCTGTATGGGAATATTCAGCTGCAACAGCGATCTTGCTCTCAGTAACCTTTGTGTAATATATTGCTACATTGTCAAAAAAAGGAGATAAAGACATCCACTGGGCGCTCGATTATCTTTCTGAACTGTTTCAAGCTTTGAATCTACATTCATGCTTTGAATTTGTGCCACTTAAACTTTTTCTTCTGGGTAGCTGCTGTGAGCATTCCTATTTGGGAATGGGAGCGTAGATGAAAGTTAGCCGTGCTTTTCTAGACYGCTGGGCATGGGAATAATTTATGTAGGGAATCAAGGGATTGGTTGTGTTCTGACTTTAATGTGATTCACATGTCTATAGATAGTTGATTTGTTTGTGTGTTGAAGGTGCTTTGTGAAACTCTAGATATGTTTAGAACTTCTGAAAAGTGATATTTTTCTTAGCYGTTATCCTAGCAAGATCACATATGTCCTAGCAAGCTGGTCATGTATTTTGTTATTGGCTTTTCTCACTGTAGTATGTGGGAATTCTGGGAAATATCCAGGATGTTCMGTGGATTCTACCAGAAGATGAAGAAACATTGCCACAACAGATATTTAATGCAATAGTCTCTCGATGATGTATCGCCAATCATTTTGAATATTAATTACCTGCAGCTTTTTGGGGTGAAGGGGGAGCAATTATTTCTAYTGCAAACAGAACTTAATGTTTCAGAAGTCATATGCTAGTGACTGTTATGTCCTTTTGAAAAAAAGCAGCTGGACCTATATGTTTCAACTTCTTTTGCAAGATACTATTTTTGATTCTTTCTCTAAAAGAATGCTGAAAAACACCCCACAATGTGTGGGATGTCATCTTGGTAAAGGTGGCATGCAAGAAAATGTAACAAGATGATAGTTCCCTCTGGTACCAGAATTATGAGTAAGGGTTGTAACATTATATTGAATTATCTGGCTCCCCAGAAAAGACAAGGGCAAAAGAAGAGATCAAACTTAGGAAATTTGAGACTGAAATTAGGCTATTTCCTGAGTTACATGTGAAGTAAAATCAGGTGGAATATCAAACCAATTCTAWTTAAATAGACAATCAGGAAGCTGCCCAGGGCAGATTCTTTTGAGGGCAAGAGATTGACACAGCTTGCTCACTTTTCTGTTAGGTCAAAGCATATGAAATGCCAGAAAAATGTCAAATATGTGTTGAACAGAGTTTAAAATTCAGAATCCTGTCAAATGTACATGAGTATGCTTTCTCCCTTATCCCTGAGGGATATTCTCCTAGATTACTTATTTTACTTTTGTTTGATTCGCGTTGCCCTTTCCAGTGTAACTCACATTCCCTTTCTGGTTCCAACTTTTCCTTATCTAAACTTGATATAAAATTCTAGCACTAGCAATATATGACCTTAGGTGGAAAAAACAGTCCTGAAATAGTTTTGGTGAATTTGGTAATATATGTGGAGTTCCATAAGGAGAAAAAAAAAAAAAAAAAAAAATCTAGTTAAAGAGATTCCATTAATATTCAAAGTGAAGGTAATGATTTTACACATTGATTTCTGTGGGTTAGTATTGTCTTGCCTGTTTATATAGTACCTAAGGGGCTACTGAGCAGGGTCTAAATATTGTCCCCATAGCACATACAATATAACCTTTCTCTAGATGTAAACGGACCATCACAGACTTATCAGTTCTGAAATTGTTTCTCATACAAAAGGTTTGTTTCTGTCACCTAGACAGCTGGATGTAGCCACCGTGACACATGATGCTGTCACATAGTGAGCAGGCAGATGGGTTTTTGGGGAAAGGAGGTGGAATTAGGTGCTGAAGAATGTCTTTTAAGCTGAACTAAAAGATCTCTGTAGTCAAACCTCTGATTGCTGAACATAGCCTTCTCTTAACCCATTGTAATGAGCAATCAGAAGCAGTGTATTTGGAGTGATTCAACCTTATGTTTTCCTGAGCTCCGTGAGAAGTGTGTTTATTTTGCAGCAACTTGGTAAGATTCAATTGAAAGTATGAGATAAATTTTAGAAGGAAAACATAGAAAGTTTACTTTTCTTTGCTAATATAAATTCAGATTTCCATTGAAGAATATTTGAAGTTTAAAATTTGCTCTTTTCTATTTCTTGTGACTTAAAATATGCTAGACCAGTCTGKTTTTTTTGGAGTTTTGCGAGACTTTGGATGGTGCTAAAATCATTAAAGGAAACTGTCTTAAATATTATTGGAGCTTTTAAATAGTTTGAAGGCTGTAGTGCATYCAGTTAAAGATGGAGGAAAAAAATACAGATTTAATCAAACTGAGCTATTTCCAAAGGTCAGGGAWAACTTATCACTTGAAGTCTTAAAATGAAGACTGGATGTTTTCCTTAATGAGGAATTACAAAATTGGTATAGGAATTTTTGCCAGAATCTTTGTTCCATATTAGACAAGAAGTCAGGCTAGTTTCTGACCTTAACATAGATGAATATCTCTCTCCTTTATGAGGAAATGAAAATGAGAAGTTAAGAATCGACATCTGAAGTATAATTTCAGAATCCACTGTTCCTCTGTATCCAACTGTAGTTGATCTCTGTTTTCAATAGAAAAATCAATAGAAAAATCAACTATAAATAGTTATAGAAAGGGCAGGTCCAATGTCTTTCCGTCTGCCTCTTCCTACCTCTCACTTTCTTCTGTCTTTATTTGGAGAAGGGTTCAGTCCAGAACTTGTCCTCTTTTCAGGAACCCAAAGCTAGGGAATGAATGAAAAGGAGGGGATGGGGGGGGAGTAGGAGAGAGAATTAAAAAAAGAATTCATATTAACACAGTCTTAAGAACTTCAGAAATTATTGCTGTCCAGGTGACTGTGTCTGATCATGATCGAAGTAAGCAGTTTTTCAGCATAAACTTGAGTGTGTGGCTGGACAAGCCCATTGTCCTGGGACTGATCTTAAATATTGGGTACTATGAATGTTTTTCATGTGTGCTGAAAATAGCTAGCTTAGATTTTCTTCTCCTGAACTTAAATTCTGCCCCAAAGGCACTCTTGATATTGGCATATTTTGCTAAATATATAATTCAACATMATTCAGTTTACTACAATTTTTTTAATCAACAGTAGTGTTCCATTTGAGTAGCAGCTGTCATTAGCGAGATTGCAAGGGCAATAAAATATTGTGACAATTAGAAATGTTGTGTATTAGTCTCTAGTTATATGTGGTGGTCCACATGTCGTGAAGTCATTTAGATATAATCAAAACAACAGAAAGTGAAAAGTGCAGTTTCACAATCYTATTATTTTGTTTTCAGATGTGGCTTTCTTTTACAGTAAGACATCTGCAAAAAAAAATTACATTTCACACAGCTTTTTTCTGAACATGCCCATTTATTTAAATGTGATCACATTTTGCAGAGTGAAAATCATGATTTTTTTTCTTCTATTTTGCCTGATCTTAGCACCTCATGATCACAGACTCGCTGAGCTGGGCAGTGCTTAGGCAACAGAATAAATGTCCATCTTTGAGAGGAATGTATTGCCCAAGCAGACATGATATGTTGCATTGGGCAGTAACTGGATGCTGTTTTCTGCCTTGGTTGTGGAAAAGTTTGAAGTGCAGCAGTTAATCCTGTTGATACCCACACTGAGTATTACATTTCTGTATTTTTAGAGAGCATTTTTCCTTTAATATACTTTATTTTAAACCAGTTGTGGTATATACTTGCTATTCTAATATTTCTTGTATTTATGCAGCTCAAACTTATCCTGGAATAAGTTATTAAATTGCTTGAGATCCAGGAAAAGTCAGTATTCCATATAGGAGAAGATAAATTAAAGCAGCGTGAGTAACAACAATATCATGAAACAAGTTGAGAGTCTTATTTTCTTGCTCTTGAAACATCATTAATTTTATTTTTCTCTAAATATTTTTGTACTCTCTAGACCTGTTCTAATTAGCTCCCACGGTACAGTTGTCTCTCCCCACTGCATACAGATGCACAGGTTTTCAGTATTAAGTCCCTGTCTACTTTATTCATGTATTTATTTGGTCCTCAGTTTTTAAGCAAGCTTGTTAGCACTGCTGCATGTGGCTTCATAGACTTCCCTGATACCTTTTGTGAGAACAGTTTACTTTTTCACTCACCTTTGCCCTTGCTACTGGTGAAAAACAGCACACTGAAGGTTATATGGAGCATGAAATAGCCCAGGAATGGCTTTTCTTTTGCTACTTAAACTTCATTTAATGAAGCTGAAATGCAGCACTATCAGCTGAAAAATGTGATGGGAATTTACCTCATAGGCTCAGGAAAGCATCTGTTGTAGAGAACAGAAGCTTTCTAAGCTCAAGGCTAAACAAAGCTCTTTTYAAAGCACGTTCCCATCATGGCAACAAAGAAATAGAGTCAATGGAGCAGAGCACAAAGGAACAACGTGAGCTTTTGGATATGTGTTGCAGGAGAGAGTTCAGTGCATTGAGTCATTGAAACCAATATTTAATATCAAACTCCAAATTGTTTTTTCGGTTACTGTAAAGATGTCACTCTTCTCATTCTGTATTTGATTAAAGTGTGGGAATTGTCTTCATTTCTTYGAAATGTATTTCTGAATCTTCTCCATTTCCTATTTTTAGTAATTTCTTGCCAAGGTGGACAGTTTAGTAAAATAAGCGTCACTGTTTCAGGCAGAATAGGAATATCAAATTTTCTATTGCTAGCACAGACCCATTTCAATCTAAGTCATAAGAACCCAAATGAATATTTTGTACCTGCAAACTGTCATCAGTTTTCTACCTCACCAGCTGATGGTGCTGCTGGAAAAAAAAAAAAAACAACCCACCCTAATTGTCAGTGCCTGAAGAGATGGAATAGAGCTGGAGTATAATCAAGAACTAAATAGGCAAAAATGGCTGAAAATGAAGGGAAATAGAGGGAATGGTATATCCTAGCTGCATGTCAATAATGGTGCAAATAAGTAATTACAGTTAAATTATCCCAATATGACTATTTCATTTCCTTTTAACTAAGGTGTCCATTTCATGTTTTTTTGTCCTGACCTACTTTTTTCTTTTTTAGTCCATATTTATGGTGAGAGATGGACATTCAGAGGGCTCTTGACCCCTTTGAGGGTGAGTGTTCCACTCACGTTAGCGAGGGCAGAATTTGGCTCTGACTGAAAGATGCTGCATATTCCAAGCTTCTGAAAAATACTTTATGCATACTCATACAAGGATATATTTGCATGCAAATGTGCTAAGTGGTATTTCAGGTCATGGAAATATTTATGAGGATAATTAACTTTGCATGTGGCCATCAAAGTCAACAGCACAACTGACTGTTTAAAATTAAGCATGTCCCTAGGCCTAAATATGGATTTTTTTCCACTGAATTTTAAGAAAGAAATATTTAATAACAGATTCTACTGAATAAGGAAGAACAATCGCAGGAAATTAGACTCCTCCACATTTCTTCCTCGGGGAAAAAAAGATCCTTTTGGAATGTGTAATATTCTAAACTTGCAAAGCACTTGAGAAGAAGCTGCCAATTTTGAGACAAGTACATAAAATGGTTCAATTCCAAAGGACAGTAACTTTATAACAAAACTGTACATAGACTTTTTAAAGTGAAGTCTCATAAAGCTCTTGTGTTTTCATTGTTAATGATTGGTGCAGCAATAATTACTGTCTTAAAGAGATACAAGGCTTAAACTTTACTGAGATGGGCTGCATATTGTAACTTTCAGGTACATGCTTTAAAGAATTGCAAAATAGGTTCTTTATTTCCCCTATCATTATGTGATTTAAAAAAATACACAGTCTAAGTAATCTTGTTTCTCATTTGGTTAACTTTGAGTGTCTTTAGTGTGTCTAATGGCATGTTGGTTATTTTTTCCCCTCTTATTCCAAATCTAACAGCAGTTGAGATTGAGGTTGACCCAGTGTATGACACCTGATTGGACTCATCTCACTCTCTTATGGGACAGGCTTCTGTAACTGAGCTAATCACATAACTGATGTCCTTTTTGGGCCACAGTTCATTTGCCTGAGAATCAACTTGTCCACTTTGGGACAAACTACTCCTCACAAAATGCATTTTCTCTCCGTTGGTGAGAAAGAGCCCCATAGGTTGGCTGAAGTAGAGATGTCTGTGTTGGAAGTGGCCAAGTGAGCACCGCAAGTCTCATTCCATAGGAGAGAGAAAGCAAGACAAGCAAGGCAGGGAGAGAGCACAAACATAACCCTTAAATTATCTTTAAAGCATCTTTTTTAATGCTCTTAAATGACTTCTTTAGAAATGTCACAAGTTTAAAGCTCAGAAACCATGTTGTGTGTACAGAACAGGCACTTCTATAAAGTCTATGAGTTTAAAATCTGATAGGGTCAGCGGGAAGTGCTGAGGCTGATTAGAAAGCACAGAAACTTCTATTTCTCAGAAGTATAGAGATCCTGTTTCTATCTCTGCACAGACAGGAGATAGCAGCCTTGAAAGCAGCATGTACAAAATGTTTTCACTGATGAAAGACTATCTTCTCTATCTTGGGCCTCAGACTAGACTAATTCTTTTTACAGCTGAAAGGAAGAGTGATTGTTTGGCTAAAAGAGGARGAAAATTTTCCATAGGGATTTACTTCTTAAATTGCCAGCTCTTTGGTGTTTCAGTCCCAGAAACTGCTTGCTGATTGAAATCTTAAAATAGTCCTTGGTGAAATGAATTGGGCTGTCAACTGATGAGCTGATAAAATCAGTTTTAGGATGTKTATCTTGAACCAAAACTGTTATGGTCATATACTGCAAAACACTGAGCTGGTGTAGGCTTACTTTTCTGGCTCAAATGTGCTCAGCAGACTTTAAAAGGGTAACCTTTTCTCCTCGGATTTTATGTTGAAGAAGATGTGCTATTCTTTGGGCTTTAATTTTAGGATGAGTTTGTCTTCTTGCASTCAGTAACTGAACAGGATAGTAGAGTAGAAGCTGGTGTATTTGTTATGTGCAGTGGTACTAATCTGGCATAAATGCAAACTTGTGTCCTCTGAACGAACTTSTTCTGCTGGGTTTTCCCTGAGGGAGCTGCTTGGGTGTTAATCATTATGAAACCATCCTCTGTAATAGAGAGGTGCAAGATGTTGATGCAATCATGTGGTTCCTACCCCAGACCATCTTTTGTATCATCTCCTAATTTGGGTTTTAATTGAMTTTCTGTTGAAATCAAAATATTCTTAGTGATTCACTGTACTTGTTAGGTGATGGATTTTTAAAATTACTTCAGAGGAGTCTCTTATTTCAAGTGCTCTTGGTTACTATGCACTATACATCTGACTTGCTGCATGTTGTCATGGATGATGTATTTACTGTTTCTTAGAAGTTTCCATTTCAGCTGGTATGTATTTGTGTACATACATAAAAATGGGCCTGTGTGTTTCTGGCATTCAACTTGCTTAAAATAATGATAGATTATTGTTAAAAACTGGAGAAAAAATGTATAGAAGAAATGAATGCATCACATTTATTGGACAACTGTATCTATGAGTTACTTTCTAAATTCTGACACTGAAAAATTCACTACTCAAGCAGCAGTGAYGTGTGGAATTGAAAAGACTACACTCTTGTACAGAGGAGTTATTATGGAATCACAACTATTCTATAACAGAAGCTGTTTGTATGAAATGAAAAGACACTATTACACTGTCATACTGAAAGATGGCTGCTTTCAGCTAGCTCTGTCAGAGATGTTTTGTCTAAAAAGTATACAAAATGGATTGTTCTATAGCTTTCCAATGAAAAGAGGTATGTAATAAAGGCAAATGGTTAGAAACAATGGGTAACTTAAACACCTGTTTTTGGAGTGGGACATTTATGTGTTACCTGAGGGAAAGGTTATCCACCTATGTGCTTCTCAGGAGGGCAGTACTATTTGTATTTTTGATTTTTGTTGTCTTAAATAGAGGTTTGAAGCATGAGTTCAGAAGTGATGCCTGARTGGCTGTAGTCAAGCACAACACCTGTAAGAAAATGCATCATACGTATCATTTCGGGGTTTTATTACGCCTTTTTATACCTTCTAGGGCAAGACTGAACATGGACTTGCCAATGCGGGTTGTTTTTCAAGAATGAAAATTGCCTTTAAGACAGATTTGACATCTTGTTCTTGCTATATTTTTGTGGACCTTATCTCAGGGAAGACTGCTCCTGAGTGGATGGAGTTAGGATGATTTTCAAGCACTAGTCAGAATATAAATCAAATGACAAAAGTAACACTATTTTTTTTTTTTTTTTTTGTTTCTCCTCTCTGATATAGGAACATAAATCCCCAAGAGTTACGAAGGGGTGTGAATACAGCAAAGGTATTTACCCGCTATCATTTGGGAACTTAAGTACTGTAAAGTAGTCTAAGGAGAGAAGCTAAGAGCTCATAGAAAGATACTTTGACCTGCTGAGGAGTTTGCAATATAGATCTTCCTCATTTGTTTACCAAGGAAAGCGAAGCTCCAAATTGCACTTAGGGATACAGGATTCAGGTAACTAGGCACAATCACCACTGCGCATGTATCTTTTTTTGACACAGAACTGTCTCACAATGCATCAATCCCATACCATGCACTGTCTGTCACCTGGTTTGTGAACCTTCCGGAAACATTTTCAAATGCATGAGCAAAAGTTACTGGGACAAAAACTAGCAGTTCAGCTATTCAGTAGAGCTCCCCATGTGAGCAACCTGCAGCTGTACCACTTGGAACCAGCTGGAAAGGCTGAGCACTTGTAACCTACTTCTCTGTGGTTCTCTGAAGGCTCTGTGGGAAACATTCTGTTTTGAACAAATCAGATGTCACAATAGCAGCTGACTGCAGGCTGACTGCAGTGTTCTAGGCATGTGTGTTCCTCCTCCTCTGTCTGCTTTTGCCAGTATCCTGTGCCTAGGGGTGTGAATTTCTGAGGAATATGGGAAGACAACAGGATACAGAAAACAGATTCTGTGGTGGCTTTCAGTTCTTGCTTCTCCTTTCTGCCCCTTCCACCCACCCTCATCCCTGAAAATGTCTTGGCAAAGGAGAGAGAGATCGTGATCTAATCAGATATTGTTTCTCTGTGGTACTTGGTGACGTTTCTCTGAAAYCCAGTTGTGTTGGAAGTCCTGGGGAAGAGCATGCATCTAGAAAGTGAACCCAAGTCTGAATCCCATCTGAATCTCATGCTGAGAACAGTGGGACATTCCACAGTTGGAACACAAAAGCAAACTAATTGATAGATCTTTTAAGTTTAAGTTCTCCCTSGGGGAAAACATTGTCTCAGTGCTTAAAACGCACCATGACACTACAAAAAGAAAACAAAAACTTTCTCCTGTGTAGGTGTTTACTAATTAAAATRTGAACTGGAGTGTTTCCGAAATGCCTTCTCCAGGAAGCTCACACACAGAGGACTGATTGATGTATGATCTTGCATTTAATATTCACTTGTCAGAGGATCCAAAGACTTTTCAAGAATCCATGTTGTCCTAAAGGTCTGAACAGGCAGCTAAGACTGATCAATTTAAACTTTCAGCTCCTATAATAATATGACAAAACTCTCAGGCATATCAGTAGGCATTTATACCTGATGAGAGCATGTAGTCAAAGCAAAGGTGAAAAGGTTCATAATAGCTCAGTTTTGTTTCAAACACACAAGAGATCAGAGGACAGGAAGGAATTGTCACAGGAATTGCTTTCTAGGTGAAACACTCGTGGTTTGTTAATAAGTTGCAATATCAATATTTTTAAGGTAGTAGAAATACAATGTGAAATCTGTTTTAATTAAAACAAAAAAATTGGCATAGCACGTCCTGAATATATGCATCTGTGAGAAATWGTGCTACAGGGTGTTTATTATTTTGTTTTTTTCCATTTTTATTCATTTGGAGCTTTCTTTATGACAGGTATCAGACACTCATTTAAAATTGCATTTGGTGATTGCATTTGCCTCTGTCTAGTTTGATTTGATTATTTTCTTGAAGTGCTCACRTTCTCACAGGCTATGTCTAAACTGTGGGAGCCAAGAGTGTTTCCAGTGTTTCAACTCTAGGTACCTATTTGAGGAGGTGCATGCTGACTCCATACCAGCAGCGAAACCCACCCAGTCAGCACCTTGCTCTGCGATTTCCAKTAGCTAGTGAGCACCTGTAACATCTGCCCTAGCACCGCCTTTTGGAGTCTCTACTCCAGTGTAGGTTGACCATAGGCTATTGTCCCTCTGGGAGTGCCTCTGCGTTGGTGAGGGTCAGCTGTGGATTGCAGTCCCTTAGAGGTATCTCTGCTCCAGTGAGTYACTCATGGGATCAATCTCTTCATAAGTTCTGTAGGTGTCTCTATTTGCATGTGGACCATCCATCCAAGGTAATGCCTTCAAGGGTGCGTTTGCTCTGGACTTCTTTCAAGAGTGCATCTCCAGCCACATACACATCTTCCATGAGTCTTCTCCATTTTCCCTCACCTGTCTTATCTGGTTCTGTTCCTGCTGTGGCAGTTGCTGCACTTTCTTAAATGTATTTGAGCAACAGCACTATGTGGGCTCCTGTGACTGGCTGAAGTTTTGGTATGTGATGGGATGTTTACATCAGTTTCAGAGCGTTCTGGAAGAAACTGTGACCAGCCCGGGTCACAGGCACAAACTGCCGTCCTTCCATGCAGGTCACTCCTGCAGCCTCCTGCTACCAAAACCCTGTGATTTATGCCCAATAAAACTAGACAAAGAACGTGTTTTGAACTAAAATATTCCATCTTGTTACCCAAAATCGATTTGGATGCATGTTCTGGAATGACTAAGGAGAAAAAATATATAAGGATGTTATGTATTACTTTATTACCAACTGCTGCGTGTATTATGGAATGAATGGGGAAAACCAAGTACTTTTACGATCCATGTCACAGACAACTTCATACCTTATAAAAGAACTATACATTTAACACCTATAAGSTTTGGAACTGCTCTTTCCAATTGGCTTAGCTCTTGCAGCCTTTATAAATAACTTTTTTTTTGTCATTTAAAGGGAGCTACATCCAAAACAAAACATACATTTAATTTCATCTCAAAATGTTGCTGGCCATTAGTAATCTGCTGGCTATTAGTAATCTGCAGGCCATAAGTACCTCAGATTGTCTAAATAAATATTCACTCTTATGTGTTTTGAAACTACCCCATCAGTTAACTTGTCATGATGGAGGGCACAGAAGCTTGTGAGATGGGAATTGGTATTTTGCAAACTGTTTTGCTTTATTTAAGCTGAATGTCATTGCAAGCTTGGAAAGAGCTACGAGAAGACTTAATTTGAAAACATAAAGGTCACTGAAGACCTAACAAATGGGCAGCCTTTGGCAAAATGTACTTACTGACTTGAGCACTACTGCTAAAAATGAAACCAAACCCAATATATATTATAATCAATTTGAATGCTCACAAATATCCACAAAAATTCTGGTTTATTTCCCTCCTGAAAGTGTCCATGCAGACAAAATTTTAGTGTTTAATTCAGTCTATGTGTTGTCATTATATSTGTGGTATTAATTTCTACAGTGACAGAAATGCTGGTGCTGTTGAAGACTAATAAGTAGAGCTGGGCTCACCAGATCATGCTGGGATGGTTCATATGTTGAGATCTCCATAGCTTGAATTGAATCTACATCATACAATGACCCATTCCATAAATGTCCTAAAGCATAAAACGTGCCGAGATTCTCAAAGTAATAGGTACCACAAGCTATAAAACTAGAATGAAAAAGCATAGTCCTAGAAGTAGCGTAAAACAACATAGATACCACCTTAGTAAAGCATGAGGGAAAGTCATAGATTGCTTAACTAGACACAGGCATCAATCATATCATTAGAAAGTCCTATGACCCAAAAAGGTGAATGGAGGGAAGAGTCAGGACTGAGTACTAAAATAGCCCTTTTTGTGAGTGGAAATAAGAAAACAAATTTGACTATAAGCAAAGCAGTGGAGATATGCCTATATGAATATRTATGTATGTGAATGTGTATATCTGTTTATATGTTCACACATGTTTACACACGGGTTGTACAGAATATCGTGTTTGTGTTAACACACACATGGATGGATGTATATCCATGTATTAGAAATGCGTATATATATATGCATGTACATAGATTAAGGTGACTTAGTAGTTTTTGGTATGCAGTAGGACAATTTTGGATTGGTAATAGGATAATAAATGAACCTTTCCTGACAAAGRTGTTTTTGTCATTACAGTTCATTCATGAAGGCATAGTTATCCTTAGAATCTCTCAAACCTTCTTTGAAAATTAGCATCTGAGCATGGATAAGGTAGGTGGATTTTTTTTGTTTTAGAGTGGACATCTGTTCATCATCTTAAATGTAAGATGTATTTTTGGGTTGCTAGTGTTTGTTTCCTTTTATATTAAATAGTCATGTAATCACAGACTGTGTATAGCTTTCACATATAGTTGTCATCTCGGAACTGTTATTTATGTACCAAGTGCTTTGTGTGCTTGTGATTATAGATTTCTTTTGCATATTACTGTGATGTAAGGATATCACCTGATGATGATGATTATTATTATTATTATTATTATTTTTACAAGGCACTTTTTATTTACATTGATTCACTTTGAAATATTTATTTAAAGTTCTTTCCTAACTTTTACCTTGTGTGAAATCAGTGTACATAGCTTCCATAAGACTGTTTTCTTAGATATACATCTGTTTATCAGCAAATAGCTTGGAACCTGCTGGCTCCTTAGACCTTTGAGTCTGTCACACTGGTTTTCCAAAGTGTACCACATGTGTCCTAATGCTTCTCCAAAAAGGGATCATAAATGATACATTTTTAGGGATTTTTGAGGGTGCAGTAGGATGTGTTATATTGCAAAGCAATGTAGAAATGGGCCACATTTTCTGCTGGAATAAATCAATTTTGTATCATCTGTATAGCTTTGTTGATGGTGCTTTGTGGGGAAATGTTGTTTTTCTGTTTCCTAACTTAGAGACATGACACCTACTATTATGAAAAATTGATGTCAGGAAAGTAGTCAGCTTTAATGACTGAATTTAACTACACGTCCTGCTATCCATACATCCTGAAATAAAAAGTACAATTGTGAACGTATCATCCATCACTRACCAGCAAACTGACTCTATTTTGTAAAAGAAGTATTTTTCCCTATTGTGTGTCTGGTAGGTAATTATAAATGTGGATTTCACATTAGATTTATACTCTGCCAACCCAGATAGGCCGTGTTGGCTAATGGTCATCTGACATGTAGGAGTAGGATGGGTTCAATTGAAAACCCCAATGAGCCTGCTGCAACAAAAAGYATTTACACAAGGAAAATGGCTTAACCTCAACACCTTCCCAGCTTTTAAATAAATGCAAGTTCAGGTGGCTTTTGTGCAACCTCTCTATCAGCTTGRTAGTATTTGATGTCATGAGGAAGTGCAGTGATTCAGTGAGAATTCACAAGGCTTCCTAAAGCCTACATGGAAAATCAGAATGTATATGAATACAAATTGTACCCCAAATTTGTTTTCCTAGTGCAAAAGCCAAACTTCTTTTGTAAATAGTAAGGTATTGTTAAGAAATCTGATAGTTGAAGGCTTTTTGTTGTTGCAGAAAGAGATGTAGCTTCTGTGTGAAGGGACAGATGAAGTGAGACAAATTCAGCTTTGAAATAAGATTAAATTTACCGAGAGTAATTTAACATGGAAGCAGCTTTCTTGAGGAGGCCAAAAAAAGTACCAAAGTGTTGTGCTTGTGCTTTTCAACATAAGATTAAATATATTTCTAAAAGATAGGCTTTAGTTCTACATCCAAGAAAAGCGATGTGACAATGTATTCTACTTTTGTTGGTTTTTTTTGTAACTAACTGAAGAGAATCCCTTTTGTATTTGAAGCTGACCTGAAACAGTGCACTTAAGCTCTCTTTCTACTTTTCACGCATACATACTAAAAGAGAAATTTTAAAGAGGAGAAATTACTTTAGATCAGATGAGTCAAAGTCTTCTCCCACTAAATTTTAGCTATCCACATGCTTGAATTCAGCCAAAAATTAAGACAGTCCGTCACAAGCTAGCCTAACTACAGTATGTTCTACTGTGAGGTGACATCCTTCYTATGGTGTGCCGTTCTATAGGTGTAAATAACGTAGATTTGATTAGAACTTGCTTGCTATATTAGCCCCACRTTTTTTTCTCTTTTCATTTTAGTTTAATACAGTTGTATTATTGCAAATATCTCTTATAGTCCCTAGTGAGCAAATGCAAATCCTACCTTCTGTTATGTGTACAAATAACTACCTGTGTGTAATGATATATATAATTTATGAATATAAAAAATCCCAAAGTGAGCAGAATATAAATCAGTCATCAAGTCCAAGATAAAAAATGCTTTTTTATCTCATTAGTTGTATATAAAAGAACTTAACTTTAATTTAACTTTTACGAGCCTAGTCCTAACAACTTCAGTTGTGTTGGTTTGGGTGAGTGTTTAAGATGGTCCTCCCCTCCCATCAGTCTAGGATACCTATATTTTCTTTTGCTGTGATTGGTGGGGGGGGGGGGGGGGGGGGGAATGGGGGCAGGAAAAAAGCCTTTGCACACTAAAGGGAAAAACTGGAAGTCCAATACCAATTTTGTGCTGATATTAGGTAAACATTAATGTCACAAAAACAAAAAAAAAAATGAATTAGTTTCTGTTTAGGAGGATCTGAAAGCTTTCCTGGGATTTAACATAAAATTCATAGCTTGCCTACACTGTAGTTTGTGCCACAGCTGCTTTCATTCTCTTGAATGAGTCCTGGTGWCAAACCAGGCTTTGTTTCCCATCATAAACTTCAGACATTGGCTCAGTAGCTGATCCTGGTGGCCAGAGACTTCTTTGAGGGACAGAAACAACAAAGCTATGAAGAGGGAGATCATCATACATCATGGAAATGAAGCCTAGTTGAGTCATTTTGTATGAAAAATACCAGTCAAAGAACACTTTAATCTAAAATTTTGACTACCCCAGACTGTGAAGAAAGCCTCTATTTTTAACTTGGTTTGTATTTTTAGTGAATTCACAATAAAATGGAACTTTTTTTTTCCTCTGGACATGATACTAGTGCTGAGTCATTTTGCAGAGCAATTAATTTCTGGGGTGAATGTTAAATGTCACAGCTGTTGCTTTGTTTCAGAAAATTGAAGTTCTAARAAATTTTGCTGATAGAGTTCCCTTCTCCAAATTTGAAGAAAAGCAGCATATCATCTCCYAAAGCTGTTTAGATAGACCTTACAAACACTGCTTAAACTGGAGCATTGCAGTTTGATGTTGACCGTAGCTGAGTTCTTATACTAGGTTCAGTGTTTATCTGGAAAACATTTTCAAAAGAGAAAGAGTTTTGTGATGATTTGCCTCTTAGTGTCTGGAAAGTTGATCCTGTAAGAGGTGGTCGCTGAACACCAAGGAAGTTCTGAGCACAGGGCACTGCAACCACTCCTCACCTTTCCCTGAGTTTTTAGGAGCTGTAATGACAGTTTCTGGGACATTCAGGATGTCACAGAGTATTCTGGCTGCCCTCCAGTTGCCACTCAGCAATGTATGGGTCCCATTTATTATTGTGTAGCATCTCCCAGCCTTGTGCAGATGTCTGAAATGCCCTGGGTTCTTCAGAAGGTATTAGTTGCCTAAGTGTGAGAAGCTGAATCTAGCCTGCTTTGAGGGATGAATTGCCTCTAGAGATGCTTCTTTCTTTACAGACTGCAAAAGTATCACAGACAACTTTTCTAAGTGAGCTTTTACCTGCTTAAAAGTAGTTTTCTAGTTATTTCAGTCACAGTATTATAGTGTTGAATTCAAAATAAAATGCATGGAAGCACACCAGKCTTGAGGGGGACTTTCATGCCTACACAATGAAATGGAGACATAGCTTGAAGAGGTTACAGTCCATGTAAAGGAGGAGAGAACAGGARTACAAGAAGTAGAGGGAGCAGAAGCCGAGGAACATTTGTGCTCTGTGTTGTAAGCAGTAAGCACTGCATACATCCACTATGCGTTCATTAGGCTCTTTGCAGTTCTTGGATACCACAGTTGTGTGAATGGAAAAAATGGAGAATGGCAAGACTTGCTTGCAGACTGACATGTGGCAAGGGTATCAAAGGGCAGAACCCRACCCTGGTGTCTGCATGGCTTTACTCTCCTGACATTCTAGAGATTAAAAAGCTGCCTCTTTAGAATCCAAAGGAAAGTGGTGTAAATTTTAAACACAGGAAATACTGTTCACAAAGGGATGCACCTTCCTTTTTCGATCTTAAACCTCTGCTATGGATTTTGACAACATTTTTCAAGGGTATCATTTTTTCTTGTTACTTTTTCTTTTCCCTTTGGGAAGGTAGGTTTTATTGTTACAGTGGTCAAAGCTTGTTATTTTGCTGATACTTGTGGAAAACGGAAAAAAAAAATGCTACAAAGGCACTAATGGAAGTTGGGAACATTTAATAGACTGCTGTTGTGTGAAAAGCATTTTACTTTCATSTCCTGGCCCTTCCTATTTTCCCTACTTCCCCCAAATGTTGTTAGTCTTTTTTTCTGCAAATGGGCTTTTACAGATAGATACAGGAGAGGTAATGTGGGCCAATTGTTGCTTTTCTACTTTCTCACCACCTAAATCTCTTTCTGGCCCTAAAGTCAAGCTGGTGCAGCTCGTAATGAATTAKTATTCCTCTGTTTAATACAGAAACAAGGGCTTCAAAGAACACGCTTCATATAGTAAGAAGGCCTGATACATGTAGACTTGAGGGAGACAAAACCCTACAAAATCTTCCATGAATGTGAACAGAATRTGAACATGTGATGTTGGAGGGATGCACATGTGTGGATATTGCACAAAAGGGAATCCATTCCCAAGGACAGGAATACGAAGAGCAGCATGGTGGCTCATGTTTCACTCAGGGTGCCAGAAGACCCTTATCRTACTGCAGGGGCTAGCACTAATAAATACATTCTGTGATTTTGTTTGGCCTTCCTCTTTTGCTCATATATATGGTCAGTTCTTTGTGTGTCTGCAATTTAGCTGTCTACAGCTGCAATTTAGCTGTCTATAGCTGCCTACAATTTAGCTTTACCTTAAACCATCTTTATAGTTATTGAGATAAATTAATGGATAAATAATCCTTTCCTAGGCTTGTAATTTGTCTCAAACAGGTCATAAGAATGGCATCTTTGACTATAAATTGACGGACAAGATCTGTTCTACAAATAACTACAGTTGGGCATCTTATGCCTTTGGGTCAAACGCCAGAGCTTATTATGGATTTTTACCATGACTGTTATGATTGGATCATTGTTTTTGTTGGGGCCTGCACGGGTACTTTGACAAAGATCCTGAACAAATGTGGCCATACAAGAATAAAAATCTTTTTGTGTAAATTTCATGAGCCARCCTACCAAACCAGCCTTTTGATATGGATAGACTGCTGAACTTTATTCATGTGTTATTACAATTTGCCTCTTCTCGGCTACCAAGAGCATTTTTTTCTGTTCTCTTCCCAGTTTAATGTTCAATTTGCAAATAAATAAGTAATTGGAATTAATAAGACAGGATAACACAATACACTTTGCAAAATAGAAAATTTTGTATTTGCACCTCAGTCTCGGTTGTAAAGTAAGAACATAGCACTGACAATAGAGACAAAAGTCAAAGTTTTTATTTCTATCTCACTTTCTAGTTTCACTTAGAAATCTTGCCCCATTGCTMTCTGGGACTCCCCACTGAAGTCACAGGGTTGTTAGTGGAAATGAAAGGTCAGATGTATGGAAAAACATATGGGATCATGGCCTTGATGATAAGAGAGTGTCTAGATATTAAAAGCTCAGAGYTCACTGATTTATTTCTTTCTGTCTGTTTCTACTGTGGGTTTGCATTTGTTTACATCCTGTATGATTCTTTACTTGTGGGATGTGTGGAACGGGCTCAGTAAAAATAAGACGTGATCTCTAGCTTGTCAGTGATTATCTAGAAGAATACAGAGATCTGGAAACCATCCAATGAAAACAAACTATGAAAAAGAAATATGCAACTTTCCAGCACTAGAAACTAACTATTTTCTGGTAACTTTATTATGCATGTTTACTGCTCCCTAGTGTTTAATTATTATTTTTAGGTATTTAGGCTTTATTTCATCATTTTAAAATAACAACTGTCGCTTGAGTTGAAAACACAGAAAGGATAGAATCTGCAATATGCAGCATACAGCTGGTTGAACTGTTCACAGCAAATAATTTGTTGGCTGAGTTAAGCCTTATTATCGCTTTGAAAATTGTCCAGAAACAGAGTTTGATTATTATGAATTTGTTAATTATTCAAAATTGTTTGACAAACACGTTATAGAAACAGAGTCCAACTTGCATGCTGGTCTCAAGCTGTCTTACTCAGTATCTCTAGCTCTTGTTATGTGCTGGTGGGACTGATAMAATCTCTAGTTGTTTAGTTGTAAATAGTCAGCAGATTAGAAGCCAGTAGATGGTGCTCAAGGATGTGAAGCCAACCTCTGTGGTTTGGGTGAAGAAAAGGTGTTACTAAGTACTGCAAATGTCTTAATTTAGTTCCATTGCCATCTATACTTAGCAGGTAGGTTCCCTAGTTCTCTGCTTCCCATGTTCTGGTCCAAAGACTGAAATATCTGGGTGAAGGATGTAGAGCCAAGAGGCTGCGGTGCAAAATGTTTCCATATGCATTCATATCAATGGGCATATTTACAACACTGCACAACATCCAAGATCACTTTGCTYTCTTGTTTCCTTTTCTTCTCCAGAGCTGCTTTAGTCTACAGATTTTTCTAATTTATTTAATGCTATAACCTAAATCTCTTCAGTCCTTGGTACACACATTTCATTTAGCTCTTTCAAAACACTGCTTCTGATGATCATTATCCACGACCAATGTTCTGTCTATGTGCTTCCTATCCTGACTGCTAGACTGAAAGGTTGAGATTTTAGTTTAAGGTAGAGAAGTCTGAAGGGAGACATGGTAATAATCTATATTGCTGCAGAGATTGCAGCAATAAGAGATTGCTGCAGAGTGGAAGGCTCTACGTTCTTCTCCATGTTTGTTCCACATAACACATGCTGTAAAAGGCTTAAGCTAAAACAAGAGCTATTTAATCTGAACGTTAATGAAAACTATGATTGTAAGGGTAATGAAGCTTTGGTATAGATTTCCAGGACAATATCTCCTCAACGGTGATTTTTAAGCATAAACTAGAATTGTTCATTATAACATTAAAGAAAAGAAGTGTCCATTATAACATAGAGAAAATACATCCTCTATGTTGGATGATGTTGGAGAAATGTGTATATAGGAGACTGTGATGATTTCTTAGAATCTCTCCCAGCCTAGTTGCTGGCTTGCTCTTTTGAGTCAYCAAAGTTAGTCTCCATTGGCTATTCTTCATGGCTTTGTAAAGATCAAAAAATCAAGTTTCTTTGATTATAACATTTACAAAGATTAGAACTGTCCATGTAGTAAAAAGCCTGTCAATGTGGTAGTTTAAATCAGTTTCCTTTTTAGTCCTATGGATATTATGAATTTTCTAGTTTTAATGGACAGCCAGAAGGATTGTTCATCTGCAACAATGCTCTTAGTTTTCTGTGAAAAAAGATGAGACACATAAAACATTAAATCTGCAATTTAGTCATGTGCATTTTTCATAAAGGAAACAACTTACTGAGTAATATATAGAAGGCTTTTGCAAGCTATCTTCATAATGCAAACTCTGATTTGTGTGAGTGAAGTACTTGCATTATTGATTTTAATAGYATTTTGCAGAATAAGGATAAATTGTGGTAATACTGCATGATGCTGCATAGGAAGATGCAGCAGTCTAAGAATAAAAGGGCTATTTGTGGCCAGAACACTGTTTTATGACCAGCACAAGCACTGTTCCATAATACACAAGGTTCAAGTGCAATAAAGAAGGTTTTGGTGTCATAGATTTCACCAGGACTTCAAGCAATAAAAATGTTTATGCTGTTGGGTATTATAGTGGTATATTGCTTAGAAAACATGTAGTAGTAAGAGGAGGATTGTGTTTGCAGCAGCAGCACTTTAGAAAAGTTGTGTTCTGCTCAAAGAAGCATACGTTCAAGTTATAACTTTGTGTTCCCATTATTGTTAACAGTTCCTTCTATATCCTCTATCCTATTTTCTATATGTAATTTATTGTCTGCACTTAGCCAAGTGTAGGAGGTATTGGATTGTGCATCTCCTTGTATTTAGATAGTACCTAGCTTAACAGAAACACAGTTTTTATAGGGATTTACAAGCTCTACAATGTGTTAAATAAGAACTCACTGCTTCTGCCTGATGGGTGTCCTTTTGTATGCTTTTAACTCTCACCGTTAAGCAAGGTATTTTGACTCATCCATTAATGAAACTGAACTTAGTCGACAATGAAATAAAATTTTAGTGATATCCTTCTAACTCTAAATATCTTCAAATGATGCAGTGTGTTGTAGAACATTACCACAGTATATCTAGATTCATTTTCTATCTGGGCCCCTTTGCACTGAACTCTTACTAGGAGCCAGATCAATATACTGAGTGTTCAAGTTTAAACCGACTGTTAGTATTTGCTTAGATTTTATTCAGAGTMAAAATCCACAAAGCAGGTATTGTCTGAACATATGGGCACTTCCTGCAGTGTTGAACTACAGAGAAATTCTGGTAGGTAAAAGTAGAGTTATTATGTGGGTGAATATGGAGATAAAACTTAGGCTCATAACTAAGGACAGTGGTGTGAAAGCACAAGGGTAAACGATTATATCTCCTCAGTTAATTTCAGAATTTAGGACAGGATGGGAAAAACAGTAAGTTTTTTTTAATAATACTTGTAGGACATTCTGGATGAAATGAAAAAGATTACCCAGTTGCTGCCATATCATGTGCTTTAAGGCATATGTGACTCAGAGTAATAGAATGAGTCTTCAGCAACAAAAGATCTGTAGTTATCATTTCCTATGAACAATACATTTACCCATAACTTGTATATGGCAAAAGAAATGTTAGGAGGAGAAGCTTCACAGCTAAATTTGTTTGAAGAGTTCTGTTATTAGTATGCAATCATTAATTTTTTGTTTTTCCTTTTGTTTTTAATAGTGATAATGKTATATAAGGAAAAAAAAAAGAGGAAAAGGAAAGAAAGAAAACTTTGAGAAGATAAATACTGAGTTGGTAGACATTAAGTTCCCATGTATTTCAGCATGACTTGCCCACAGTAATACACTCTTTGTGTGCTTTGTACTTTGTACTACTGTACTTACTTTTTAATAAACTTGGTACAATCTATCATTTTTTAAAATTAACGGCATGATTGGCTCAGACATCAGTCATGACACTTAAGACCATGTAACATAATCACTGCAGGAAATGCGTGAGGAAAGTGAGTCATTCTACTGACAAAATTGGGACAGCAAAAATATATGACTGAGTAACTTCTGTAGCCTTTTGTTTAAAGGATATCTATAAAGGTGGTTACCTACATTCTTTTTATTTTTTTCTCACATGAAGATATGGCTATTTGAACTCTTAGCAATAATGTTTCATATTCATTCAGTGTCCTATGATGATGCTGAAAGCAGATATTAGCCGTTCATTTACTGRTAAGAAAAATAAGTTGAGATGTGTTTCTTCAAATGAGGCTGCTGGATTATAAACACTATTTTGTTAAAAAAAAATAAATAAAACTAGAAATGGCTGTGAAAATAACCTTTAAAATACTAGTAATGGGGGAATACCACATTTTTTTTTCTTATAATTGGTATTTCTCTTCTCATTAATGTGTTTGAATCATTCATCTATAGTGAAATCTGAATGCACATGTCCAACACTAGGTTCAGAAACCAGAGCTGGATCATATTCCCTGTGCTACTAGCAGGTAATAGAAAAATGGAAAAATCCTGTGCCTACCTCTGTTTTATATCTACTTCTACTTCAAAGGGCTAATCTGTACATTGCAGCAAGACTTAAGTTTTTGAGGTGGCCATAAAGTTGTTGCAACAACTTTTATGAATATTAGCCTTGCCTGAAATTATAGCTTGTTTGGATCATAGGCCACTGTCTTTATTGAGCTCACTCAACAGTTGGGCAGTAATCATTTATAAACTCTCTGAAGAATTATTAGCAGTTGCAAACCTTGTTCAAAAACAAGTGCATTTCTTTCCACATACTAAATCAAAACATAAAGTCTCCACTGCTTCCACCTTTCACCTGGGGAAGATGATGAGAAAACCAACCACTTACCATGTTTAATGCAGACCTAGAAGGCACGTGGACTTGGGTGTGAAGATCCTGGGGCACAGCCTAGGGTCAAGCTAGGATAGAGTCTGTAGAATGGAAGATGATCAGAGTATGGACATGACCATATGTATAACTAGTGTAATTTGAACAGGATTTAGCCTGCCATGAGTTTTGTGAGGAAGAAGAGCTTCATAATCAGCCTGCTGTTGCTTAGATTTGCCTTGTTCTTCCTAGAAAGAAGAGAAACCAAAACAGTGTCTGGCAGTATCTATTGCAAAGTCAAATTTGTGCAGTTCWGGATTTGAAAGAAATGTCAGACCATATTTTGCCCATTGTCTTGTTCATAGATCTGTAGATTATGTATTTTTAGATAATATYTCCAAGTCAATTATGGAGAAACCATAATATGATAAGGTTATAAAAGCAATAGGAGATTTATGCCATCATAAATAATTGAAGTTTATGGAAAATATACCTCACTAGGCATAGTTTGTCAGAGTTAGAATATGGATAGGATATGATTCCTTCAGYAGGGATTTTTTTCAGCCATAATATAGCTGAGCCTGAACATAAAAATATTTGAAGACATGAGAATCATGAAACAGACTTAAAAACCAGGAAGTCATACTGTATGTATCTAAGATGTAAGTTAGTGGTTGTATATGAAAATCCATACTTGTCCACTAGTTAATAATCTACCTAGGTCAAGGCCTAATTTAGAACTTTCTCCAGAAATTTCACTGTACTACTTGCAAGGAACTTAGAGATATGTCAAGTATCTCAAGATGAAATCCACAATCTGGCAGTAACTACTGAATAATTGAATACTGAATCAAAATAAAGATATTATTTTCAGCTAATTCAGAGTTTAAAAGAGCTATGAAATAAAAATAAAAGTACCTAATGTCTGGAAGATTAAGTAAATTTATCCCTCACCCACATACTCAGGAGTTGTTTCTAGTCATTTGCTAGGACATGCTATGACTATAAATTGGGGAACACTTCTACAGTAATTTTATTGCTTTTTAATTTTTCCAAATTATTATGTATTATTATGTCATATTATTTATCAGCTATTCTATCATTTAGCAATGTCTTTTGCATTCAGAGAAAGCAATTACTTTCATCTATTTATTTATCTGGCATTAGTTTTTAGTGAAGTGTCAAAAAAATCTTTCTTCAGTGATAGATGAGGTGGCAAATAATAATAGAAATCAAGAGAGAAAGACAATCTAAGGAAGGGTAGGTTTTGAAATGAGCAATGGAAGGAGGATGAGCGCTCAGGCTTCTGCTGATAGATGCTGATACTGGTCTTCAGGCCGGAGCTGAGCATCTAATTCTATTCGAAATGAAGAACTGTGCAGAGAGGATTTCTGCAGTAAACCTGAGTAACGGAAGAAAAAGCAGAGAGAAAGCCAGCTGTCATTAAGAGAACTCTTAAAAAAACTTATGTAAACCTGAGGAGTTGCTGTTTCTCACTCTTAACTGTCCTTGTTGTGGATTTTCTAGGGAGTTCCAAGGGACACTCAGCTAAAAACAGCTGTCCATGTGTGTAGCTCTGCCCTGTGTGTTTCTAACAGTTTTCTCAGATGATCAGTTTCCTAGGATCTTTCAGCATTTCACAGGTATAGTCCAAATWCTTAACTGGTTCTTAAGGAAAGGGAGAAGGAAGTACTGCAAGTTTTCTTGTGTGCTTCAACCAATTGCGTTTTTCTTTCGTAATGAGCARGGAGGGAATCAAAACCTCCAAAGTGCAAGCAAACAGCGGATTTTTATTTCCTGGATGTGTCTTCAGGGCAAAAATTCACTAGTGGCTAACTGTGAATTAGGTTTAGGAATTTTTCAGGCACTGAAACACTAAACTGGGAATGCTTTGTGGCTTCATGGGTTTCATATCCAGGGGTTGGGTCTAAGGTTCTCCACAGTTAATGAGCAGGCAGATGCCTAATGGTCAACAGAGCAAGAGAAGCATTTCCAGATGGAAGCATATTCTTCTGTGAKTCTCTAAAGTTAGATGGAATAAGGCTGGACTTTAAGAAAGATCTATTGGACTTATAAGCTGAGCTCTAAGAAATTGCTTGCCATGAGATGATGAATATGTGTGAGTGCTCAGAAGTAAGTGCCGAGGCACAGTTAGATCACAACAGAGTGGGCTTTGGGGAATGCCAGAATACGTAAATTGTTCTTTGAAATCTCAGGACATGTTTTGGTGTCTATGTAGCTGATGTGACTGAGCTCAGTCTCTATGAGGCTCTCAGATGCTCTGGTGATGGGAACTCTTATATCCCATGGTTGCAGCTCAGAGCTGCCTCCAGYTCATCGTTCAAGGCAACCAGCCAAGGGTATGTTCACTTGCAGAACGTCCACCCTTAGGGGTGCTTCATAGGCAGGGCTTTTACAGTGTTCTTAAAGAGGTTCTTAAAGTCTTCCTGCAGAGAAGATGAATGACTAATACAGATTGCCATACTCCTTCAGAGGACAAGTAGACATAGTAGATGCTATGGTATGATTTTTTTTCTGTATAATCTAGAGGTTGAATTGAATACAATCTGTATCTACTGCTAGTGAAACAAACAAAAARCCCTGCAGTTAAGTGATCTTTGATCACATTTTACATGTTGTTTTATGAGAATCTAGGTTCTGGTGTTGTTTCTGGGTCATGTTGTTCCTTGGTGTTATTAGATCAGGACTTTCTTCTGCACTTGGCTACCTTATCYGTTTCTGTTTATAAGCTCAGAGATATTACTTGGAACTGTTTTATTCTATCCAGTAGAAATCTGCCACTGATAYTTTACTGATACTTTGCATTTCCTGTGGCGGTGATCAGAAATACTAGTTCATGTTATCGGTAAATTGTGTTTAAGGCATGTAGCACATTCTTTGTAACATTAGATAATGTTCAGTAATATMTGAATTACAGCATCTCCCACTAACGATGGGCTGAAACCATTTCAGTAATGTCCCTCTAAACAATTTAAGAAATGATAGAAGGCAAGAAGAGCATGAACTAGTAGAGCAGAGCCACTATAGTTCACATGAGGGAGCTTCCCTCCCCATCATATGTTCTCACATCAGTTGTTATTAGATAGAGATTAGCAAAGGCAGGTAATAGCTATCTGAACACAGGTAGTGGGCTTGCCCCTTTGATGGTAAACTCTAAGGACTTCTTGGTGAAGTGCTAATCCATTCAATTTCAGGATCTGTCTAGGTAGCTCTATGCCCTAAGGAGTGTGAGTAGCATTGGCTGGGACTCATTGCAGGAAACTCAGCTCTCTCTGATCGAATGGAGAGGCAGAATCTCATGCTGAGTGAGCAAGACGTGTTGTCTGTAGTCAGAAATTATTCCTGTGCTGAGTGAATTTATTTAGCATTGCTTTGCTTCTACCACATGCTGTGCCCACTGGCTTGGCCCTTAGAAGAGGAATTTGGATGGAATTGACATGAAGGGTCACTTTGGAGCTGGTTTTCAAAATGAAAAACTAGGGCAAGTGCTCAAGATTAARGAATTCTTGCAATGACTAACTTACATAGTGGAATGAGTGGTCCAGCATATAAGAGAGAGAGGAAGCAAACTTTCATATCTTCCTTAAGGTGCCTTCCTTCCATGTCTAAGACCGACTCTAAATGTGCCCAAGAGCAAGAGAAATTGCAGCTACCTCAGCCGGGGTAGTATCCTACAGAACTGATGAATGTTCAGTAATTAGGAAATCTCATTTACCCGGGAATTTGTGCAGTTCCCTGAATCCTTGAAATAGGAATGTGTTGATACCTCATTTTATGTTCAGCTGTTGCAAAACTAAAAAATAAGACCTTATCTGAGGTGATCAAGCAGGCAGTGRGCAAACTGGAAGATGAACCTGGATGTGTTTAACTCCACAAAGTGCTCKTTGTGAAGAAAGTAGCAGCACTTTCTCCCAGGGAACAGACACTCCATCATCATAAAAGCTGGTTAGATCATGCCTTAGATGAACTAGACTCTTTATGTTTTTCAGCATGCTGCACGATAGGCGCTTGAGTAGCTTCATCCTTCATTCATCATTTGTGTAGTTTCATAGGGCACAAAGYGGAAATTGTCGATATAGAAAAACAGAGATGTTTTTATCTTACCTGAATCGTAGTGACCATTTCTCCTCTTTGCTGATTTCTCATTCCATCCAAATGCAAAAATCCAAATATAAGTGCATTATAAATATAAGAAAGACCAGTGTCTAGCTACTGAATTCATTCTCACGTAATTATAGAGAGAATATTTAGAACTGTCATCATTATCCAGAGAAATCAGACACTTCTTCACTTTTTCACTCTGACAGCTTTAGAGTGTCAGAAAAATGGAATGATAATTAAGATGCACAAAGACAGATATAATGACCAAAGATACTGAGCTTTTTTTTTCTACAGTATTATAAAATTTTCCATTGCCCCAAGTCTATCTCTTTAGTCTCTTATATAACAAATTGTGATTTGCCTGGAGTGTATCTTTGTTGTTTATACAACTTTGAAGGCAGTGTTCTTCRTACTCCCAAAAGTAGAAAACCTTTTTACTCTAACCCAGGAAAGTATGGATTCAGCTTTGAGACAGACCAACTCCAAGGGTAAATTTGGCTGCTGGTAAAAATGCCAGAATAGGCCCTAGGAAGAAAAGCTGTATTTTATAATAAAGGTGTGTTTAGTCTGTCCCAATATTAATATGTATCAGATTAAGACAGTTTGAAAATGCGAAAAGATGGAGCACATAATGTGATGACTGAAACCACTGAAAGAGACATATCAGGATTGAGGCCATGGTGTGTGTGGAAAAAGCCTCTGCTTGGACCTTGAAAGTTAGCAGTTSAGGGCTTATAAAGACTGAACAGTAAGGAAGAGGACTGAAGAAGATGGAAGAGGACAGGAGGCCATGAAACAGTGCTGAGTTTCAGAAGCAACACAAAGACTGTGAGTTCCTTCCTGTAAAGAGTAAGGTTTGATCAATCTCATCTAACTATTGCTTTGGCTGCTTGTAGTAGATGCCAATTTAATGTATCTTGTCGTTTCTGACAATGAAATTCCTTGCTGTGTGACTAGTGATGATTACCATTAATATCTTGTGCAGAAATTACCATCCTTTTCATATATTTTAAAAAAGAAATTCAGATGTTGCAAGCAGAAATTCTCTTCAGATTCTTTTCAGGGAAATTCTGCCAGAATTTCTCAAGAATCTCTTCATTTTTATATGGCTGAAATTTTCATCTAAAATAACCTGTTTTGTCTATAGGTATTAGATTACTCTATTTGATTTATTTAATTTTCAAAATCAAAGAATAGTTTTTCAGATAATTTCTAACTTTCATTTGTAGCTGCTTAGAGACAGGGATATATTTAAAAACATTAGTGTGTTTTTTCTCATTCATTGGAAATATTTTCTTAATGCAAAAACTAATTGTTTCTGGGACTCCCTTTTCTGGTGTTTGATGCTTTTTTAAATTCAGTGACCACAGAACCACATAATGGTTGAGATTGGAAGGGACCTCTAGAGATCACCTARTACATGACTTTGAACTTTAATGAGATCAAAGTTCAGAGTATATCTGAACTACTGTTAGAGCACATTTTTCTTTTTGAAACATCACCAGATTCTGGATACTTTGTTATTTTGTGCTCTTCTGKTTTTTGTGCATTCAGGAGTTCAGTGTGACATATTCCATGTCCGCATACGCTAGGAATCACGCTGCAAAGGTGAACACCAATAAAACCAAGCCCCTGTATTAGGCAAAGATCTGTGAAAGGCTGGTGTTCCATACGCTGTAGCTGGATACCCAGTAAGTGTGTTGATACAACCTGCAAAACTAAATATAATTATGGTCCTATTTGTTTTTGCTAGAAAATCATTTTTTTTCTTCTTTTTTTTTTTTTTTTTTTTAATGGAGCTCATGTGCTCCCCACTGCATAGCAGTAGTGGGTTTCCTTCTATGTGGAGCAGGTGGCTAATATTGAAAAAATACCTGCATGGTGTGAAAGACTTATTGCTCTCAAAACTCATCTCAGAATATTTGTAATTGGCTAGCAACCAGTGTTCAAAAGCTGTTTTTGTAGATATACAGTGCAAACACATAAGAGCACATGAAGACAAATGGGAAGAATAGTTTAGCTACTTGTCTCAGAGACTTGTTTTTATAAGACCCCCTCAGTTACCTTCAAAGCAGCCTAATAAATAAAGTTAATGCCCCAAAGTTTCAGATGATGTCTTAGATGATGTCTTATTGTGAATTCCTATTTATTTTGAAGATTTGTGGAAATGGAAAACCACACTAACCTTGGCTGGTTTTCTGCTAGCCCTGGCTGCTATATCACATAAAATTATGCTCTGTTTTAAACAAGATTTTGTTTTTATTCRTGTATTCTACTGAAGGACTGGTCGAGAGCCTTATTCTCCACTTATGTGATGCTTACTTGTGCTTCTCCCTATCTGCTCTTATGAAATGGAGCAAATAAATGATCAACAGACACTAAGACAACCTACCTTTGTCATTACTGAAGCTCTGTTCTTCCCATCCTAAAAAGGGTACTACTTCACTTTCCATGGTGTTTTAATCCGAAGTACCAGGTCTGACCTCTGCTTAGGCTGAGTCAGCAGGATTTGACTGATTTCTATGAAGCTCTGTAGGCTTCTCTTGGCTCTATAGTCCAAGTAAAGAATAGGAAATACAGCAAAAGAAGAAAAAGGACAGGGTAGTATTTAGTTTAACTGAAACAGATTCATCTTTGGTTTAAGAACAATAGCTGTGATGTGTTTGATTTCTTTCCTAAATTTAGTCAAATGCCAAATTAAGCGTCTATTGTAAGTTGGTTCTCTAAGTGCCTTCTGTAATCATTGGGGAAGGGCAGCACTTAGCTTCATAAAGCAGATGTAGCTAATCAAGCCTCCTTGCTCTCTTTTAAGGAATTTTTGGTTCGATATGGACATTTACTGATGATTAAGGGGGCCCAAACCTACAGAGAGTTTCAGGAAAGAGGTGCAGTCATAAAGAGAAGCTCGAGAGATCAACAGGAGAAAGACTCATGCAGATGTTAACCCTCTGTGGGATCACCTGATCTGAGATTTCCTGCATCTTTGGGCTGAAGCAAGGTTACAACAGATTGCAAGTACAGATCTGATGTCCCCACTTTCGGCTATTTAAACTCTTACCTGCCTTCTGGAAATAAATTMCCTTATTATTCACTTATTTTTAGTCCTACATAATGTCTCAGAACAAAAGCCCCAAAGCAGAAAGGCATGTTTAAGTTCCAGAGAGGAAACTGAGGTTGTTAGTGAGGTTGAGATCTAGAATTCAAAGACAAGACAGGAAACAAAACTATGTCATGGGTTTCTTGGTTTTGTTTGTTYGGAATGTGACTGAAGGTTCCATTAGAGGTTCTGCATACTTCCATTTCTGTGTTTTAAAAAGAAAATCTTTCCTATCTTCATCCATATTCTGAYACTAATAAACAGATGGTCAAATTAAAGAAACCCTATCAACCAGAAAATTAAATGAATTAGAAATTCACTGGAGCTTAGTTCTCCAATCCATTCCTTCTTCCATTAAAATAAACAAACAAACTTCCTTTTGCCTCTGCCTTTCTTTCAGACGCATTCAGTACCATGAGATCAAATAATTAAGCTGGTGGAAAATCCCTTATTGGTGTTAGAAGCAACCTCTACTGGGAGGAAGACTAAGATAACAGCTGGCTGTTACAGAACAAGATATTCCATTACATTGAGCATGTCTGCTTAAGAAACAAGAAGAGTSAGACTTTGAACTTGTTGGTTCAGTGGTTACAATGGAATTTGGAACAGACTAGAAAAGAGAGATGTGTTTTGAATTGTGGGGGCAATAAGGAGCGATGTAATGAGATTCACCTGTATACRGAATTTAGACTATGAAACAAGTTAYAGTGGAAGTGTAGCCTTCCAATAGTCAAAATGAAAGGCAAGCAATGAGGAAGTCGTATCCAGTCAACTAGCAGCTCCTGCTTGGAAAGGTCATTCAGGTTGCRTCTACATTAACATTTTGCTTCTGGCTGTCACTACTTACCTGAATTTGAAGAATGATTAGGGTCAGCAGATTAATTCTTAAGTTAGCCCCACTCTAGGGGAGCACAAATGCTCTAATCTCCTRTCAGGACAGAGAAAAAAAAATGAAGCTTTTATCTTTGGAACCAGATTAAATTTGGGTCTGAAATAATTTCTGTGAACACATAGAGTTTAGTAGCATCAGAACTAACTGCTTCAATTTACTGATGCATTTTTTATGTACCAGTTATCATCCATAAGAGCTRTAACACATACACCTTTTTGTGGATAGTCAGATCTTGTGSCTTWATGCTGTGGTTCACTGTTGGAGTAGAAGGTTTTCTCTCATTATTTTCTCTGCTTCTCACAGTCAGACTAGGAGATTTCTGAGAGCAAGCAAGCCCTAAGCATCTTGTTCACACCATAAAGACATTAAGTCACAAACTTGTCACCACAGTGCTCCCTTTTTTCTCTCATTTGTAACAGCTTCTATTTGTTTGGTGGTTTCTGAAGTGAGGCTAGTGGGAATTTCTCTATCAGCCTCAGTAATCTTCTGATTTGGCTCCTCGGGAGAACTTCGGTTTAGGCAATAGGACATCAATCCTTCCCTCACCACTCTCCCTTCTTACTTTTTCACAGACACTGCAATCAAATGTGTCCTATGTGTCTTTGCTGAGTAGGAAAAGAAGCTGCATCTTGATACTCCCAACATGCCAAGAATGTGAATAGATGGTGAGAGACCGGGATGCAAAACTGACTGGATTAGATAAATGCAGGCACTGAAGGCGATGTGACCATATCAGTGAAGAGGTCAGCTTGGGTTAGAAGCATGTCTGTAGACACAGCTGTGTTTAGGCAGAACTTCCCTCAAGCTGATGGCCCTTCACATTTGCATGGTGCCTCTGCTGCTGCTGGACGCAACTTTCAATCAAAATTCCTACTGCTTTTACATCTGCTGTAATTAACTTTTATGCAGTAATTACTTTCCTCTAAGAAAAAATAGAGGATGCTCTTGGACTCAGCAGTTCAGACACCTGTAGAAGAAACTTCTGCCAGGTCTCTCTATCTCCCCTCCTTCCCTGTTACTCAATAGCTGCATTTCTGCTGTAAATGTAATTTTTAACCTGCTTGCAATACTCAGCTACCTTTTTCTCTCTTAAATCTAGATGCTTATCCTTTTTTCATCCTACTCAGGTACCTAAGTTACGTAAATCCTCCCTGACTATAATGTTTCCATTCCTCTTGTCAAGGGTTAAAACTTCCAGGATGCATTGGATCTGAAAAGCCCCATGCTAAGGTTGCTTTTATTATCCTTCATATGATACAGAGCTTGTTTTATAAGCTAGAGACCGTAAAACAGTCCTGTGGCTGTATTAAACATCTCATGGATATTTTGGTCTAGATTGTCCAACCCAAAAGGTAATATTTCTTTTAATTTCTGATGGATGTTCCCTCTCTAACCTCTTACTTGAACTCCAATAACTTACATAAGTAAATAAAATTAGGGATATGTTTTGAATGAATAAATTCCACAGTGAACTGAAAACTCGGGCTTATTTTGGAAATGTTAGTGTAAAACACTTCAGCGTTTCTGAAATGAAAGATTTTATTATGGCATCTCCAGAACAGAGTGTTTTATTTCAGAAGAATTTAACCTACTTTTCATGTTTTCATATTTTTTCAGTTAAATTTATTTATTAAGTCAATACATGTTAACTAATAATCTGAGTCTTTATGAAACTTTTTTTGTGATTTTACTATTCTTGTTAAAAAAACCCAAAAACCCTCACCATCTCGTTATTTACCATTGTCATATAGGGCAGTCTCATGGGAGATTTTCCTATGCAATGGTTATGAAATGAAAAACAGGAGGAAATCAAAATTTTAGTTTCTATTTTACCTGGAAATTAGTTAGGCAATTAACTTTTACAGACACACTGAAGAATAAATTATGTAGATATTAAACATCAGTAAGTCTTCGCTCAGGTTTTGCTTATGGTAGATAAAGCATTTGATGTCATTATATGGTACCCTAGAATAAGTGAATGTAATATTTGCCGTACATACTTATAGCAAATTCTCTTCTCTCCTCTCCTCTCCTTTCCTCTGAGATGAACAATATTCTGTGTAGCAGAGATGCCCCTCAGAGCCACCACCCAGACCTTGCAACCTGTGTGTCCAGTATCTCCTCTGGCCACTGTGAATCCTGCTGGACCCTGAGCATTTCTCAGGAGATGAATGTTGTTGCATCATGTCAAACAGTTCTGCACATCCTTGGACTGGTTTCTACCCTTATGAGCTACCCTCCAGAAAATACGCTTTTACTAGTTTGGAGTGCTAAAAACACATGGATTTGTYAATGCTTTAGATTGTGTATTTTGAGCTGAAAATATGAATAAAACAGTGAAGGATCAGGCCAGAAGCCTGGCTAGGTCTGTATCTTGCCTTTGACAGTSGGTGATCATAGATTTTCAGGAAAAGCTATAAAAAAAAGAACAAWTTTCCTTTCAAGCTTCTAATTATCAGTGGCTGGGGTTGCACTGGCCCAGCATGTTTAAGAGCTGCCAACAGACCTGCCTCCGTGAATTCCAGTAGTTCTGTCTGCCCTTTTGACTGCCTGGAGTAATGCYTGGAAAAGCCTGAAAAAAATTCCATAGTGGCAGCATGTCTGAGCACCAGGAGATGATCCTTGGGTGACCTCTGCCTTCTGTCTCTCCCTCCCATCTCTCTTCCTTCATCAGGAGGCCTTATGGGATTTGACCTGACACCTCTCTATCGAGAATGTGCCAGGACTTCTGTTCCCCACTGATTTAACTGACTCGGATGCCCAGCACACCTTCCTTAGCGCAGGCAAAGGTGAAAATGAGCCATGCTGTTAGTGCCACACCAAAGCGTCTGGTAAACAGTACATATGCCCCATCTTGTGTCCTTTTTCCTTACTTTCTGAATTACTGCTTCCTTTTTCTCTCTTGCAATTTGCTTAGGAACTATGAAAATTTTAGACATTTTATATGTATATATATGAGAAACTTAGCTATCATAAACTACAGTATTGCTTGTGAGATATATATACTTCAAATAGGTAGCAGGGAGGGGATAAAAAATCCAAAATTAAACAAGTGGCTGTATTTTAAGTGTGGCTTTATGGCTTTTCATAGAGGAATATTCTGGTTTGCCAGTTGCTGGTTAGGTGAAGGACTTTCTGCTCTCCATATGGAGCATATGGCTAGGTGAATACTTTACTAAGAATGACTAATACCTTCCACATGCAGGTAAAGACCTGCAAATCCAGAGTGTCTGTGTCAGGTTTGCTACATTAAAACATCTGTGATTTATCCTATTCCTGAGCCTACTAGATAGGATTGTGCTGCCAAGTCAGAGGTAATTTTCCTTAACTGAATGGAGAATAGGGATCACTTGCAGTATCTCAGTTAGCATTTATGGGGCGCTGTTCTAGGAGAGAGATGATTTTTTTACACCTACGTATATTAGTCACATCCTTCTAGATCACTGTCCAGTACTCTGTGTTCTTGCAACACAGATCAAGGTAAATATAGTCCTGCATCAGGTGCACCCTGCTTTCTGAACTGAGAATTCCTGCCCCATTCTTTTTTTCTTCTCTGGAAACCGTAAAAGAAAATATGCCAAATCCTTTTCAGTTTTCCTTGTGAAATACAGGAYCTTGCTAAAGTCAAAATTTGCTTTTGCTAACTGCTTGCTTTCTCATACTTTATTACAAACAGCTTCCTGGCCAAACCACAAAAAGATCAATATAGTCTTTCAAAAACATTCTTCAGTAGTAGGCAGTTTGCATAAATGAAAGTTAAGGACATAAGAACTTAAAGACATTTAATTTTTAATGTTCCAAATGAAACTTGATTGCTTTCCTGCATCTACTRTATTAGATTTTGCTATGCACTTAAAAAAAGATAAACTCATTCAAGTGTATTTCTCGAAATCACTTATTTACCTTCATAGATTTTTTACACCAACAGCTGCATTTATTATTTTAAAGTAGCCAGCATATAGTGCAGGCTATCAATATTTGGAAGAACTGGCTTTGCATTTTTAATAGATTTCAGCCTTTTTCATAAATCTAACTCACACTTAACAATRCTCACAATTTCTAAAAGCATAAACACTTTTTTTATTTCTTATAGAACCATGCTGAGAAAGGATAGTACTTTTTGGGAGAAAATAGTACATTTTTGAAGCACTTCTGGAAAACAGCTTGTGAACAAAAACGGTTATTTGATGAGTTTTTTGCAACMTCTTAAGCTTGATACTGTTTCCCCAAAGTATTCAAGAACAAGGATTATGACTGATACAAACACTAACCTCTCTGTKTTATTTATGCTGGAACAAAATACTGGAGGAAAGACAGAAAAAATTGTTCTTTGTGTGTATTTCAAAATAAGGATTGAAGAAATTTAACTACTTATATTTGTTAACTCTGCAGTAGATCTATGACCTAGGAAAATACATTAAGTTGTCTAAATTTTTCTTCTATTTCTCTAAACGTGTCCAAAGTATAACAATTAACAGAGCATATGAGAAGGCGGCAGCAGCAGTAGGAATAAAGTCTATGTCTTRATATTGTCTTAGCTGATGCTTCTGGCTTAACCAGAAAATCCTGGAATGTAGAGGAGATTGTGGCTTCCTGGGCAACCTCTGAACCTGTGCTGTTTTACAGAGATTTTAGGAATGCAGGAAGTTTTAAATCAGAGTATGWTGGTGCAATTGCTGAAACAACCAAATGTATCTTTTGCGCATCCATCCCCACCTCTAGATTGCGGCTTCCCTTGTGCCAGAGGAAGGAGTGGTATGGTACGGCATTAGGGACATGAACTATCACACTGGGAGGTGGGAAACTGTCTTTCAGGAGGAATTCTGCTTACAGTRGATAATGTTCCCCAAACTGTGTCCTGAGCAGTGTAAAAACTGCTGTAGCACATGGAGAGGCTGGGGGCAGCGTCAAGGAAGCAGCAGCTTCCTTTCTGCAAGGAAGCCCCCAAGCCATGCCTTGGCAACACAGGAGAAGAGTRTTTTCCTTGGACTGAGAGGGAGGTGTGTTGTATTGCACGACCAGAGGACCAAATGCCAGGCTTCAAGCTTCAAGGCTAGAAAGCAGCTAGGCTATAAAACAGAAGGGGAAAGGATGAGTTTGTTCCTAAAGACCAAGGAGGGGCAAGGAGTTGGGTGTTTTCARATTCTTTGTTTCGTTTTGTCTGAATGAACATGTTGCAGTTTTATAGGAGATATGTTTAAGGGATTTAGAGGTGGACAAACAATGAGAAGTTGGGGCAAACCCTCAAGTGTTTGGACAGCTGAATTTTATCACACAAAGCACAAAGAAGCTCTGCCGGTGCTTGTGATGTACTAAACTTGTCCTGTAGATGAAGCTCTTCTTTGACAGCAGCTAGACCAATGAAACTGCTGTGGAAATTTTGTTATGTGGTATAAAGGAGTGTGGAGAATGTAGACAGAGGGGATGCAAACAGGAATCTGAAAAATGATTGGTGGTCCTTGGAATCACATAACTGATTAGCTGAAAAATTATTTGGTGATCTGTCCCTATAGAGTTACTTCCAAATTATTGTTGTTATTATTATTCCCAATATGTCAAAATTGCTTGAGATTTATGGGTTCAGTATGATGATTAGAACCTAATTCTGCCTTCCTGGTTCCTCAGTACGTCTCACTCTGTACCCGCTAGATATTCTGTCAAGTCCAATGTGATGGTGTAGAAAGTGATCTCAATTTTTTTTGTCCATTAACTCCGTCTGCATATCTCGCCATTTTTCCCTGATAAAAAAGGATTCTTATAAGTTAAGTTAAAATCAATTTAAAATCTAGTTRTCAAAAATCTAGTTATTAAAATCTAGTATCAAGTTAAAATCTACCTCATTTGTGAAAGGGCTGGAAGTTGCCAGTGGATTAAACCAGAGGAGTTTTGTGTGAAGAGGTAATATCCTTTTTAAGAGCAAGTTATATAGCTGAGAAAACCAAACCTAAACCAAAACAGTTGAAAACTGCTGTGTAAGTATTATCATTATTGACAGTAGAAGCAACCTGAATGATGAATACTACTTTTTCTCATAGAAAAYGGACTCTGATTTAGATTAATTAAAGAATCTGTTGCATGCTAATGAGAATTTATGAGTTTGATGAAGATTGAGGATAAGTGTATTTATCTTTTATGGTATTTGTTGGTAAACTACYTGGAACTGAGTTTGCTTTCTGCTTGTTCATCAATTGCCCAGCAACATGGAAAGCTGACAGAGTCCCTTGGTTGTCACCATAACTCGAATTGTAAATAATACATTTTTTTGAAGTTATCTAAAAGTTTATGCACTAATTCTCAGGTATTAATTTGACCTACATGACTTTTCTAACCTAATTTTAAAATATATTTTGTAATAGTTACAAATAGTTCAAGTGTCACCTTGAGCTTTTCATTATAAATCAATATGCTATACCATGAATAATTATCTCTGTGCCTGTGATATATCCTCATTTGTTTAGGATTAGTGGAATCATCCAATCAGTAAACCTAAAAATTCTTCATATTTCAGTCATGGCTAATACATTAATTGTAGCATAGATTATCTAGAAGACTGAATCAATCAAATTCTTATCAGATTTCATCCTATTCAGATAGCTGACTTTTAATGATACCTACAAGAAAAGCTCTGTGCAGTTTTACAAAAATTTAATGGAGAGTTGGATTGTGTAGAGTTATGTACTAAGGGTTGGATTTCTTTGATAGACTATCCTAAACAGTATAGATAAACTATCTATATACAACAGCATTCTTCATTCATTATTCCTAATGCCATTTTTATGTCTGTAGAAATTCATAAATCTGGTTAAAATACAGGGAAGGCCACATCTTTTTGTTAAATATATTTTAGAAACCAAGTATCTTTAACTTTTAAGGAAGTATAGCTTCARTATGTCACAGGAAGAAAAAGCCCACATATGAAATGTATATGAATGTGTGGTGCAAAAAGATACAAAACACACAAAATACACATTACACAAAAGAGCTGGATAATTTCAAGTGTACTTGAGATAACTTTCTTTTTTAATGCAAAGTAAGATAAGAGATGCTCTTATGTGATAGCTATTCAATGTATTATTTACTAATTATGTATATTTGTTATGTATCACCTGTATATGAGCAGGTTATAAGAAACTTGTCCCAAAATTCAGGTGAGCTGCATAGAAGAAACAGGAAAAGGGAGATGAAAATATAATCCTGTAATGATATTTTGGTATTTGTCCTCTTCCTTTAGCTTAGCCTTGCCAGTGTTTGAAGACAGCATCTGGATGTTTTGTTTTAAAACAAAAGCTGCAGTAGCCTGAAAAACAGTTCCTMTGGAACACCATTTCTGAAATGAGTAAACATTTGTGAGAACTCTGGAGTTATTTCTTATTTACAATAGCTACTATTATGTAGCTACAGCTGCAAACTTTTTAGAAGGAAAGGTTCATGCACATGCTTTGCCCAGCATATTTTGCTATGTCATGTTGGGCTTGCAGTCTGCACATGAATCCAGCAAAATCAAATACTGATATATTCCTACCAAGTCCTTCCTTCCTTTTTTTTTTTTCTTTCTTTTTGTCCAACGTAACAGGGAGACATTTTACRTTGACAGCTGCCAGTCACCTTGTGTGCCTGCTTCCTTTAGCATCTGCAGAGCAACATTATAGGGCACTGAGTGGAAGCTGAAAGTAGGTACTGATGCCTGCCCAATGGGGGCTATAACTTTACAGACAGCAATAGCTGCCCGAAGCACAAAATTTATTGTATCACCTGGCCTTTATAGAATTTGGCCCAGCTGGTTTATAATTTAAATGCATAGGCTTATGATCAGAGTAGCTTCTAAACCAATGAAATGCTGGCAAAGACATAAATCCAGTTCATATCCATTGATTCACAGTTTTATCGTAGTATAAAAGGATAACATGAAAAGATGAAGAGTCACTGYTCATATCTGCTTATTTCTAGTAAAGTGTCTCTCACAAAAATAAGAACACAATCACTCAGAAAACAATTTCCGTGAGCTRCAACATAATGGAAGTAAGTCAGAAAATTAATTATTTGCATGTGTATAACAAAAGACTTTAAGCTATTTTTATGCTCCTTTGGAAAATGGAGTGATGCAAAGGTGACTCTTGCTTCCTTCAAGGACATCTGTCTTTTCAAAGTTGCAGTGTGGGTGGCGAAACTAGCTATTGTGGCTAGCTATTTTCTGGCGGTGCACAAAAAAACACAGGAGATGAGCAGATCCTTGACTCCCACGTGACTTCTCACACAAGTCAGGGTAGCTGAACCATCAGTGCGGAGTTGGAAGAAAGGATTATAAACATTTGAAAGTGAAAGACATGATGTTGAAGCAACAGCACAGAGCGAGGTGAGGAACGTCTGTTTTCTTCTGGAGTAGTATAACCCTCTCCTCTCCCTGCCTGCCCCCAAAGTGTATTCCAAATAATCAGTGTGGATCTTCATACAGTTCTAAAGAATATTGAAATATTTCTGGACAAGTGTTATGGCCCACAGACTTTGATTATCAGTCCTTCTGAGGAGGGATAAGGGTCAGGAAACAAAACAGGAAAAAAGCTAAAACTGTCCTGGCTGTAGTCTGAGATTTCTCCTGTCAACTTTCAGACATACAGAGGTTAGTGATCGCATTCCAGTCACCTAACTTTAGAAGTCTGCTGTGTCAGTATRTATAGCTGAGGTCTATAGTAGTATAGATATCAAGATCTCTACTAGTGTCGATGGATATTTGATCAACAGAGTTGACAGGGCTTGCGGTGAGATTTATCTGACTCTAGARAAATGTAGGTATCTGCTTGAGAATGAGGTGTATTACTTGCTTGATTCTGAAGGGAGTGCTGATTTTATCTTTAGAAAGAGGAACTTAAGTGTTGATGTTGAGTCTAAGTAGACATTTTTTATTTAATTAGAGAGTCAGTGATCAAACAGTTGGTCTTGGGTGTGTTAAAATGAGATGTATCTTGYCTTGTGGGAACGTAATGCCCACCAYTTAGGTGGCTACATTGAAGGGTAATTTATTTTGCCAAAAACTGCGACTGACATTAAAAAATGCCAGATTTACATCCATTCAGTTCATATAATGAATTGAGGGGTTAATGTTTTTCTTTTATGACAATGAAAACAGTTTTTTGTAATGTACTCATGTTCAGCCTTGATTTTACATACCTATGAAGGACTATGAGTGTCAAAAATACTAGGAGGCTGACTTCCCAAAGAGTACAAAAATATTCAGCCCATCCATCAAGCAGGGCATAGCAAAACTCCATTTGTCACGACAACAAAGTAATCTGAGAGCTCTCCGATAATGACTCTAATAAATATCTTGGTGCATGAGAGGCTATCAGCAAAGTGACAAATTGATAAAAGAGAAGGTTACACGGGAATGCAAATAAAGGAGGCTTCAGTCTGTGTCAAGTATGTTCTTCTTGCCTAGTAGTGGCTGAACAGAAAGGAATTGAAAGAAATTCTCTTGACTGGAGGATCAGAAATGGACRTAGGAAAAAGCCTGACATGATGTGTAGGAAGTGCCTGAAGTGCTTGATGTGAACGCCTTTATGGCACTTTCTGAGGAGAAAAAGAGGGGTTCAKATGGCCTGACTTAGCTACCTGACTTTGGCATCTGAATTAAGAACCTGCTCAGTCCTGCAGAGCCTTCAGAAACCTACTCAAGCATCAAGGTTGGATGCCTGAAGGCAGAGAGTGTGACTACCCCACAGAGTGCTCAACTGTCATTCCAAGTACTGCGGCAACTTAGGGAGATGAATAAGGTTAAACTGAGGAAGTTAAACTCCTGAAGGAACTATTTGAATATTTCTATGTTTCTTCTTCTGCTTCAGAGTTTAAAAATGAGTTGTTAAAATTCCTGCTCTTTTAATATTGGGTGACTTGTGATGAAGGTTGGGTTCTGCTTGAGACACTAGGAGTGAGGCATAACATTCAGAAGCTTGTTAGAGGGTTGATCCCATTAATTTCATTAATGCAGTGGATTATGAGGAATGAAAATATTTTAGCAGCCAAAAGGTGCATATCAAGATAGTCTTCAGCAATGAAGAATACATACACTCTCTAAGATTAGTCTTTAAAAAACAAGCTAGTAAAAAAAAAAAAAAAAGAGCACTCTATGCTGAGGCTGTAATAACAGACTATGTTACAAAAAAAGATACAACACTCCCCTGCCCCAGAGACTCACCTGGTATAAAGATGGCCTTGTAGCTTTTCACAGAGAACAGAAACAGTATTTGACCTGCACACTGTTGAAGGAAATATATTAGATATTGTGTTATCTCTGCCAATAGAAATTTGAATTGGTTGCATATCTTATTTCCATCTCTTTTGCATGTTTAAACCGGCCTTTTCTGCCTATCACATCCATGCATTAAAACTTCATTAGGGCACTTTGAAAGGAAATAGATCTTATTACACAATGGCAAGAAAAAAAAAAGTGATCTAAAAAATTAAGTTTCCTTGTGAAACTTCCCCAAAAGAATATATGCTAACCACTGCAGTGCCTGTACCATGCACCAATCAAGTGCCAGGCTGAATTCTCAACCAAAGCCCTCCGAAATCACCAGATCAGAATCCAGACTTTGAAAAGAAACTACCCAAGCTTACAGTGCTGCTCATTTTATATCTGAGCTTGGTGTTTTCCATAGTGATTCACGAAAATATGTTCTGTTTCTTGAGTGAAATGTCCCAACCTTCTGCTTCTCATAGATATGGCTTAGGTGCAGTGCGCAGCTGAGGCAGGACTTGGATAGTACATGTATTGCAGTGTAGTATTCCCAGGAGAGCTCTGGGAATACAGAACGATTTGGAGAAGTGATGAAAGAAACGTGGCAGTAAGGGAGTAAACGCTCTTTGGTACTCGCTAAAAAGCAAGATAGAAGGCAGGACCTTGCCTCCCTAACAGGACTCTGCCTAACAGGACTGTAGAACTTGGTAAGACAGCAAAGAAATCTAGTGTTTAGGAACAGGAGCTCACAGATACACGAGGAGGGAAGGAATTGTTGGAAATTTCTGCATGAAATTTAAATTGTAAGGAAAAGTGGAATGTATGGACGTGGGGATACCTGGGTTATTTACTTTTTAAGGACATGCAGTTAATGGCATCTTAAATGTTAGAGACAAAGGCAAGAGTCAGGAAAAGCAGTAAATTAAACAGAAACAGAAGCCCTAATGAACAGGAAATGAGAGGCAATAAGAAAGACCAGAGTTCTTAGGTCACTGACTGGGAATCCACAGAAAGAATCACTGAAGGGCAGCCTGGAAGAGGTTCATTGGGTATTCAGTAACTGCTCATGGGGGGAAGCAAGACTGTTATGGGTATGGGTCTCATAGACGCATGTTTATGGGTCTGTATATAGTGGTATATCACCAAGTTTATGGTGGTGTATTTGAGCAGATTCTTTTATTATATCTTTGTTAAAGTTGACCAGTAAACCAGTAACTGGTGTGTTGAACACAAGGTAGCATTTCTAGGTTTTAAGTTATTTTAAGACTGTTCTAAATTTTTTTAGGAGATTTGAATATGAAGTGATGATGATCTAGCCTTACCATGTAAGGCAGGAAGACAACTGCCATGTTTTTAGTAAGAAAAATACATTAATCAAATATATTTTCTTTTTCCTGCTCAGTAGAACTGTGATATTCCTGTAAAAGCTTCAGCGTGATACACATGCCTAATTTGTCTTACCTATACCTGTCATCTCTGAAATAGGATTTGAGCTCCCTAGAGCTTCTAAGATCCTCTATTCTAGTTCTTTAATGACCTTTGATAATTTCCCTTTTAACTCCTAATTCACCCACAGACGGAGTAGACTTCTGGCCATTCATTAACACTCCAGGCTCCCCTCCCTAAGGAAACAAGTGTCTGACAAGATACATGGAATCCACCAATCTGTCCTCAGCTTACACATGGCCTCACAGAAGCTGAGCCTGAGATGTCCTCAGAAGTTCCGACATTTTTGTCAAAGTTTCTTTTCTACTTTTCTCTTCCATGTTTTGTTGTGCAAAGCTAATACTTCACATGGCTGAAATATTATCTCTGGTGTTGCGGGAAAGTGCTGCACAGGGACAGCTTTTTGGTTTTAATGTGCACTGATATACTTAAATGCACCAGAGAGTCAGTAAAATCTGTTTAAATACTCACTGCATCTTTCTCATTGCAGATTTCATATTTTGGCCTCAATTTTGTTAGAAGAAACACTGCTTGTGTTGTCCCTTCTTCCTGCCACACTGAGCTTAAAGAAAACAGCTTATTAATGACTATTATGTCACTGTTCAGGCTCTGTATGAATTACTCCATTTTCAATTACAATTACAAATAATGAAATATTTAGTTAGTTGTAATATTCAACTGTGAGGTTACTTCTTTCTGAGATACCAGAAACACAGTGATTTGCTATTACCCAATATTCTGAGATGCCAGAGGCACAAGGTTGAGCAAGGGGTGGATCAACAGATGGATCAACTGCTGCAGCAGTATAAATACAAGGGACATACAGCATGCTCATGTGTGGCTTTACTCATCTCTCCTGCTGCAGCATTGCCTGCTCATCAGCATTTGGATGTCACGCTAACCAGGGGAGCGCTGGTCTCTCAGCAGAGACCTCAGAACACCAGTTTTCCATCAACAGCCACCTCAAGCTTCTGCCACTTACTCTCCCTTGCTTCGTCTTGCTGTGTTGTTTCACTATAGACAGCTGTTGCTTCTCCATCTTCTTGTGTTCTTCCTATCTCTCTACTTTTAAATTTTATTCCCATCGCTGTGGATCAAACAAGCTTCAGATTCTCTGATCTTTTTTCCAGTCTGTCACTGCTTTGTGGACCTGGAAAGCCCTCATAATGCTGCACTCACTGATCGAGTAAATATGGTCTTCATTTGGGTTTTTGTATGTGCTATTAAATGACTGAAAATGCAGGAAAGATATTTGTTTGGGACTGATGATAAGGTGGGGAAAGCATGTCCTTTTTCTTAGATTTGGTAACCCTTTTCTTTCCTGACTTTTTGTCCTACTTGTTTGTATCTTCAAAGGAAAGGAACAAGGAAATGTACAGTCTTCTGTGTTGCCTTTTGGGTATCCAGGTGAAAATACCATGTAGCCTTGGTAATCACTTCTCCCTTCCTCTTGGCAAAAACCAGAGGGGTTAGAACATGAGAGACCTTGTAAAGAGTCCAAGATGTTGGAAAAGATGTATTAATTTTTACCAGTCATAGAGCCCTATGAAGTGCTGCACAGTTAATCGGCTAGTTGCTCTTAGTTTTTGGCTAACCATATATTTAGAAGGTCTTTCTGTCAGACTGTTAAGCAAGCAAGGGAATGTTACGGGGATGATTTTCAAGTGGTTATGTAACTAACAGGTAGTGCTTGTACCCAGCACCAACAAAGCAGGAGCTTTGTGTTCATTGTAGCTCTACAGTCCCAGAAATGGGCCTGAGTGGACTTTCAATCAAATGGGGTTGTTCTTTGGTTGTTCTTTGAATGGCTGTGGTTGATACTGGTTGCCCAGAGCCTGTGCTTGTTCCTTTAAATAACACCGAGAAACTGCCTCTAATCTCTCTTTTAGGATATTTTAGGACATAGCATTTGTAGGGCAACTTTTTTTTTTTTTCCTGAATTCCTGTGGATATTTGGCCAAAACTTCTGCAGAAAAAATGTTCTGGCCAGATGTGATGACAATCCTGACTCTTCTAAATGTTTCACTGCTATAAAAWGCAACAATGTAAATTATATAGTTTGATGTCTGTGCTCTCTTTTCTTTTTTTCTTTCTCTGTTTCTCTTTTTTCTCTCTTTTTTTTTTTTCTCTTAGTGGAAGTGGAGTCAGGAAAGGACCTCAGAGATAATTCTATGAGCCAAATTACTTTTTTATGCACAAATTGCAAAGTACACTAATATCAATTCTCGACTTACACTGAATGCTTCACTGAGACAGTTTAATTTAGCACATTAATTATGTAATTAAAATGAAGCAATGCTTTAATTGAAATCAGGTAATGTTTATTTGTTCACACAGGTATTTTGCATCCTTGTAAATTCATCAAATGAAGAAAATATTTGCAACACTATAATTGGAGGACCTAATTTGCCCTTTTTTTAAGCTATTGCCAAATATATAAAAGTTGTTTGTTTATTCATGCCTGGAAATTGAGTAATTTCATTTTTAGCAAATGGCAAAGGGTGCAGCAAAGATAATTCTTGTATAAATTTGCACAGAAATGCAGAAAATRCAGTCATTCATCTCCCTGTATAACTGTGCCATAAAGTAACGCATGCTTTATTAAAATTCTAAAAGGTAATTTTATATGCGAATCATATGCTTTATGATACCTCTGTGTAAATTGTTATTTTTAACTGACARTATTCAAGCTATTTTTTTCTGAAGAAAAGACAAAAGGTTATAATATTTTGCTTTTTATTTTCATTTTTTTTACTCACCTATATTTAGCTTTATTGACTGATAGTGGGATGTATGAACTTTTGTGAGATACAGGTGGCCTTTCAACTTCATTATTGTACAGTTTATCTGACTTCATTTATACTGTTATTATATTAAATGTACTAATCAGGTTGACATTTCCTTGCTGATTTTTTCTTTCTGTCTTTTTTGAAGTATCTTACAAAAATAAAATAACTATTGTAATAGAGTTAGTAGCAAAGGGTTTTTTTAGTTGCTTTGTATCTACATGTTCATCATTGTTTTGATTTAAAATCTCCCATGAAGATCTTTCCGTGTTTTAAAGGACTGATTATGGAATTGCCGGCTTATCCATCCTTCAAAGGTTGGTTTCCCCTTTTTGAACCAGTGATTTGTAAATAAAAGTAAATAATCCGGTGRGTGACCAAGTGACAGCCTTCAGAGCCCTCGGGGAAGGTGCTGCTCAAAGAAAAAGAGTTTTAAAACAGGCAAATTGGAAGTACCAATTGGATATCCCAATTCTAGTGCCCTCGTCTGTGGGCGTCTGGGGAYTTTTTGTTTTGCTTTGTTTTTTGTTTGTTTGTTAGTTTGTTTCTAACTGTGGTGTTTAGTCCTGGAAATGAAATGTTYCTTCCCTGCTCTCCTCAGTAGCTTCAGTCATTTCTAAGCCCTCAAACTGACCAATATGCTTGCATATGAAGTGTTTAATTGGGAAATTGCCCCACTTACACATCTTTAAATTTTATCTCAAATATTTGAGTGAATTAGAAAACCTACACTTAATTTTATTCGTGTTGTTTCATATCCCAGTTGATTTGCATTTCCAGTCAGAAGTGAATTTAGAAATGACGTCTCATCTCCCATTCTAGTCCTAGCTATGAAACAAGCATCTAAAATTGCCCATCCACCCAAAAATGCACACTTCTGTTTTATTTGGAGTCYATTCTAGCCCAGGCCTAGAGTCAGGAGCACATTTGGAGATGTTCCTGTTTGCTTAGGACAGTTTCACTAATCGCTCCCAGGTGGCAGTAACACAATTGCCAAGGAAAACAGAGAAATAATGATATTGCTACACAAATGAAAAGATACCACAAATGACCGCATTTAGAGACGATCTGCGTGCTGAAAATACTTAAGAACGGACAAGTGGCAACGAGTTTGCAATGTCTCTGCTGGGAAACTCCATACAATTGCAATTAGTGCTCTGCCTCTTATTATTCTAACTTTGGTTGCAAGATAGACTGCAAATGATTTTTTAATGGCTTTGGATGTGTATTTTTCCTTTGTTATCAGACCATAACSGCAACAGGAACAACATTCTCACTCTGTTCAATCTGCCAAAGTGTCCTTTGTACCAGATGGTTTTGGCTTCACTGAGCTAAATTTAAATCATTAAGTGATTGCACCGTATTCCATGTTACCATCTTGACAGATTTGGCAGTTGGAAGTTGGTTTCCATCAGTAGCTTTTGGTCCAAGGTAAAAAAACGTAGTCAGTAGGGAATAACTTAAGTTCATCTAGTTATTTGCTTTATTGGAACTCTCTCCTTGCAGTCTTTCATATTTCTAATGTCATCTAGGCCTCCTACATCCATGTTTGATGATTATTGTTTTTACTAGGCAGGAAAGGTTGATATTTTCAAAACACAGGATCAATAAAAAATTGTTGATGATTATGTCTGTATTGTTCTCATATTCTTTAATATTTCTGGTAGTGAGCTCACCTGGGAAAATAATGGAGCTAAGCAAAAGATGGAGGCAGTTAGGAAAAATGAGGAGAATAATGAAAATCCAGTCACACAGGTGGAACATCAATAATGAGTAAATGTATTTGCAGTGTATGCTGGAATAATCTAAATAATGAGGTCTGCTGTTTAGAGAAAGTATTGCAAAATATTAAAGACATCTTATCATCATAAAATGAAGAATTTTAATTCGTTTTCATAAGGTTGTAGGTTAAAGATGTGAAAGTAGAATAGGAAAAGCAGTATGAGCGAGACCCTCTGTGAAGAGTGGTGAAAGGCTCCTAACAGAGATGTTTCTCTCCTTGCCCCTTAATTGCTGTGTGCAAAGTCAGCAGTTTGCTGGGATATTGCTGGCTAATGTGAATGCTGATCATCACRAACATGGAAAAAAAATCCACTGTGTAGGGGACATGGAGAAGAGAAGAAAAGAACAGAAATGCAAGCAGTAGCAGTAAAAAAAGTCTCTACCTTCATCAAGCTACCCCATATCCCCTTCACTTCTGGGTTCTTACTGCTGGCCTCTTTTCATGGCATGTGCCCATATGTTTAACAATTAACTTAGTACAGATCTTCCTGTGCAATTTTTATTGCTCTCATGTCAATGCTAGACTGTATTTTGCATAAAATTAGTCCCCAAACCATTAGGAAAAAAGTTATAGTTTTAATTGCCAATTTAAGTGCTGTGATCAATAGTCCAAGCATGCTGAGCTATACTATCAGAAGTCTTACTAAGAATAACATCTATGTTATTATTAGTATGCATGCAGCCATGCCTTTGACAGATAAAATAAATACAGTGAAAAAATCATATTCTGGCAACCTAGTGTGCTGCCAGAACGGTGTGGAAATCGAAGATCTCCCTGAAGGGGAGATTGGCCTGAGTCARTTCAAAACCTTTTAGACCGATCTTTCTGAAGAACATGATGCTCCTTCTTGCTCTGCTTTGCAGCAATGTGCTGGTTTATTTGTGCAAAATTGGAGAAGCCTAATCTGGCATAGGCGTTGGCTTCCTTTCACTCCCTTTCCTCCCTTTTACTTTGTGTTATCTTTAAAAGCATTAATTTTGCTGGACTTGAAAGCCAACTAAGCCTAAATCAAACTTAAAGGTGACAGGGAAACTCTTGTGCAAAGSGACACATCAAATATTGCAGGCTTCCGTTGCTGTTGCCTGTTGGGAGAAGACTGAACTGTGTAACTGTACTATGGCTCTGTATTTAACAAAAAAAATCATTCATGCTGACTTGTCCTTTACTAATACAAGAGATTTGCAGATCTGTAGGTGACCTTTAAGGACAGCAGATGCAGGCCACAACATCATACAATCTTATCTCTTAATTCTTCAAGAATGCCTTAAAAGCTCTTACATACTAGACTTTACAGCAAACYAATTTGCTGCTTTAGGGTTGAGTCTCACTACCTCTGCTCCAGCACTGCTGTTGTAAGTACCATGGTTATGACCTGGTATAAAAACGTCAGCTGAGCTGCAAACAACACTCGGGAAAGGTGAGAATAGTGATTTCAAGCTTTCTTCACACAGGATCCTCCTTCTAACTCAGAACATCACAGATATTATTGTCTGAAAACTTGCTTTGCTGGAGGACTCATRTTGCAGCTTAGAAACTCACTTTTTCGCATTTTTGTCTTTGCCTCGAACCATTTCTGTTGCTTCCATTCAGTGTAAGCAACAAGGATCACAAAACATATCACAGCAGGAGGAGGAAAAAGATCGTTGTAAAATGCAGCTCTTTGTATCGTCTCCGTATGAGTCAGGATACGAGGAAACTCTTTCGTTTTGAGTATTTACGTGCCTTGGACTGAGTTTCAAGGTAGGTTTTCAGGCTGTCTTAGAGAAAAAAAAAGCTGCAGTGTGATTGTGGTATCTCCTAAAAGCAACCATTCTAAGACCCCTTTGGGAATCACTTAGAAGGGGAAGAGAGTAAGGAGAAAGTTCCACTATTAAAAAAAGGCAAAACAAACAAACACAAAAAAACTAACAAGAGAAAGTATCAGGAAGGCTTGGCAGGAAGATACAGACAGCAAAATTTTGGGTGGAAGGGAAAACRGATACAAGAAAGATGCAGTGAACGCATTGAGAAATGCCAGTGGAGACTGATGATGGATTTGTGTTCCGCGGTTCCTGGATACAGAGGCTCGAGTCAGACATGCAGTCTAAGAGTTGTGGGAGTTGGTAAGCTGCAGAAGCAGGGGACGGCCGAGCTGAGCCGGGGAAGAGAGGAGCCCGTGCCGGCTGTGAGGCTCCTCGAGCAGCCTGTGCAAGCAGAACCTGGACACGTCCRTGTGCCAGGGAAGCGCGGGGCGAGGGGGCTCTGCGCACAGGCTGCTGCCTGCTCAGCACGGCGCTAAGTCACATCACAGCCGAAGGGTCCCGTCTGTTTGTGRCAATGAGTAAGAAGCTGAGAGCAGCTGACGTAAATGATTTCACTGACTGGCAGAGTCAGAAGGGGGCTATAGATTTTAAAGGACAGTTGAGCCTTGAGATTGTGTTGAACTTTGATTAAGTTGAGCGTAGGCTTACTGAGCCTACAATTTAACACATGTGTCTGCAATATCTAACAGCAATCACCAAATGCAGAGAAGTTGACCTGCTGGATATCTTTCTGCTAACGCCGAGCTTACCAGAGCAAGGGAGATCTCAAGCAAGAGCCAACAGTGTGTTAGTGATGCTGTGATACCCCAACCTGCTTGAGCTCAAAAACAGCACGGAAGTTGCCTGGCAACGAGAGCTAGCCCACTGGGTAGTAAGYAGGGAAGAGAGGAAAGTGGAGGGGACCAAATTTCAGAGGGACTAAGAGCCAGACAGTTTCCAGCCATCAAGACCTATTCAGASGTCTCATGTAAGGAAGGTGAGTGGATAGAGAATGATCAAGAAGGAAAAATAAAGTGTYTGTCAAGTAACAATAACTGTCAGGAAAAGCTGTATAAGCAAAAGACAGAGCAGGAAACATGATGTTTCRGCASGCCCACAGAGGATTTTAATTTGGTAAACCTGGAACTTGTTTTGATTTTCTATGACCAAGTGAAGCTCATAGACACACAGTATCCTGTTCTGATGGATTTAGTGGAAGTACCTGTTGGTGCTGATGAAGGGACTGAGAGGGGACCTGATCAGTGTCTTTAARTACCTCACAGGAGGGAGCGAGGAGGATGGGACTGGCCTCTTTTCAGTGGTGGTCAGCAATAGGACAAGAGAAAATGGCCACAAACTGAAGCATCAAAGGTTCCACAAGAACTTAAGGAAAAAATKCTTAACAGTGTGGGTCACGGAGCCCTGGAACAGGCTGCCCAGTGAGGTGGTGGAGTCTCCTTCTCTGGAGATCTTCCAAACCTGCTTGGACTGCCACCCTGTACCCCGTGCTCTGRGTGTTCCTGCTGGAGCAGGGGGGCTGGACTAGATGATCTATAAAGGTCCCTTCCAACCTTAACGATTCTATGGTTCTATGTTGAGTGAACAGAACTAAGATGTTAGCTCAAGAAAGAAATGTGAACCTCAGTATGAATGCATCAGGTTCRGCCTGGGGATAGCAATATGTACAGTACCTAGAGACATAGAAGCCTGCAGAAGCAAAGAGGATGTGTCCTGAATATAGTCTGTGAATGTACACCTGAAAGGCTCCCTGTAGATACAGTGTCTCTGCTAATAATACATATTAAACAAAAAAAAAAAAAAAAAAGGAATTTTGCTCAACAGACCTGAGATCCTTTCATGTCCTTGCCCAAGATTCAGGACCCAAAGCAGCAAGTGAGTCATGTTCCCATGGGGGAGCCATGGGGGGGTTCCTCCCCACTGCAGGTAGCTCTACTTGCTGGCTGAGCTGTGAGTAGAGTCAGAAGAACACAAGAGATGAAGTCCTCCTCTACGGCACTGARGTTGTCTGTGTATTAGCAAGTGCTGCAAGTTAGTGGGAGAGTCAAACAGCGCAGAGGAGACAGAGTCTGCACTGGACGTGTTCTGAGCAGTCYTTGATCTAGGTTTAGTTCAATACTTCTTTGCCCTAAAACAGGTTGTATACAGATCATTATAAGTGATCAAGTTGCTTCCTATCAGRTGCCCGTTGGCAAGTGAAATTCCGGACACGCTATCTCATTGCAAATATGAAATAAAATATGTGAGTTCCCTCTCTGTGGACTTATAAAACATACAAGAGCKGCTATGGAAGGAGGAAGAAGGTGACCCACGAGAAAGTATTAAAAACTACATCCTACATTTGTTGAGCTCATGCTTATCTGGAAATTATTAGGTTAAGCCATAATACCATATTCACTCATGATAAGACATAGTGTTATTATGAGCAAAAGTTGCTGCTATGCCCTGAAAATATGACTATTCATGCACAGCTATGTGAAAAACTAGCGTGTGACTGCTGGCATGGATCCTGCCTTTGAACTTGGCCCCAGGCAAAGTTTGAGGTCTCTGATATTCCAGTTTATGTGTAACTGAGGCTTAGGGCATTTTCTGTCCAATTTCTCATGCTCTGGGGCAAATAGGATGTCTGAGGCTTGCTCCTGCATATTTTTATTTTGCACATATACTCTGCCTTTTCAGTTAATTTTCATAACTCCACTTACAGAAGTAATTTATTCTCACTCTTTATGCACAGGATTGACCTAGGGCCTTGGCAGACCTTGGATATTTGTTCAGTAAGATCTCAGTAAAATGACTACCCATAGACAYAGGAGTTGGAGATTTGTCAATTTTAATTACAAACTTTAATTTCAAATAGACTACTTGCTTTTTACATGATGAGGCTTTCTGTTTTTCTTTTCAATAGCCATATTGTGCCTGGCAAAAAAGAGTGTCTCTGTCTGCTTAAAAGCAATGGCTACTTCCTAACAGAATGAGATTTTGCTTAATAACAACACGACACATAATCCTGAAAGCCTCACAGTTTAAGCATTTGGAAAAATCACCCTTTTTACTATTAGGAGAACTAACTAGCAGGCTTTGATGCCTGAATTTTCTTCCTTCTTTTCCTTGGTAAAAAATCTCAAAACCTGTTGTTCTGTTTTTGCTGGATTTTAGGTATTTTTCTTCAACACTGACACACACAGAGCTAACTAATGCACGCAGATAGATGAATTTCCATGGAGTAAATTCAATAATTCATTCAGATGTCATCTTTCTCACCCAAGAACACAAGGGAGCTTCAGGGAAAGCATAGTGAAAGTCACAGCAAATTGCGTTGATCCTATGCATAACATTTATAGTGAAGCCAATTTAAGGAGATTTTAATTCCAACATGGGAGAAAATGCAGTTAAATTGAACCCTGGATTTGGATTTGCAGCTCAGCTGAGAATGGTATTCGAGTTTGCACTCAGTAGTGCATAAGTCTCATAGGCGAGATTATCATCTCTATCACATTTCTCAAGTCYCTTTCTCCATCCTTAGGCTCTTTACAGCGGTTTACTGAGGAAGGACCATTTCRGTGTGCTAATGTGGCCCTGCTTTCTGGAAAAGGGGTCCATAGCAGCATCAGAAGCAAATGAGGGCACTGGATAGACACAACTTCCTTCCTAGGGCCTTGCTCATTTGTCTTGCAAGATTTTAATCTCAAAGCATTGAGGGCAAACAACACTTCTATTCCCATGGGAAAAAAAATCCAAAGTATATGAAAGTATAGGCCTCCCTAGGAAAATATCCATAAAGTCATTTTGAATGTGAGTAGCTGACTTTGGATTTAGCTTGTTCCATCTTTAGGTACTCCCAATAGTRTATATGAGTGGTTAAGTCAGGAGGACGGGAGGCAAAGATCAAATTTCTGTGTGGAATCTACCTCATATGAAGAATCCCAAAACATTTCAAAAATTGAAGATCTGAGCAATCACTGCGGCCCTGGGGCCTATATAGCGTAGCTGATTCCCCCCAATATGTCTAAGCAAGAGCATTATGCTGCACAGCCAGGTGAGAATTTGGACTAAAGACACACATAAATCTTCATTTTTATGACATGTCCCATTCATTCTCCCATCTGAGAATCTGTATGGAGAATATCAAAGTTATTCTCTGAAGATAACTCCATAGGGCTTTTTATTTGCTTAAGATAGATGGAGAGACGTCAGAGGTGTAATACATGAGATATTTCAATGTTGTCTTTTGGACAATTCAGTCAACCAAATTCATGCTGCTTTTTTGGTTTGTAGGGAGCCAGTCAGGGGAAGTCGAAAAAACAAAACTGGATGTGAACGTTTCTTGTGGAGGGCAATTTCTTGTGTTTTCTTGTRGAGGGAATTTTCTTTCAATCATGATCTAATTTAGCTCAGAAAATGTCTTATAAAAGAAGCCCCTGCATGTTTCATTTGTTTCTCTAAAATCAGATTAACCCAGCACAGTGTTTAATAATGAATTGCACTCAGCATGCCCCTGGAACAGAGAAGTTCTTTTGTCTGATCACAGGGGAGTTCGCTAATAGGTAAAAGTGAGATCCACAGGGCAGAATATGGTAATGTTTTATAAAAAGAATTTATTAGAATTTCTGACAGCTATTTGACTTATCTCATGGCATGTTTACTGAAGTTGCATTATTATCAGCCTTTTTCAGCTTGTTGTATTAGAAATGCATGAGGGGCCAAGGAGAACATTTAGAAATCTTCCTTTTTCTGTTACAAGAACATGCTGTTCTCATAAATCTATTAACATACTTTTCCTTTTCCCTGTACTGTTAATCCATTTTAGGAGAATGCAAAATGTTTAGAAATGGACACTGAATCCTATGTACACCTCTGTTACAACTGCAAGGAAGCTCAGCTTTCTGGCTGGCATCAATCTAACAAGTAGCCTGAAACAACCCCCTGAAACTTCTGAGTTCAGTGACCTGTTTCGTCTGGTTGATTGGAATATCATGCATGGAATGGCTCCTACAGGAGCTTCATGCTCTGCATAATAACTGAATCTTCACTGTCTACTGTATCGCTTACCTTTAAATATAGTTGTGTGGTGTAAAAGCTGTGTAGCCTCTGATTGGCTCGGGATCCCTTATGGCTAGTGAGGAGACACACAGAGCTCCGGAGAGAGCTTCATCCTTCCTCTCTTAGGCAATGATGACTTTGTGGTCTAGAGTTCTCTCTATTCATAACTGATCCCTTATGCAAGGATGTCCTGAACCAAACTCCTGCAGAACAGGGGAAGTAAAGGAGATCAGGGGTGGAAATGAGATTATAGTCAGGACTCTTTTTTGTTATTATTATTTTTTATTTTTTTGCCAATAAGAAAGTATATATTACATTGCTCCTCTTGCGCACAGAATTTTGATTTTTTTTAATGGGGTTTTTTTTTTAAGTGTTGTAAAAAAAACCTACCCAGCAGTCCAAGTCTCAAGTCAGAGCTAAGTGAGTCCACAGATACTCTGGGTCTTAAATTTACCTCTGCTTAGCAATGCCCAGCTTCTACTATGTTCCCAGTTTTCCTGGAGCTTCTGTTTTTTCTGTAGCTAGGAGGATGGATTGTACCATGATAGCTAATAGCAGTACCCTGGCATTTCTGAATTTGTTAATAATGCCAACTAAGTTTTTCAAGTCATTAGAAACCCACTGTAACAGCACACTGGAGTAAGAAAGACACATTGAAAAAGAGCTGCTGAGTCCAGTTGCTAACAGTCACAGGGAAATAATAAGAGTTACAGAACCTCCATGAGTCTATGCAGAAGAAAACTGTATTTCCAGTTACTTTGATTTAAAACCCAAATTTTAAATGGTATCTTGTTTATTATGCTTGTGTGGAAGGCTTAATCTGAAGGCTTTTGGAGCCTCTTAAATATAAATCAAATCAAAACAAAACCAAGAGGCAAATGTGCCCAAATATACCAATGTAATGACTCCTTCTCCACTACTTGTAAGGAAGATTTGCAGCCTTGTATGGAGACAGACTTGTAGCACACTCTGAAGGTAATTCAATTTACTGAATTAGTATTCAAAAGCAAATGAACTCGGTGCCTAAACTACTGGTTGAGATTCTCTGAAGTGGGTTATGCAGGACAGAGTACTTGATCAAAACAGTCTCTTTTGATCTGAAAATCTATGAATTGATCAMTAAATTCAATTAGGAATTAACTAATAAATGGGGAAAGAAGGAAGAGAAAAAGAAACTTGAAAGAACTGAAAATGAAAAAAGTTAATAGGTGGAAAACATTAATTAATAATTCAATTTACTAATTATTTGTGAGTTCTAACAAAGTAGACCCTATTTCTTTAGCTTTCTTTCTCATTGGAGCCTGAAGTGATTCAGTTTTCTCAAATTTGATCAACTCTTTTTGTACAATTTATATTTATGGTGACTTTCTTACAGTGCAACAGAGTAGAAAAGATGTGTTAGGATTGTTTTTCCTTTGCAGATTTTTATTTTTCAATGAAGCTAGAATTGTGCTGTGGAGTTTTGTAGGCTGTTCAGAATAGAAAGAATCTGTCTACTTGTTGATACAGGAAGGAAGTTAATGAATAGAAGGGAGTCTGTTGTTCCGAGGCAGTTACTGTAACCTCAAAGACGGAGCATTTAAATGATTGCAATTAGAGATTCATCTTCATTTCATCTCTGTCTTCTCATTCTTTCCCAAGGCAGCAATGAACTTTCTTTCAGTAACTGGTCAGCAGTTTGAAAAATCCAAAGTAATATTTTCAGAAAGAAATCAATGGTCTCATTAGTTTCAGGTCTATCTGGAAGCCCAACGTTGCAACATTGATAATTCACTCATTCTTTTCATTTATTTCCTTCTCATTGCAACTGCTGTGTTTTGGGGACAAGAAAAATACTTTAGTGACTTGGTCTTAGCCATTAGTCTATATTTTGGGAACCTTTCAGCACCACAGGTAGCACTGAAGCTCCTAGATCATTATTGACTGGTCCTGTAAACCCAACTTTTGAGTAAAAGACTGCTGAAATTAACTTCACCTTTTTAGGTGTCAGCCTTCCTGGGCTGTGTCTCATGGCAGGGATGTGGAAGCTATGACAGCTCAAAGACATGATCACCAGACAGGGAGTGAAGTAGAGGACTTTTAGTAGAGTCAGGTCTTATAGGTGGAAAAATTAGATGTTTTGCCAGTGTGACCTTTTTAGAGCCTTGAGAGGGAAAGCAAATTGCATTGGGAATCCCAGAAGCAAGCAGGTTCAACAGAGAAGGATTGAAGATGTATCTGCATCATCAGCTGGGCTAGAACTCTGAAAATTACAGATGAGATGCCCACTTTGGAAACTGCAGACTTGGAGTTTTCTCTGTGTTTCAAAAAGTGCTTAGGAAGTGTATCTATGGACTGTTCAACATCTTCGTGACAGCCTTACAGATATCAGATAGGGATGGAGCTGCAGGGGAAGAGAAAGGTTTTGGTAAGATTATGGAAAGGTTGGACACCCTGGGTCATTCTTGGAGCTAGGAAATTGAGTTTGTAATGTGAGGATTTGAATATGCAGGGTACTGTGGCCTTAAGGAATGGCTGAAATGGCATTCAGTCACTGCTTGCTAGAGTTAAACATGAAACCCATGATTCAGTGTTCCCACTCGTGCCTGGAAATGCCAGAAGAATTATGTTTCATTTTTGGTTTTTTTTTTTTTTATTTTTACTGTTATCCTTGGTTATCCCCCTTTTTTCTTGTTAATGGAGATAGTAAGCAAGTAAGCAATAATAGTAGGTAAAATTTAGGCATATTTGAATCTGCAGTTTTGATGTGGTAAATTACAAACACTGAGAATACTTGGATGAGTTGTTAAATCTCAAATATTCCAAAAAAACAGGGCTTGTTAGTTCGGCCTTATGTTGCTCTAGATTCTTATTTGAGGCTTCTTGGGAATAACAAAAATATGTCTTGTTAGGAGACAAGAGGACCCGATGAACAAACTGTGTGCAGGGCTTGGGTAATCAGATTAATTTCCCATATGAGAGTATAACATGTATCAGTACATTTAAGTATATTTCAGTATGTTTGAATATACAAATCTGTATATTTACAGTGGCCTGAATAAATAGATATACCTCATTGGGCAGTGTGATCTCTCTTTACATTGTTGGTGGTTAGAGAGCCAAGTGGTTGTCTGCTGCCAGTGCCCTGGCAGTCACTCGTTATCTGTTCTGATGCTCTGCCAAAAAAATCAGTTGATTGCATGAAGTCCCAGAGAGAACCAGATCCAGCCAGTAAAAGCCACTCTGGATAATTCAATTTTCAGTAGCTTATATAGTTATGTATTTTATGTGGTCCTCCAGTTGTTGTAGTTGAGCAAAAGATCCTTTTGATGGAAGAAGCATTACCTTCATTGTGAAGATGAATTGAGACAGAGACTAAAAGCTGCATTTCTGAAGCTATTTAAGCGAGTAGAGTAGGATCTAAGTCCTACTGAATTGAAGGAATTATTCACCTAGAGTCTGGATTGCTGGCCGTGTAAGAATGCAGATCTCCTGAGACCAAAGTCTGTTAGCTGGTCTTGGATGATGATTCTTTCCTTTGGATGTGTGGGTTAAAGAGAGGTGCTTTCTCTCATTACTCCAGTATTTCCTCTACCTTGTTTTTTGCGTGCTATTTTTAATGTCATAACCACCATATTTGGTTGCACAGTTTTCTATAAAGAGAATACTTTTCTTGATAAAAAAAGACAAAAATAGCTGGAATTACATCATGCTTCTTACCCAGTTCTGAGCAGGCAGAAGTTCTTGTTGCGGCAGTAATCTAAAAAAACTTGTAGCTCACATCTGAGTCCAGATGAATTAAAATGGCAAAGCCATTTGAGATCAATTCATAGCAGATGACAAAATGGAAAAAAGAAAGAGTGAAAATAAATTTAGAATTGACATTATCTTTAATGACTGTCTCTTTGAGTATCTCTTAGAAGCATCTCATTTTACTGCCAGGGGCTGATCTTTTCTAGAAGTCTGTAATGAAACTCAGCCATCTTTTGCAGCTGTTTTCAAGCACTAAAACCACAGGGCCTAAATATATAGACATACATTGATGTACCTCCTTGGAAGTGACGATGATGAACAAATAATTCTAATGACTCTGCTCCTCTCCTCCCGCCAAAAGGTATTTGGGCTCACTAAGAAGGTAACACAAAGTCTTATTTTTTGCTTTCATATACTAATCTGAAGCAATCCTCCTATTAATGTTTGTTCCAGAATTGTCTAATCCAGGACAATAATTACAGAAGGAGTCTGTAAAGGCTCTATACTGTCATATTTATCATGTCTATGCTGTTCTATTCTGGCACATCAAAAGAAAAAAAAATAAAAGCCACATTCACTTTCTTGTACCTGAACCTGTCACATAACTGTTTATACCCTGAGGTGTCCAAGGATCCAAGGATTTTTGGATTTGCTAATCCAGGTATCATAGAGAAAGCTTATCTTCACTAAATAACAGAAAAGATTCAATAAATTGAATCTTAGTCCCATTGGTTAAGGAGAGGGCTTTTTATATACCCTGTTTGGAGACTTTCACACAGACTGCTTTATTGACTGCCGTTTTTCTCCGTCTTCTCATGCATCCTACAGGAAATGTGTGATGACCATAGTGAGGGGAAGGTTTTTCTGGGTGACAGCTTTGCCAGGGGTTAGTTAACTCCTGCATTCTGCTCTGCCATGTTTAATCCTTTTGAGGATTGTTGGTCTTATGATGAGACCTTTGTATTTTCAGACTGACCTCAGTGAGGTGCATTAGCAGATAGGACAGGTCTGAGTGAGGTTCACACCCTTGTGACCTGTTTATGAAATTCCTCAAGCAGGCTGAGATGCAACAACTGAAGGACTGGCCTTGTGTCTTCTCAATTGGCAATAGGGAACAGAATTAACACTTTCAGGCTCATTCCATATGGCCTTGTAAAAATGCAATAGTTTATGTGAAGCTTTTACAAAGTATATGAAAGCTATATGCAAAATTCAATTGAAAATAACATTGGCATATCTCTCTGTTTTTCTCTACTAGTCAACTTGGAAATATTATGGAAATGGCTTCTCCAGGTAGCTCTCTTTTGGGGCCTGAATCCTCTTGGCTAGATGCCTGACAGCAGTCTCAGTGAAACTAAAGTGAGAAAATCAGATGGCTTCTATTTGCAAGGACTGAGACATGTGAAGGTGTCAAAAAAATCATAGGGGAATGAGTTTCAGTAAACCTAGAAAGATTTGAATTAATTGCCAAGGAACTTTTTGCTATGGCTTGATTTGAATGATTTCATCTGACAAACCCACAGTTATTCTGTAATGCTTTACCCATACCCTTTTTCTGCAGCAGAACCATTAGCTCAGCTGCATGATTACAAGGTCTGACCCACGCTCTCATTGTCAATCATAAATGCATCTGCTAAATTCTAGCTTTACAAAGGGCATTGTAGAAAATGTCTGAATTGGGGATGGAAGTTAGCATTTGCTCCATAAAGGAGTTGGTGGAATATTAGGTAAAAATGAAACGGCTTTTGTAAAGTGGACTTCATTGCGACTTTCTGCCTTATTCGCATGTACAGAATAATAGGTACCCTGAAAGACTATGGTAAATTGGGTTTACAAACTGACAATTTGAAAGAAATACCAAATTATTAAGTTGAAGTAGATTTGCATTCCGCAGCTTGCACTGAAAGTAGCTTTCTATACATAAGCTTGATTTTTTGTCTGCTGTACTCTGTGCCAAACTGTGTATTTGTGGCTCCCATATGAAGGGAACATTGTTCAGTTCTTTTCAAAATAGGGGCACAATTAGAACAGGAGAGTTGATGTTGATTAGCATCTTCCTGAAAGTAGTTGTGYTGAAACTCTGTAAGGCTGAAAAGGGTATTGAACTCCTTCTCCCACCCCTCAGAGGACTACCAGAACTGGAAAAAAACATTTCCTATAAAAAGAGAAGCTCATTCTTGTTGTGAACTTGTGACTCTGAGTGTCTCCAAAATCTCTGCCTTTTGAGTGCTTAGGTCAGTGGATTTAATGGATTTGATAAGCCCAGTTCATATATAGGACTGTTCCTGATTTATTGGTGTCTAGAATTAGATACAGGCAGTTCTAGACAGGATAGTGGGGGCAGTACCATGAGTCTGAAGAATTTCAGTGTCTGTAAGGATGTTCTTAAGGTTAAGTACAGGATCTATTCTCAGTATCCAAGTCCTTTTATGGTTCTGGGCTTTCCTGACTTAGTTTCCTGCTCTTCTATTTTCTTCTTTTTCTTTCTATTTTCACTCTGTTCTCCCTGATTGAGTTGGACCATAGTGAAGTTGGGTTTCTGCTTCCTTTTCTTTATTATTTTTCTTTTTTCCATAAAGTGCAGGGAACTTTTTTATTTCCTAGCATAACCTAACATGCTGTCCATTTATGTTGAGTGAGGTTCCTCTAATATGAGAAGACCTGTGGCTTTGCTAGTATCAAGCTTGAGAGTCATGAAAAGGAGTTGCATTTCTCACACTGTCAGGAGGCCTTCACATAATCTAAAGGAAGAAGTAGGTTGTGTGCATAAGTGAGGAGAAAATGGATTTATTTTCCGTATTCTTTTCTGGTAGCCTAGAATTGTGTGAGACAATAACACAGAACAAGTTTTGCAGCCTGCAATATTTGTTTCTGCTTAGGTACGCTGTGTCCTAATTCTAAGGATGGGTTATTCAAAATGTCAGTATGTTCTGGCTGCTAAATAATATTTACATCTATCTCTATTTTAATTAAAAAAAAAAAGGCAGCAAACAAATAATAGAAAAATGGATTGTTTACCATTGCACAAAATGTAGTGTGTGGGGGAAGGTGAGGCAAATACTCATGTTAGGGTGTCTGAGAGTGCTGTCTTGCTAAGCAGAACCCTGCATTTTGGTTTGGAAGGGCAACATGCTGGAATTAAATAAATGGACTGAAATGTGACGTTGCCATTTAATCAAGAGAGCAGCACTCATCCTAATCTGGAACTATCTGTGTGCCCTTTTATTTTAGTGCTTGTGGAGAGAACCCAGATTAAGCAACAACCACTGAAAACCAACAACCTTTGCTTGATCCAAATTCTATTGACTTCATAACAGGAACTGAAATTTATCTTTTAGGCTGGTGCTTTAATAGTTCATCTGTTGCTGTAATCTCTAGGATTGTAGTCACCTAAATATCGTTAGCTGTGTAAAAGGTAGATATCTAAGTTCCTTTTATTGTCAGTGAGATTTAGGGAATAAAATTAATGAAGTTTTGAGTGGTATTTAGCTTATCCTGAGTAAATATGTGCACTTTGTCAGCTGAGTAGCTCCTTAAACTTCAGACTTGCTGAACTCCTCTCTCCACTGACTTTAATGAGAGAGTAGACGCCCAGCCCTCTTGTAACCTTTTATATCTCGTGTCACATTTGGAATAAAAACCCAACTTGGAGCTCTGTTCACATGCACAGCCACAGACTTCTGTGCCCTTTTAGGTGCCCTATGTGAAACACCTGCAGAGGACTCTCAGATGTGACACAGGACCCACAGGACCCCGTACCCCTTGGTAGCAGAGAGCACGTGATTTCTGAAAGGCGCCCTGGAGTCTCCCTGGCTTCATTAGACACCTACGTACTTGTGAGCAACTGCATCGTACTCTTTCCAGCTGTATTATATAAACAGGAGCACAGCCATTTTCCTTAGTCTTTTTTTCTTTTAACCTCCAAATTTGATAATCTTTTCTTTATAAAGCAAATAATTCATAAGCAGATAGATCTGTCTTTGCAAACTGGTATATCATCAGTTATTAAATATTGTTTAGGAAATGGTAAAAGRATGAAGACAATTACAAAATGAAAAAAATGAAAATGAGAATGAAAAGAGAAGCTATTTGTTAACATAAGCAAAGAAAGAGGAAAAATAATCTACCAAAGAGTAATCCCTCTCTATTGCTTTATTATTATTTTCAAAAGAATTTATTCTCAGAATTTCCAGCATTTTCAGTAATTTTCAACAAATTACTTTTAGCAGCTAAAAGCTGAGGCAAGCAGAAGTCATATTTGAACACTGTGGGAATAAGACTCTTTCCTACATGACTCAATAAATAGATTGCAAAGAGATATATCATCAAAAGGGTTAAGCTGATTAGTAAGCATAAGCCTCATATAAGTCCTTTCCTGACACTTTATTCTCTGAAATAATACTATTAAAAAAAATTATTGCGTACATACTTTACAGATTTTATCAATATTGAAAACTTCTAAACTTAATATGTGATGAAATAAATCCTAGTCACTAATGTGGTAAAATATAATAGACATCAAAGACCTAAAAGGCCTCCTAAATCAATCTAGGAGCTCTGCGGCACTTTCCAGAACAGAAGGTGATAATTCCCCTAATATTTGATAAATGAAGGAAAATGTATAGACGAGATTTATAGGACACCACATTTATGCTCTTAAAAGACCTTCATTATACCATTAACACCCCAGAACTAAAATGCCCATCATTTATCAGCCACATAAACTATACTGCAGCGAAGCAGATGGAATAGTCCTGGATCCAAATTCCTCAAACTTTGTGAGTACACCTCGTTTTGTTCCCTTGCCCTAGGCTGATGTGTTTAACAGCCAAGCATGTGACATCTTCAAGTTCAATGGAATGAGTAAGAACTGGGTTGAACTTGACCTTTGTTGTCACTCCTGTTTATGGTGACAAAGCTTAGCCTGTAATTCCTGAGAGAAGATAAAGTCAGGGTGTTCGGTCTGTCAAGGACATTCATTTCAGATTACTTTCCATCATTAAAGATACAATAAGCCAGAGTTGGTAAATAATCAAGTCCTCACTTATTTCAGAGTTAATCCTGTTGTTATTATCATAGTTTATAACATGCTAATTGCTGAGATTTAGTAGATTCACAGGCGTATTTGTCTGAAGTTGGATACTACTGCTGCCAACCATGGTATTAGCCATTCTTCCAATGTGTCAGTGTCTGTATCACTACAGAGACACCAGGTATATACATTTTTTGCTGTGATGTGCTCAACAAGAGGATCCTTTCCAAATAAGAGAGATTGAGTTAAAATAATACTTCAAAAGTTGGATATTTCTAAATATTTTAAAAGAAGCGACTGAGCATAGACACCAAGGCATAAGAAGCAAGAGAGCTTATTTTGAGTGTAGTTATGCTTTGATGCCTTCTGTGAGTTGTTTAAAACTCCTTTCCTATATACAAGTAATGTTCTAGCTATAAGGATATGCTGGTTGTTTCCTCTCCCCTCACTCTTCCCCAACTCTTCATTAAAATCATCTACATAAGCAAATACTCATGTGTGATATAATTAAGGTGCAAAAGAAGAGGAGAAAGTGAATAAAAAATAAATGAAGAAACATAGCAAAAGGTAAAAGCATAACTCGCTGACCTTTCTTAGAAACCTATCAAATGTTGATGCAGTCTATTCAGATAGATGGCTTTTTAAATAAAGAAACCACAGTCATCCAAAGTGCATGACAGCCCCCAGGCCCAGGTCTGCAGAGGTTAAACAGCTGATGACCTTGGAATTCTTCTTGAATAACAAGGCCCACTGTTTCAGTTGTTACACATTCTCTCTTTGCTCTTTTCATCTTCCAGCTCTTCTTTTTCATCTCCCAGAAGAGAGTTGCCTCCTTTGGTACAAAATTTTTCTCCTTTGCTGCATAGGAAATGTGGGAATCTACCACATGTTAGAAATACAGTGGACTGCAGAATATCGAAAGATGAACTGCTGTGCTAAGTGAAGACATTTTTTTACATGGTAAATGAAGCATTGATCTAGGAACCAGAAGCTGCTCTCCTGCTTCCTCGCRCGGCCTGCTCTTCACATCATGCATCTTATATTGATTGCTTCTTCCTCGCCTCCCAGATGGGCAGAGAGGCGTAGGACTGATGAGATGGAGAAGAGTGATTGCTCTCCCTGTAATCTGTGTTAAACGTTATCTGTGTTAAACATTCCACCTGAAATAGCTGATTAGTAAAATGTCCATTAACAATACAAATGAGTTTCCATGTTGTGGCTGGAATAACAATAAGATACGAAAATTCTTAGATGCTTGCAGGTCCTGCTAATGGACTGATATCCCTTGCTCACAAAATTTTTCTTCTAGCCCTTTTCTCTGTAGGGCTTTCTTTCACCTTCTGTTTCAAGGGACTTGATTCTCCATTGATTTATCTCTATTTTAGAGTCCCTTATCTCTCACACTTCTGTTTCTGCTTTCAAAACTCTCTTTCTTTCCTTCAGGGGCCTATTTCTCTTTGTTCTGTCTCTCATTTTCTATGTCTGACACATCTGCTCCTGCATCTCCACCAGCCCTAAACGAACAGTGTGATAGATGGAACATGACTAGGGAAAAAAAAGTTTCAGGTCTCCTGGTGAGTGGAAAGGTGACCTGCAAATATCTGAGCCAAAGAAGGAAGGAAGTTCATTTTTGTSTGTTGAATATTCTGCACAGCAAGAGGTGCAGCACATTTAGAGTCTGCACAGGAGATAGTTTAAACACCATCTACCCTGTAGCCAGTCTTACTAAATTTGAGCTCAGTCTGTGTMGTATATTCACATATACATCATCATCTCTGCTAATAGAGGGCCTTATTCAGAACCAGTGGATTTTCTCCCATTGTTTTCAAAGGGTTTGAGATCCTCCAGCCAATTACCCTTCCTTATCCTGAATTCAGTTCTACAGTGCTCAGAGGAAGCACTATTTTAGAGTATATAAATCCTTCCACTGCTTCCAGGAAGCATAGTCTCACTAAAGATTATCCGAAGCATTCGCGTAATGCCTAGCCTAAATTTCTCTTTGCCGGTTGCCTCTGCTTTTTTTATACTACTTAATGTCTGTCCTTGCAGATTATTAAGAAAGGGCAGTCACACCCCTCTTCATCTTCATTTTGGAAAGATAGTAGCTAAGCAAGCAAGCAAACTGTAGATTCTTTTTGTCATTCATCCATAACCATTCTTTTTCTTTTTTTTCAAAAAGAAGTTGTCCAGAACTGCGTGTTAGTCTTCCCGGACACTTGACCACAGTCACATGTATCAAAATGAATATTTTCTTTATTTCAACTCTGAAAAATCTAGGATTATATTAGCTTTTTAGAGCTTCCTGGTCTTTCTCATCCTCTGTCATTTCCAGTTAATAAACTCCCAGGAAATAGCAATAATTTTTCATGGTAGATGTAYATGACTTGACACTTCACACGACTACGCTTTGTGTCATTTCAATTAKCCCAGTGCTGTAGCTGGTCCTTTTCTTCCTGCCTGAAATGTATCTCCTCTTTTTATTGACGATGCTTCCCTACTTGGTGCCAAACCAAATGGATCAGTTTCCTACTTTTTGCAGGGTCGCTGAAGAAAGCATTAAGTAAAATTAGTGCTGAGGCTGATCCTTTAGAAATGCCCCTAATGCATATTCCAGAGAGAAAGTTCTTCTCACTTAATCCATTTTCATATACCTTCCGCAAGTGTCTTTTATGCCTGATGGCTTTTTTAGCAACTCCATCTCTTTCTCTACAATTTCTCTCTTCAGCCCTGCCTTTCTAGTGAGTTGGTCTAGCTTAGTGTACCATTGACAAACTCATATTTCATTTTCATTTTCTCCAATAATCCATTTAGCTTCAATTCTTTTATTAATTTCTCACTTCAAAATGTGTTCTACATCCCTAACATATTAYTGAGGTCAGCTTAATTGGCCTATACTTGTTGGATCAGTTTTTCTTCATTATTTTAAGTAAAAATACCATGCTTGCTGATCAACAGCCAGTCTCCCAGATTTGTTAAATTTCTTAGAAAATCTGGCAATCATGTCCTTCAGTTCTGTCATATTTTTGAGATGTAGTGGATTCAATCCTCTAACTCTCCGACCTTGACTTATATCCTTGGATAAAATAAGTTCCATACTTTCATTCCCTTCACCTCTTCTACCCAGAGTTCAACATCATTCCTATCCTTGTAATAAAGTATTTTGATTATCAATTTCATTTTTATGTAATTCCTGTACATATTTGTATAACCTGAATTGATTTATTTTCATTGTAACTGAAAATGCAAACCTTTTCAGATCTGTCTCTCCAGGCTTTGGGGGATCCTAAATTTCTCCTGAGAAGGATATTTTGGAAAATGATGCAGCCAGTACCTCCAGCCTGTCARTTTAGTGGTCACAACTAGTACTCTCCTTGGCTGTATGAAGAAGCAGAAATAGGTAGTGCTGGACAATGTAGGTTCTGAATTTTGCACCTGAAAGACTCCTAAATTCAGCGTTTATGGGGAAGACTGCAAAGCTAACCCAACATGGTCTTGGGCACAGCATTTTGCCACTATGTGATTTAGTGCAGCCAAATCTAGAACAGAAGTCCCTGGAAGAAAAATATGTCACATATATATTAAGTTAATTGCTAAGTATTACTTTGAAAGATAGAGAAAATATATGGTGTTACATTGTGAGACCATATTATTTTGTTACCCTATCTGTGATGGGGACCTTTACACTGTTTAAAATTTCAGGCTAGATGGATWGCACTCCTTAAAAATTTAATGTTGTGTCTGGTATTGGAAAAGTCTAATAATACCCTTCCTATTCCTTCTTGCCTCATTACTGACAGACCATGATCTGCCACTGCACAGTCTTATGTCTGGCTCTTTGAGCAAAGTTTTTCTCAATCCTCTATCAAATTAYCTCCATCGAGGTTTTCAAGTAAGATATCACATAGCTTGTAAAAAAAAATAACCCAAAGTAGACCTTCCATGAACATGAGAGCTCTGGCTTTAATTATGTCCATGATTTATTACCTTGGTAGACAAATCCCATTCAGGCTGTATCACATTTAAACTTCCTCAGGCTTCCAGAGTTCCATTAAATCTTTTGAAAACAAGTAGTTCCTGTGTGGAAAAAAAAGGCTCCTAGTATTGGTGTATTAAGACTTGAAAGTAGCTACTTGAGGCCTTTCAGCCTCATAGGCTGAAATCTTGCTGCTCAAAATGAGGGACCAGCAATTGCCATGGGAATAGTAGGAAGGAAATTTATTTGAATTTGCCTCTTGCTAGATGCCTGAGGTGGGTCTCTTACTTGCTAGTGATAGTAATTAAAGATACAAGTACTAATCCAACTATTAATGCAGGTTCTCTCTCTCTGTTTTTTGAATTTGTGCTAGAGCTAGAGCAGTAGAGAGTCCTCAAATCCAAAGAGGAACTACATCTTCCAAAACAATGCAAAAATCAYTCCCTTGCATTTATGTCTTTGGTGCATATCACTGAAATGACCCAAACTCTATTTTGTAGCATCCTTGATGTTTTCTTCTSTCTCATAAACTTTAAGTGAAATGAGAGCAACTTGCATTTTTGTGTCAGAGAGCTGCAGTTTAGAGCTTTATTCTGGGATCAGCCTGTAGGTCAATCATGTATTTGGTTGATATATTTCCTTAGCTTGAAGTTTCAGCTTATTTCTCTTGCCTGAAAAAAAATTCTGATCACTCTGTATCCTGATATGCCCTTGAAAATTAATTTAATTTGAAACTTTACAAGATCCACTCAGTCCGTAAAAGAGTGAGTATATTAATGCCACTCTGCCTGATCTGAATTATGAATGTCTGCCAGGATAGAGCGATTTATACAGGGGRAAAAAAAAAGAAGAGCTTTTTTTTACAAATAAGGTTAATTTCTAGTTACTTAATGATACTCATCTAAAATGCAATGAAGTCATGYCAAGTTTGCATGCAGCCTTTGTGACAGAACTCAGAGGCAGAGGTGTCACAGATATCATGACTTTCACCAAGGGCCCTGCTCCCACACTGTGGTGCAGTCAGTAAAGTCCTGTTTYGGTGTCCAAGCCCACTGCAGAATCAGGATCATGAAATTGCATTTCATTTTGCTCCTTTTTCCATTCTCTGACTTTCTCTGGGAAAAAAAAATGCTGGGAAAGGTGATCACGCTTTAGCCCTTCTGTCATTTTGCCTTCCTTATCTGCCATCGATAAAAGATTTCATTATTTTGACAGTTTCATATTCACCCTGATAGGGTGCAGTAGTGGCTTGCTCACTCCAACTGGTAAGCTGGAAAAATAACTTTGCTAGAACAGTCTGGATTTTCAGCATTTCAGGAGACCCTTTTTCTTTCTGATTTTTCTCGGAAAATCTRTAAGAGATTTGAGGAATTTTTGCAAATGAAAGTTTCAACAAGACTGGTGCATAATTTTTTTGTCAAGCAATTAATGTGCTCTGCGGAAATTTTTAATTCAAAGAAAGATCCACACAGAAGCATTTCCTTGTTTTCCTTGGCATTTTTGCCATAGTTTTCCTTGCCATTTTCCAAAAGTGATATAGTCTGTCATGTCACCAAAAGATATACGTAGCTATAGAAAAGAAATAAAAGATGCGAGAGACCCRTTATTTATTTATTTTGATTTTTGCAAGCTGTAATAGTAAAGATGCCATGCAATGTACCCTTTGCCCTTGGCAACCTCCACCTAATATAAAAAGTACAAAGTAATGTACAGACCTGTCCTTTCATAACCAGTGAGATGATCCAGTAACAGAATTTCAGAATTATTTAATTTCCTGCCCTGATCCTAGCCATATACATAATACTTCATAAAAACACATTTCAGTCCCATTTGCCATCACTCTGTATTGAGAAGTGGCAATCTGGAGGAAGACCTATGGATAGTGGTAGGAAAATCTCTCACTATGAAGTGCAAAAAATCCAATGGTTGTATAAAAAAGACATCAAATCCAGATGAGGAAATGGTCTTTCCCTGGGGTCTAGTACTGCTGGTACTAACACTRCATATAGGTTTCAGTCTGTATTTCACATATGCCACAGATGCTGAAGGAATTCTCTCACTATTGTGTTCCATATGGAGATACACTACAGATGGTACACRAGAAGATTACTGTTCTACTGGTTTATTTCTCCAAATAAAGCTTTGCCTAGAGGTGTAACATCACTTGAGCAGATCCAACTCYCACCAAAAGGTTTCTGCGAACCGATGGGGAATTTTGCATGAGATTTATTCTCTGGTAGAAAATAGAGTGATAGCAAAACATATATCAGCCCAGAAAGCTCCTGTCATATATTCATTTTCTACCATCAGAGGAAAACAGTAAAATTGACACTATTCTTCCAGACAGGCAGCTGGGAAGATGAGGTTTTGGYTGAAATGAAAAGAATTTCTTGCAAGGAGATATATATCTCTATATATATATCTATATATATATATACATATGTATATATATATAAAGTAAATATATATATATAAAAATCTCTTTTCAGGGGATTGTTTGTTTTTCACAATTTCAAATAAAAGAAAAATCATTAAAAATGATACAATATTTTCCACAGGTGAAGATTCATTCTCTGTAGTTTCCAGTGACTTCAACAAACTTTGGTTTGAGCCCAAAAGGATGAAAAAGACTTGAAATGAGGCTAGCTTGCTTAGTGTCATCAGTAAAAGACCATCCCTGCTGGGATGCTGCTCGTTAGTTGTCCTCRATGCGTTAACAGCAACAGCAGCTGCTTTCACCAGAAAAGATTCAGAAGTTGAGGCCTTACTAACATACAGTATGTCTGTCTACAGTATGTACTTACATACAGTATGTCTCTGGACCTATGGTGCCATTTAGGGTTTAGTTCCTGTCTTTTTTTTATGAATTAGCTTTGTTGTCAAATAATTCCCCTAGGGAGACAGCCAGAGAAGCCCTGAGCATGGATTACACTCCGCACCCTTTGTGAGTAGATAAGGGCTGATGAGGGAGGTGAGGTGAGATCCAAGTTCTGCTTCTACTGACACCAAGTGATTGGTCCAGGGAGTACATCATCATTTAAATGAGATATAAAGCAGGTAGTTACATTTTTGGGGGGCAAAAAATGCTGAAAAAATAATAGGGCATGAAAGAAACATCCAAGTCAAAGATCTGTAGTTATGGACATGTCATAAATGTAATAAATTTATCTAGCCCTGAATTGATGAAGTTAGACTGAGAGTTTCACAGAGCCAATATTCCTACCAAGTGTCCTCAGAAGATGAGAGAAAGATTAGGTGAATCTAAATTTGGGTCTGATTTAAAACTTGGTAATAACGTCAGGATATGGCCGTCAGGATATGGCCATGTGTACAGTGGAATTAATGCTGCTCTCTGAACTCTGCAAGGTAGGAAGACGCCAGGCAGGCAACCTATTTCCCATTCTGCTTCTTTAGTGCTGGAATGAAAGTAGGATAGACATTTGTGTGCTGATTTTATGACTGGTTTAGCATGAGCCTCAAGTGGCTGCTTAACACTTTAAGAACATGGGTAATCAATTTAAGTGAATTTACCAAATGCAAGTGTGTACGCAAGTCTTCTGCTGAGCCAGGCACAATGCTGAAATAGCCTARTCTGTGAATTCCCTATTGCAAACAAGCACACAGGCACTTTTTCCACATTTGTACACTGTAGGAATAGACTATGTAACAGCACTTTTCAGGGCCATAGAGTAAGAAACCATGAGTCAGTTCTGTATTTGTTTCTTTTCTGTGCTATAGTTATTCCTAGATCTATGAAAAATGGCTTGGTTCTTCAAGCAGCTACATTGACAGAAATCTTTCAAGTTCTGATTCTTTTGTCTAAAAGAGCTCACTAGGAGTCTTATTTTATGTTCACATAAGGTCAACTTAGAGGAAGGTTACAAATATCTCACTGCTTAAACTATTCCCATACGTGTTTTGCTTGTATATGTTTTCCTCATTCCAAAAAGGTGTCATAGCTGATCAAATAAACTGCACCAAGCTGTAGTTATATGAAGAACAAGACATACTAACTCTCTGAATTGTTATTGATTCATACTGCAAGCATCCCCCAGACGATGAAGAAGATACAAAGTAGGCAGTGAAGTCTTTATAAAGATTCGATTTGGAAGTRTGAAACTGTTTCACCAAAATTTTACAAAGAACTTTCTAAGTTTTCTTGTTTGGACTGCAGTCTGGTGAAAAAATAAGACAAATCTTACAGGGCAGAATGTAATCCTTCCAGCATTTGTGTTTCTGTGGAATTCCTTGGCAATGGTGCTACCCTCGTCGCCCTGCCTCCAGCATACCCTTTCAGTTTAAGGCATCTATTCCCAGCAAATTTACATTAGTTTCCTGTTTTGACCTGTGTACATTTTTAGATCATTGTTAATGGGCTAACTAAATGGCAATGAGGGGGATAGGCTGGATAAGAATCAATTTGAAAGTACAGAAATAGYTCCATGCCTCTTTCAGTTCTACCGCTGCATTATTCACAGAATAGCTGGGTTTGGAAGTTGCTCTCTAAAGAGCAACTGTTCCAAACCTCATGCTCAAGCAGAGACAGCCAGAGGAGTTTGTTCAGGACCATGCTCAGAAATGGAGATTCTACAACCTCTTCGACCAACTTGTTCCAGTGTTTGAACACCCTCACATTAATGAAATGTTTTCTTGTATTCAAGTAGAATTTTCTGTGATTCATTTTGTTTTYGCTGCCCCTTGTCCTATCACTGGGCACCGCTGAAAAGATTCTGGCCTCATGCTGCCTACGCCCTCCTGTCASGTGYTTATACACATTGATAAGATCTTCTTCTTCAGGCTAAACATTCCCAGCTTTCTCAATTTCTGCTCATTAATAATACTGTCAACCCCTGGAGGATATCACGAGTGATTGGCCTCTGGCTGGGTCTGATGCTGCTGATCATGGCACTCTGAGCCCAGCAATTCAAGCAGTTYCCAGTCTACTCACTGAACATTTATTTAGCTTGCCTTGTAGAAGCCTTTCTTGTAACCCTTCACATCCCTTAAAACTCCAGGTGGGCTCTGCTAACCCCTGCATACTTGGAGAGTGTCTCAGTAGTCCTTCTGAATCAACCATTCCCGCTTCCACCTAGCCTGAAGTGTCACTTGGCAGTGCAGGTTTGGTGGGAGTTTCGTTCTGAAGATGCTGCAGCTGCCGTCTCTTCAGGAGCTGGTTTTCATTTGTTGGCTTTGGCACAAAGTAAAGGTCTGRGAGGGCTTCTCAGGAAAGCAAAGCAGCTTTGCCCTTTGATCTTGATGCTTTACTATATACTTACCACATGCTGCAAAAGTTATTTTCTCTGATGGACCCCACAAARTCATGTCTCCTAAGAAAAGTTTCTGCACTGAATTTTAAAGGGCACTGGGTAGTTTTCTTGATCCTCTTGAAATGAATGGTAAAACCCTCACTGACTTTATGAGGGCTAGAATTTCATCTATGGTGTTTATTTTTTTTGCCAATRTTTTGCAATGAAGCCTGAAAATATTGCCTTCTTTTTCTTCATCTCTCTCCATCTGTTAGAGCACGGGAGAGAGGGCTTCGTAATCTGTTACCTTTCAACTCAGAAGTTTATTCTCCTRTTTTGTCCTTAATGCACTCTTTAGAACTAGCTCAAAATAGATATAAAATTCTCTAATTTTTTTGTTACACTTACAGGGTTTTTTCCCACATATAATATCACGTTACAGCAGCAAGAGAGGTCAGAAAACACGAAACATTTGTTTTAGTGGAAGAACCAAAAAATCCTCAGGCTGTAAAGGTGTGCTTCTGGTTTAGTAGTAGAGGTTGGTGTAAGTGCAAATATGTCATAGACATAAACACTATAAATCTGGGATATTTATCTTTTCTTTAGTGGATGAATCTAAAAGCACTGTGAAGACTTTTCCCCTTCTCCGCTTACCCATGAAATACTTATATTTAATTGGAGAGAATCATTTTGCCAATTCACATTTTTCTGTAAACTTTTGAGAAATTAGAGTTTGATAACCCAATGCTGAGAAAGATTTTTGCCTTTATGGGGACAGTACAGTTCCATGTCATAATGTTTCTCATTATGCATTTTTAACGCAAAAAGGGTCTTTTTATTTTTATTTAAATTAAATTCCAAAAGGACTGCCTCGTGGATAACATTCCATGATTTTAAGAGCACCCAGAACACAATTGCTTTCCCCATCTTCAGTGCAACACGAAGGAAACCATGTTATTAACAACACATCAAAAATCAGGCATAGAAACGAATAGAATTTACGAAAAGTGTTTAGCAGTGCTTCATCCTCATACCAGTTTGTTCAGACTGATTAATTAATCCTTGTGATATTGAGGTTGGTTACTGTGGGTCAAGATAGATGATCCATCTGAAATTGTATCGAGAGTGTTGTTGGCCTGCACTGATATTTGTTAGGTGCAACTTGAGATTTCAGGGAGGAACACTGCAATGTTGGATACATTTAATCCTGCTTCCGCAGTAAACTAACAAGATTTAAGAGCAAATAAAATATATTTTAAGCAAAAAGGGGACTTTTYATAGGAGAATTATGCTGKTTTTGACTTTTTAATGCAAAAATTMTGTAAAATAAATTTCTTCCAATGGAAATTTTTGATTTTGACAAATCATTTTTCAAGCAAAAAAGAAAAAAAAAGTTTACTCAGGCATTTACCTCCTAATTCTAGTATCCCTTTGTCAATACCATGCATCACAGTACAGAAGAGTGCAGTAACAACGCCCCCGGGAGTGAGAGAGATTAAATAAAGGTAGAGTTTAGCCCAGGGAGAGGATTGGCTTTGCACACGTAGGAGAGCTTGGAGATGAGGTCAATGTATCAGTGTATTGAATTTCTATCCCATATTGTAAATAAGACAAGACTATTGTAAATAATAAAAAAAAAAAAGGAAAAAAAAAAAAGAAGAAAGGAGAGGAATATGCAGAAATGTTCAAGAGATGGTTTGAAAAAAAGCAGCAACAGGATGCAATTTAAATCGTGGTCTGTAGGCTCGCTACTGGCAGCAACAGATTTCCCAGGATGAATGTGGAGTATCAGTCTGTATGGAAAGAAAAATAAATGAACTTGGTAGATGTAACAGGAGATTTTACAGAAGCATTTGATAAGAATAACTTGGATGTAGGATGAAGGGAAGTGTACTGTTCTTATGTCTGAAAAACAGAATAGGATCTTTTGCTTGTGCATGGTAGGAGTTTGTGCTTAAACATATATATTTATATTTCTGGCAAGATGTCTTCTTCAGTAACTGCTGGTAGAGGAATCCTTGATTATAGGTGACATTRTTTCCCAACCAAAGCTTCTATAACTTGCCATTCTGTTGGCTTAAGACATTTGCATAAAATGCCCAATTCCCGTGTTTAAATGATAGGAAGGGGATGGCCACATCATGTGTTACCTTACACAYACTATTAGGCCTCTTCTGTTGTGGTCAATGTATTTATCTTAGCCTCTAAATCCAACAAATGGAGCTGCATCTACCAAGGAATAATCCTGTATTAAATTGCATAGTTGAATAGGGTGATGTAAACTGCATGTGAGCTCTCCATGTACACATTTGCTATCACATTTAGGTTTTTTTCTCAAACTTTGCCTAGGGGCTGTGTCTGTGTTGGTTACATTCACTCAAACAAGAGCACAACTAGGGCCCACGCTTGCATCCTTGCTGTTGTGCCAACCTCTCAACCTATTCCAAACTGGTGGGAGGAATCCAAACTATCTAATGATGGACCTGCCAGTGGCCTTTGAAGCTGCTGAATATGCTTGGGATGTGAGGTGTCTAGATGGCCAAAGCACTGACCGGAGATGCATCTCAAACTTTGATATCGATGCTTGTGTTGTGGTTCAAGGAGAGGAGCACCTATCAACGAGTTGTCTGCAAGAATGTTGTTTAGTGCTCTGCGAGAGTCCTGTATTTTAGACTTGGTATTTCTGATGTTTATGCTGATGGGTTTGACATATCCTACCACAAACCTTTTGCTCATAAGGTAGATGTGATGTCCTGAGCAGAGTTCATGTAGATGACATCTTTTTGCCTCGGATCTTTGTAAGCTCCATAACGTGTTCTTGATTCCTGCAACTGAAAGGTTTTGCCAGTGAATTAGCTGGGTATAACAGGATGACACTTTTCTCTCATTAAAAGTATATGAATAAAAACAAACCAAACCAAAAGAAAATGTTTCACATTGTTTCTATTTCTGATGTTTTAAGACCAATGAAATTTGACTGCTGAATAGAAAAGATAGAGGACACATTTAACATGATATTCAATCTCCTTCTATAATATTCATAAACTACTTCTGAATGAGAATATGGATATGTTATTTCTGTACTCAAATGCAGGCACACCTCACACACACACAAAGAGCAGAACATTTCTCTATTAGGATCCCAAGGGCAAGAAGGGACAGGTAGCAATGCTAAAATTGATGACTTAATTAACTGCTATAATTTATTGATCAAAACAAGATAATGCATAACCAAGGTGCCACTTACATACAGAGTGATTGAAATACTGTGGGATTTTACTGCTTTATTCCAAAGCAAACAATGCAGAATAGTTTTAGGYACAACACTAGTTGAATGACAAAGTAAAAAATCATTTACTGACTTCTCAAAACATTTTCCCTGGAAATATTCAGCATCTTTGTATCAGTGCTCTCTGTTCATATACATGAAATAATAATGTTCAATCTCCATGGCTGCAAGAGATACCAGTTCTTCTCTTTTTAGAAAACAAATGTTAATTAAATAAGCAGAGATACAAACTAGGAAACTCTTCCAATAATGCTATGACATTTAGATTAGAAAGGAAGAAATTAAAAGACCACATGTTACATGCAAGGGATGTCAAGCTGTTACTTTGTAAATTGTTTTCATCGATAGCTATATTTTAAAACTTCCACAGGTAGGGCTCATTAACAACAACACTTTGCATGTGTATGCAAAGTATCTCTAGTGTGCAGTAGGCATTCTGTGAAATCCTTTTGGTAAAGAGTAACTCCTTTCGTGGTTCTGGCAGTGTTAAAAATTAAATTTGACTAATAATAAATCTCTTGGCATTACATACAGGACAAGTTCCCTTTTTGTCTATTGCAAGATTTTGTGTATTGTAATTTCTTGGTATCTTTTTGTATAAAAAGACCATTTTGTATGTTTACCGTATTCATTTAAAAAGAAATGGTGTTGTTTTGGATCTTGCTGATGTTGTGCATCTCTGGTTGATAAAGACTGTATAATTAGCAAATAGTCAACAATCTCCAGAATAATCAATACGTAGTTTTGAATGTTAAAAGATTAATTAACTCAATTAACTAAGCTCATTAATTATTTATAGTATCCCCTCTTACTCAAAGACTCCACATTTTAGGGCCCCAAACATTCTCGATTAAAATGCATCTAAATTTAGCAGTGAATTTCAACAGAAGCTGGATTGGTGCCATAAAGGACAAACTCTTAGTGAGTCTGCAGACTAAACTGTGAATCTGAAATGTGGTGGTGAATAGGAGCAGCACAGGCTTGCAGATGGCACTGCTGCTCGTTAGATATAACCCAGCAACTATAATGTTTTTCAGAAGACTGACTTTCGTTTGGCAAGTCTACGTTGTTTCTTCTTGCCCTTTGCATTTCTTGTGGATACAGCTCACTGCTTATACGTTCTTATTTAAAATGTTCATGTTTTCCAAATGTTTTACACAAGTCCTGCTTATACTTCAACTCTTACATGGATCTAGCCTTAGGCAGCTAAGATACAGACATCTACACCTGAGCTGATAGTCATACAGGGATGCTTTAATAAGGAAGGCAGTGGGTCCTGGAGGGCACAATCCATCTGATTTACCTGAGGCATCTACTTTAGAGTGAGGTGAACTGTGGCCTGCAAGTTTCTACTGACTGTATATAAAGAGAATTTGCGTGTCTAACTCAAATGGAAACATCGAGCATTACACAGTTGGACTGGAAAAGGCTAAAACCCCTTCTGACCCAGTCTTCAAAAGGCTACTTCAAAGCACAAGCTTAGCAAACTGTACAGCACACAGATATGCGGTACTTCCTCCTGGCACTGCTCTAGTGCTAATGTATTTCTCATTCAGGGATTTCTTGAGCTGGATGTCATTTCAGGATATTTATAAACCTGCAATGTTGTCTTCTGTTTGTCCCGTTTCTCTCTGAACATATGTAAACTCTTATTATGTAAAATACCATATAGCTGATTCATATTGTGGCCATTGATTTTGGACATACATTTTTGTTTTGCTTTTCAGAAAGACTCAGTCTAGCCCTCTAAAACTAGTCATCTGGTCTAGCCTAGTAGTACAGGATTTGTTCACCACCAGCAGTAGGAGAACATTTCATGCTGTGTATTTTACATCTATCTTTGGTTCAAATTCATTGGCTTCTTATTGAAAGTTAAGATCCATTAACATGAGAAGCGGAARATGCTTTTAGAATTGAGCTGGACTTTAGTCCCCAGAATAAAACACACAAGTTTTGATGTTTGCTTCAGGTGTCCACGTGATAAGCTCAAATGACWGAGATCTTGCTTGTACAGCCACTGGAATCTAGAAAGCTCCCTAAAGGGAGGTCTGGCTCTGGCCAACTGAGTATCTCTATGGGGTTTAATTCAGTTGCCCGAACAGAGTCATCTAATGCTTCCTGAGACACCTTGGGATATACAGAATTCTGCAGAGCTGACAGATACTGTAAGTTCTGGAGAGACCTTTGTCTTTCAGGGCAAGCACTTTTAGGTTAGAGAGAATACTTGATGTCTAAATTGTTAATTTACTAAAGTTCAGAAAATAATAAAAAAGTTATAAAGGGCTTTAAACAGAAGCACTAATACTGTTATTTGTTTTCATGGCTGAAAGTCCAGAAAAAAAGACTTTRGAAATAGGGTTAGTTTGTTGGAATATAACACGCTGAACGTCAATGTAACATGAATTTATTTAGTCCTGTTCTCAATAGCTTGAATGACTTACTTATTGCTATAGCACTCAAGTGCCTTACTCATACTGCAGCACAAGAAAATTTAAACAAAAGTTATAGTAATATCCTGTACTCCTGGGTGATACTGAGCTGTAGTTTGGAGTATTTTTTTTTACTGGAATGAGCTCTACTCCTTTTGCTTCTATGCCATTATGTTGTAGTTATCCCACTGAAGTCAGGTGGTTAGAGTTATGAAGGTATCAATCTGTATGAATAAAGAGAATTAAATATTTAATACTGAACAGCCMACAGATGGTGGAAAAGCGGCACAGTTTCCTGCGCAGAAAGGGCATTAGAGGTCTATTATTATCTTCTTTCACGTACACACTTTTGCCAAGCTGAAGGCATGCATACGTGTMGGGGTAATGTCTTGTTCTTACCAAGTCCCATTCATTTCTGAGAACGATGTGAGGGCTCAGATACAAGAGCTGTACAATGAATAATTTAATTGAAAAAGATTTTTAAAAATTCCCCATTTCACAGTCTATGTTACTACAGAAAGGAGCTTTCAGTATAAAAGATAAAAAATGCATCAGTGCAGCATTTGTGTAAAATGGAGGTAAGAGAAATACCATTATACTGGYGGGCAGTGAGCAGTTAGTATGGGCATCATATTAGAAACATAATTGGAAGGAGAACTTTAGGGAAGAAAATATCTATGTCACAATTTTGAGTTCTTCTTTTTGAATAAATAGGAGATACCCAAACCATATCAAGGAATTTTAATAGATAGGTAGAAATGGAAAAGGGTACAGCGTGGTTGTGGAAAGGTCAAGAGGATRTTAAGAGAACCAGAAACAAGGAAGAATGAACACTGAAAACAAGCAAAAGGATTTGAGATGAATGGATTAGATTAGATCTGATAAAATAATCAATGAGAAGTTCAAATGGGAGCTTTGCACGACTGTGCTGACAAATCCACTTCAGTCACAGGCTGCGATACGTCCTAGATGAGCGCTGCGCCTGCTTTATTTGACTGGGAGAATCATTAGTACTGTGGCACTCAGATAAAACCTGAGCCAATGTTATTTCAGGATTTTGGGAAAAAAAGATGTGCAAAGAAAGRAAAGCAAAGTTTTTAACTGTAATCAATTAAAGAAGTGTAACTTTTGTAGGAGTTAAACCAGATTGTAGTGGCATTTGTCTATATTCTGCATAAGGAGGTGATTGTGCTGCAGTGACAAAATTTGTAGAAAGTAAGTTATGCGCCTGAGCTAAGCATAGCGACTTCACAGTTCTTTTCCACATCCTTTTTTCCGTGTTCCTGATTTTATGGGAATTATTGTCTCTTGCTGTTATCCAAATCCTTATGATCCTCATCAGCATCATTTTTATGTGTTTACATTAGACAACAGAATTATATTCAGTTTATGTAGGCGCCTAAATGCAACCTGGAGGCTGGCTGTTATATTTCAGAATCAAGCTGCATTTTAGTCGATAGAATGAAGAAATATTTAATTATTTCAGCTACTGAACTGGTAGAAAAAGTGCAACAAATCATATCTATAGGGTGATCTGTAGCTTAAATTGAGGCAGAATCTTTACTCCAGCTCTTCATTAGTTTAGCAGATTATATTTGCAGTGGTTATTTCTGTACACTAAAAAGTGGCCTTGTCTTACAGCCTTCTTCCCATCTTTTACTACATTTATCATACTAATGTTATCAGTGGAAAGATTATATTATCTTCTGTATGGTATCTCAGGACTCTTTTTTGTTTTTCACCTCTGGTTTCCATTTTATTAAATATATATACATATATATGGTTTCATACTGCACTGAAGCTTTTGGAAGACAATTTAAAATCTACAACTTGACAATTCTTTCCTCTTCCCGCCCTGTAAGTTGAGAAGTCTTGTTAGAATGCAAGAAGACATTGAATTTGGACAACAGCTCACAGTCCTTAACAGCCTCCAATACTTTGAACGTGCCGTGACGTGGAGGAAGAAGGATGAACTATCTGTCAAAGGTCATGATGAATTCCTGATCAGATGCACCTTATTTCTCTGGCCAATTATTTAGACTATATGCGTTCAAGTTTGAAAGGTATGCAGAGACACAATATGTTTGAAATGCAAGGAGGAGAGGAATGTGGAAAAATCAATATGGATATTTGCATTCTGCAATCAGTGAGTTGTACTTTTAAGTCAGCATAACATTGATTTTTTTTTTTTTTTTGTGATACAAAGAACAGTTGTGAGGTGCATTTAAAACAAAATGCTGCATAATTTGACTTCTTGTTCCACTCTTAGTTGTTCTACAGTGAGCAGGAAACTTTGAGAACTTTTGATCCTAAGGTTTACTTTGGGGGAGTACTCTTGTAGCACACTGGTCTAGGTATGACATTTTCCTACCCTTAACGGATCCCTTAGCCTTACCCTTAGCCTCCCATGCCATGTCACACTTCTCAAACCTGCAGGTCAGAGGCAAGTGCTGATTTATGATTTCAAGTCACAGGTTTTCTGCTAATTGCTCATCAGGGAACATCTACCTCACAGCTTGACTATAACTACAAAGTGTGGATTAAAGAGCATCCCTTCTCCTTCCCTTTCAGGAAGACAAGAGRTGTTTAGCTTTATGATCATTTGGTTTCAGTGACTGCTATTTATCAACAGAAAAATGGTCACGGAAGTATTATGAGTAGCAGGAGTAAGATCTATTTCCAGTGAAATAGGTAGAAAGTTTGTGCCAGAAGTCAAATGGAGGAACCAGAACAGAAAGCAATTGTGAAGAAGACCTAATAAAGCTGCAACTTAGGGCCAACTGTAACTAAAATAATCCATCCTAAAGAGAAAACTGCTTTTTCCAGTAATTAGCAGACCAAAGGTCCAGCAGTTATATTGCAAGCAGTGATGAATAAAATACATTCATCATCAGAAACTGAAAGTACTGAAGGAAAACAACATTTTAGTTGTAATTACAGYATTCTCTTAGGAAGAAAGGTATTTACCCATCCCCCCTATTGCAGAAGAGCTGACCCCATTTCCCAAAGGGAAATTGATATGAAAATGTCAATCTTGCATTCCGTTCTTTTCAGGAASAGAATACAGTGGCTTTATCAAAAAAAATCTTAGAATAGCTATGCATTTGCTAGCAGAGCACAGAAATGCAAATATATTGGAAATGCAAGACCAAATTCTGCTCCATATGCTCCTCTGGATGCTTACTGTGGATAAGCAGSAGCTTGGAAACAACTCTTCCATTCCAAGTAATAACCGTATTTACTGTTTCAACTGATGTCCAAACAACCTATTCGCTCTGCTCAGATCTGCTTTTTTGATTGTTATTTTTCTGATTTCCTGTCTATCATACGTTTAAATTGAACAATATCATGACATGAGGAACTTCAGYATTTAAGTTAATAATCCATTTGATTCACTCACTGCAAGATTTTCTATTGTTTTGAGAGTTTCCACGGTCTAATTCAGTCCATTTTTGTGTTTTGTGCTTGCTGCAGTCACAGTCTCATTTGTAGTTTAGTGAGTTCATGTAACATCGTGCTTTATATTCCGTAGGTCTTTATGTTACACATAAGTGTATGGGGATTTTTTTAGTGCTTTTCTCCTCTTCATAAATCTCTCATCATTTATTACTCTTAAGGACACTGATGTCTGAAGTTGTCCTCATTGAAATTTCGTTTTAACTSTCCTCTAATTTTCTTTTGAAGGTCCTGGGCAAAGCTAACATTTTTTGACACTGGTAATAGTGTTCCATGTCTTGGAAAAAAATATCTTCTTGATCATCCTCCCTGGTTGGATTTTCTATCTGCACTTAAGCCCCATGCTTGTCTTAYTAGGATGGAAGTAGTCCAAATTAGAGGTATATTACCACAGTGATAAGATCACCTCGTTAATTGCAGACAGGTCCTTGGTGATTACTTACTTTTGTGCTCTAAGTATTTCTAAGGAGAGTATTTCCCTTCAAGCTGTGCATGTGTTAAGTATAACAAATATTTCTTTTAAAACTGGACAGTAAATGTAAAAATTTTACTTTCCCAGTGATATCAATGTAATCCGTGGATGAAATTAACCTTCATTTCTCACCTATGCTCATTGTAATCTTTTTGTGCATTGCAATAATTGCCTAAGAAAAAAATATTATTTTTAAAAAAACTCTGTACCCACGTCTTGTCATTAATACTTCATTCAATATGAACACATATGTGAATTGGTTTGGATCTTGTGTTACATATTACAAAGCTCAGTATCACAGTTCTTGARTGATACTGAAGTGCCTGAAGTTGCCCAAACCACTCCTTATAACTGAGAGATAACTGATGTCCTACAAGACACACAGATGTGTCATTCCTCAGTGATTCAGGTGASAAACCTAATCACCAGACTTCACATCTTACATTTTAGATGTGTTGTAGCTTCCTCTCTCTGCTATTATGATATAAAAGGAAGAAGCAAAGGATTTGTGCCCTAGTGTCTCTCCAAAATTGGATCAAAAAGGGGCTGAGGAAAGCCAGAAATGCTCCTGATTCTCCTCTTCTCATTAAAAATATACAGAGGTACGATTTTCCAAGTAATTCTTTAAAGTTTKGTGTACAAGAGCCAAAAAATCCTTGGAAAGGTTCTCCTAACATWGTGTTAGATTCCTGCACCCTGAGGAGAAATTCCTTAGGATCACCTRCTCTTTGCCAGGTCACTCAGAGCAGGTTTGAGAGAGAATCCCTTCCGAAGTTGCAGTAGCACAGTTGGACAAGATTGGTTTTGTGATATTGGAAGATAAATATCAACATCTGAGAAATTCAGCCCTTTATAGCCAATGGAARTGTAGCTAGCCCAGTTAATGGGGCTTAATTCATCTGTGTAAAGTGGGCATTAAAATAAGTCAGAAAAATTCTGCTCATTTGACCATAAAGGAAGGCAGAGTGACTAGCTCAGAAGCAGGCATCCATGTAGTAAATGTTTTAGTTTTGGGTAGTATAACTCATACCATGCGTGAGTAGTTGCTGGAAAAAAATCCTATGGGCACCACCTTCATAAATAAATCCTTTTAAATTCATATTGTGATTCCCAATGGAAAAGATAACCCAATGATATTGCAGGGAAGATGGTTCACAGAGAGGTTTTAATTATGCTTTAATGTAAACCATGTAAAGTAATGTGTACAACTGTACAGCTTGAGGATTTCTCACAGATTCACTGTTACATCTGTACTGATGTTAATCTGAAAGCACAAAACATATTAATCATTAAAAATAATAGTCACCTAACACCCATCCTCAATGACCTCAGAGATCCTTTTATTGTTCAGCCCTGCTCGAAAAGTYTGACTTTCTGTCTTTAAAGTGGTTGTCCTTTGTAATATTTTTCACAGCTAGAGTAGGTGTTCCAAACTGCATGGAGTTCGGGGTTTCAGGGCACCAGGCRTCCTTGGCTTCTGCTTGTGTGCCAGCCAAGGAGCTTTTTGATAGAAGGTGTTTTTTCCCTTTCCAAAAAAGTCAGTCACAAAAGTCTGGGGCTTTCTGAGTGTGCTGCTTTCACCACAAATCATTCTTCAGCACAGACTGGCATGAAAGACAAAGYTAAGGCCAAATGAGAGATCCCCATAAAAACCAACCTGGTAGTCTGAATATTTTTCTGGAATGAGAGATATAATTCATAGTCCCAGACCACACGAGAACAAATGAGTATCTGCACCTTTACACTCTTCACAGTTTAATTGAAGCTTACTTTATGCAGTTATCATCCTACTCCTGAATTTAAAAAATATATTAGCTCTTTTTAATATTTTTTTTTCCTGACTGACCCTATAGGCAATGTGATTCTGGTACAAAAGTAATTTATGAACTCTTTTTCATGGCCCCAGTGTATCAGCTCTTAACAGGATACAAATATATAGCTAAAACAGAAAGGTTCTTTTATCATTTCTTCAAAAGGCACCTTTTACACAGTCAAACTATGAAAAGTTGACAGTACTTAGGGGAGCACTGAGAAGAATGACAAATAATTTACTAGGCTGAACTCCCGATAAATGGTGAATGCTTGTTCTGTTTGACCAAAATATAGCTTTGAYATGAGTAGTTATGGCATCTTACTGCCTTCTGAGAAACATGACACAGCTGCAGGTTTWACTGGACCTACGCAGATGCTCTGTGCCGTATAGAGCATTTGTTTTATGAGCTCCAACCCTTATTCTGCCTTKGCTGCTCTGCTATCTGTTTTCAGGAGGTTTCAGTAATAAATAAAGTAATTTCCAAATAAAAGAAAAAACCYAAAGAGTCTATCCATTGATTTTTAAAGAACTTTATTTTTACCTTTAAAATAATGTGGCTTTAGTAGAAGGTCACACAGTGATAAGAACACAAACACTACACTGTGGAAAGCTGGGGACTCTGCACTGGTTTCCCAGAAGAGACTTCTCAGTGTGTCAGTRTTTGCCAGGGGAGGAGGCAGTGATGGATCTCAGGGCCAATTGACTCGACAAGAGACATCGTCTTTGCTGGAAGTAAAAGCAAGCAGAGCAAAACTGAACTTTCAGGAGAGGCAGCTTTTTCTTTCTGTTAGAGAAAGGATGTGGGGGAGTTCAGCTCCCACCTTCCCACACTTTCCTGTATCCCATTGCCACAGTTTTCAAGCAACACATTATTTTTTAATGTGTTTATCCTCGCAAAGTCGTTGTGAGGTAGGAAAGTGTCCAAAAAAAAGAAAAATATTTATACGAATGACTTGGACTGTTTTGGGGAGCATCCAGATACATACTTAACTTTTCAGAATTATGAAATGTTTACATTTATTAATAAGTAATGCTTAGCAATAACTCTGTGTTATTCTGATTTGATTTCCCTTCCTAATTTCCATCCTGATAGTGGCAAATACCAGAAAACAATAAGATACTTCAGTGCTTACCGTTTTGGTCCCTCTCCCTATTTATACCTTCTGTTCATGTCAGTGTAGCTCTGTTTCTCTGTACTTTCCTTTTACATGCAATTGAGCATCAGTTTTTTCTTGTGACCTTCATGCTGTGACTGCTTGGCCATTGCTGGCTTTCCATGCAATCCCATACTGATTTGCAGCTGTGCTTTTTAGTGCTTGATGCTTTTTTGGACACTTTGGTATGCAAAGAAGGAAGTGGACTGGCAGCTTCCTAAAGCCACAGGCACCTAGTTTCACCTTCCAAAACATTTTTATTTAAGTATAGAAGGGATTGGACTTTTATAATTCTTTCTGGAAGTCATGGAAAGCTTTTTCCAATGTGAAAAAGGAAAAAAAAAAGGAAAAATATCCAACAAAACTAAGAAAGAAAAGTAAAACCACAAGGCCCTATTGCAGCAAGCTTTACAAGAAAAAAATAATTACATGACTATTTTGTTATATATTTATACATAGCCTTAAAACTACGCTAGTCTTTGATATTTTCATCAATTAGTAAAATTGTACCTAATTCTAATCATTCTGTGTTCTAGTTATTAGCAAATGCACCCAGGGGCATTTTAATCAAAGCTTGTCTTCTATTTTTTTTATAATACAACTAACTGTAGGAGGGTCATCTGCAGGATAATGCTGTTTAATTTATTTTCAATATTCTTTAGCAAAAATTGAATTTATGGAAAATTCAATGAACTGGTTGACTAATACATCCAAAAAAGCTTCCACATTTTATGTAGRTATATAGAGCCTTAGGCACAGTTTTGTGCACAGCAAAACAACATGCTTTGTTTCTATGCAATAACTGAAAGGGAACAATTTTAACTGCTTGTCTTTCTAGAAGTAGCATGAAAGAGAATGCACCCCAGTGAAGTAAAAATTAGGCTTTTTCACCTGTGTAACTCAGAAATGAATATTGATGCATTTAGATTGAAGTGCAGAGAGAAATCTCTGTTAAGTTTAACTGAAAATAATATGATTAGAAATAAAACGGTTTTAAGTAGGCCAAATTGATCTGTTCTGTCAAGATTCCCCATAGGAAAAAGAAAGAAAAAAAAAAAAGTGTTAAGTCAACGTGCTTGCTTTAACTTCATATCTGCTGCCTTTGGGATGATTAGGAATAGTCACAGATCAACTGAAAAACAAATAATTAATTGAAATAAACACATCAACAGTGATTTCATTCAACCAGGTTAACTTTCGGTGTAGACAAAGCAAAGGAAGTGTGGATAGGATTGATGTCTTCCCAAGATGTATGTAACTGTTTTTCTAACAGGATCCACCCTGGCTGGCTCCCAGCTGAATCTACAGTAGATGATAGCTTATAGAAAATGGTTGTGCAGTCAAGTGAGAAATTACAGCTGAAGAGAATTGTTTTCCTATCCTTATTTTAGGTGAACTTCCCTTAAAATATGTACGTTCTCTATTTCTGAACAATTGTGAAATTCAATTGATTTTATTATCACACATTAAAAAAAAAAAAGAGTGGAATGCTTCTCATCTGACAGCACTGGCRGAGATGAGCAAACAGAATTACTATTTCTCACATGGAACACCTCACAAATGATTGTATTCCAAACTGGGCGATTATGGTAATGATTCACGTGCAATATTTGCATGAAATGGCAGTAAATGGCAACTGCTAAAATGGAGTTATCAGCTGCCCAGAAGCGTGTGGAAATCAGAGTTTATTTTCTTTTCAGTCATTGCAATTGCTTTTTCCTAAAATATAACCCCAAGGGTGCCTCCTTACTTCAGCACTCGTGTTCTATTCATTTCAATTCCTCTGCCTTTCACCCAAGCTGTGAGCCTACAAGAAACATATTACCTCATGAAATACTGAAGAACTACCTGATATTGCAGGAAGAAAATATATAAAGTCTTTGGGTTTTTTTTAGTGTGTATCTGTAGAGTCAAACCAGACTGATATATATTGGATAACATACTGCTGCTTCAAGTGCATCTAGCAGCACCGTTTGCAGAAGAAAGAGAATGTGAATGGAAATCACAATCTTAATTTTTTCTAAATTTTAATTTTAAATATCTGTAAATACAATAATAAATGATCAGTAAAATGAGGAACGGTTCATCTATAAGATTCCAGGAAACCTATCAGTTTGAACAAATTGATTTTACCTATAGTAGATAAATACATGTATTTATAAGAGCAGGTAACCACGGAGAAAGATAAAAAAAAAATCCAAAAGCTGAAGCCTCTTGAGAAGATTTCAAAAAAACAAACAAAAGAATTTCTGTAAAACACTACAAAAGTAAAAATAGATGCTGTAGCTGCTGGATAAAAATAGTGTAGCTTTAGAAGCTTTTTCAAACAGTTGGCTCTAGAAATTTGAGATAAGAAATTATGATTTGTTCAGCCCAAAAAGAAGTCTTTCCAAAGGCTCCACAAATTTTGATAACACTGATAGAGGTGTCCTTGAGATGGATTTTGATATGGTCTGATAAAACGTTCATGATGAATTTAAAGTGGAGATTAAGAAAAAAAATAAGGAAAACAAAATTAGATATTACAATTCTGGGTAATATATGAATTGATTTCTTGTACTGTGATTAATCTAGAAGTAAAGGGAAGGGAAATAGAATTCTTTCCTCCAATGCRTTTTACTTCTTTCAACCTAATAGTCACAACCAGTAATGGTGCTTTAGATGGTGGCCTGAACATTCAGCATTACACTTATCACCACAGACAGCATCGTGTTTAAATTTCTTCTATGTTGGTCTGGACCTTTTGTTCCAATAAAGAGCAACAGGAAGTGGTAAAATACTCATCTGTAGTAATTTTTAATTTTGGATATTGCCAATAAAAATGTATAATCGATTTATGAAGCCTTTCAGAAAGAATTCTCCACACAAATACTAGCTAGATGCATTGGGCAGGAAAGTGCTTAAAACTTCCTAGCACCTGTATTTTGATAATGGCCTCAACATATACATGGATGCAAACAGGACACTGAAATACAATCATAGGAAGCATCCGTAAGATTTATGGATGTGCTTCTCTTCCGTATAACCCCAGTGTCATATGGCTTTATAACCATGTTCATATGATAGTTGTATGGGACTGAATAACTCCCTGATGAAGATGGCCTGTACTCTGTGGCTTCGTAAGTAAAGAAAACATTTTCTACTCTATACTGTATATATCTAAAACAACAAAAACAAAAAAAATGCATTATTATTAACCTATGGCTCATACGGATTTTCTTATTTTCACTGTTTCAGTTAAGTAAGCTGTAATAATGATTGTATACATAAACAGCTTAATGTTTCTATAGTAACTATCTTTTTTTTGTAGAAAGCTTTACAAGCATTAATTATTATTAATCATATTTATKGTGCTTCTGGCTAAGGAATCAACTAATTCCAAGGGATCCCCAGCTTAACAAACTAAATTATTGAGCCTGCACCAGGATGAGGGCTAGGTAATCTTAACCTCTCTGTATGGCAGCTCTGTATAATTCATGGTTTTTGTTTTTTTGACAGCATGAAGTAAGGAGGAATTTAAATAAGTTCAGGAATTATTTCACTCTTTTCCTCCACTCTGTGATGAGAGTCTCTTACCCTGTGGTTGCTCCCCCTTCACGCTTGCCCTGGCCCATCCGTGCCAGTGCAGTACGGCCAAGGCTTGGGCAGGCTGCTGCATTGCACAGGGCTGAATGTAATGCCAGGAGACTGGAATGGAAATGGTGAAAAATGGGTGGCCAAAGATACAACACATATGATGCAGTCTAGTACAGATGTGCCTTTTCTTATTTGCATTACTCAGGAACCTCTAGATCTGAAGTTGGAAATATATTTTTTTTTTTTTTACATTTTATTAAGTTATAAGAATACATGGGGAAAGATTGCCATAAGCAACTGCTTGCTAATGGTATAAAATTAAAAAAAAGGCATAATTGTCATAAAAATGGGAGACAGTGTAATTTCAGAAAATAAAAATAGCTCTATTARTAAGCTAGGCTCAAGTTCCATCACTAGATTTGTATCCTTTTTCTGATGGTGATCAAAAGCCAATGCCCAGAGAAGGGAGTAATATGTGATATAACCTTGTTTTTTCAAGGTGGCAGGCTTACATTGCCACARTGCTAGTTTGAACATCCAGTTCTTCAAAATCTCCTCAGAGCTACTTCAGTGAAATGTGATRTGAAGTGATATTGGGGCTAGCCTGGYTCATCTCTAGAGCCCYCTTCCAACCTCACCCCTTCTGGGGTTCTGCGAGATTCCCTGGGATCCATGCGGTGCGTGAGAATGTGCTCCCTGTCAGAGTGGCCACATGAACGCAGGATTCCTGMGTACAAACCATTATGGGAATGAGTGTTCAGTATGAGACACGCTTTCTAAAAGGCCAATTTATTCTAACTGGCCTGAGATTAGTGCATTTATTTTCTGAATAAATGTATAGTCAAGTGTTGAGGAGAAGCAGCACCCTTTCAGATGGTTTATTAGTGGTGGGTGAACTTTTACAGACTAATTTCAAATCTACTCCAGCTTTACTGTCTAACTCATATTTTGTTTAATATCAACTGTGAAGAAAAGGGCAGAAAGGTTGTGGCTCAATGATGCCTGGTTAGGAAGGCTGCTACCTAATGGGGCAAGAATGAAAGACACAGGTCAGTTCCTCTGAGTCTATTGACTCCTACAGCTGCCCTGGGGTTGATAATCAGGTAAAAATGCAGCCCCTAAAGTGAGGCATTGCCATTCTGCTCACTTTGTTCCCAATCATGTCACTGATTAGTAGTAAAGTATAGGGGAGAAAACATGGTCTAGAGGAGTCAGTGGGAGTTTCATCACTCAAATSGTGACCAAATTTTACCCCATTTTATATACAGATGGTATGTAAGTTTAGTCCTTATGTCAATGTAAAACTTGGCATAGAGATTTCAGGCTTTTAGTTATACCAAAATTTGAGCCTGGCAAGGCCAAAGCTGGAATCAAGGTTTGGGACTCTCCTCACCTCACACCTATATGAACTGTGGTGGTGGCTTCTGCAATATCAAAACGTTTAGCATGGCCAGTGTTGCCTTCTTGCTCTTCCAGTGCCTGGACACAACTGAGCGTGGGCCTGTGTATAATTACACAAACTATATTTGGCTAATTTTGCTCCGTTATTTCAGGGTCTAAGAAGTTCTGTGGGTTATACGGTAGTAGAGAGGGCAGTTTAGAAATTCTAACTTAAATTGGAAAAGTAACCAGTGAAAATGGATTATTCACTTAGCTTTCTTTCTCCCATGCACTAAATAAATATGGCTGTGTGGGATTCATAGCCACTGTTACAGAAATGGAATAACCTATCAGTGCTGAAGCAAACACACAGCCTGAGCATTCAMGTACCAATTAGAGGGAATTACGGAGAAAAATCAGTAAGAGGAGAGAGCCAGGTTCATGTAATAGAGTTACTCTGATTTCTACCAGCAGGAGTTGTAGCTCCCAAAGTATGAAACCTTTAATCTTTATATTAAAAGGATGTTTTTTTGTGTTCTGTACATTTCATTTCCCCCTCTCTGCCCTACTCCCAGCACACAGGTGGCAGAGTCAGAAGCTCATTTGAATCCTGAGTATGCAGAGGAAGAGCTGCAAAGTATTGGAAACATCTCTTCTAGTTTAATAAATCTTACAAAATTTCAACAAGTATTTCAGTTGTTGCTATGTTCTGCCTCATTTCACAGGCTTCTGGACACCAGTGCCTACGATAATTGTGTTTAGCAATATTTCCTAAAGTTGTAAAATAAGCGAGAAAACTGCAATGGCCCCAGACTTGCAGCATTTTTTTCTTGTAACCATCATATGTATGATTTCTACCCATATGCCTACGGAAAATCCATATTCCTCACCCATCTCCCTGGAGGTTCATTTCCTAAATCTGAGGTTAAGTTCCTGAAGTAAGAAAGGGTGTTCCAGACAGAGTTCCTGGTAGTGATGGTGAGGTGGTCCTTTCTTACTGCAGGCCSTTTCTATTTTTATTTTCACTGTGTCTCCAAGAGAAAGAAATCAAAACTCRCTCAGTGGCCGTGTAAGGATATGGTYGTATGCAAACATTTAGAAAAGAAATGATTTAAAGAAAGGATTTCTCRACTTARCTGATCCTCTGTTTAGTGTCAGTTTCAGTGATTTTAGGAAGTTGATAGAAATGCAACAATTTCAGTGTTTTTTTCTAGTAGTTARTTGTGAGATCTACACTTTGATGCAKATGGTGGCAAAGAGGAACAAAGCAGGTGTTGATACCCTTACRGGCAGTCACTCTCATGATCCCCTGTGGAGCAGGGCATGGAGAATTGAACATGTCCACAGGCTGCCCATGGGAAAATCACAGCTCTGTTGGTGGCATTGTCAGATTTGCCTGTAACCTGAGAACAGATTAATTTAAATTATGCTTTATGTGGAGAAAGCTTTCTGGCAATGAGGCTGTAAACAAAGCCTGACCCAAAGCCAAAGCCTGCTCTTCTGTGCAGYACGTGTGCTGGTTTGCTGAGAGTCTCCTGCTCACATCTCACTGCAGCTGGATGTTGATACTGTTCTAGGATTTTTGCTATAATGTCAATTGCCAGAGTATCAGGGCCTCACTTGGAGTAATCTGGCATTATTCCATGGGAGTCAATGAGGCTACTCTGATTTTATCAGCTGAAGAACTGTTTATTTAATATTCAAGTCTGATAAATAACATTTAGTTAATTCGCCACCTTTTGAACAGAGCATCTTCCAGAGCTAAAAGCTACAAATTGGWCTATAAAGTTATAGTTAAGCAGAAACTATTCAACTGCAGCTATGAATGCACCCCAGCTGTGAAATGCACTAGGCTACTCGAGGCATTCACATGGGAATGCCAAATAGGATAGAGCACCTTTAGTTACTGTTTTTCCAGTAATAATTAATAATTTACCCAGGTTAATATATCAAATAAAATTCATTTTTTAATCCTCTCCCTAATGCAGTTAACTTCTATGCATGCAATGCAGAGTGAAATAAATTCAACAGGAGGTCTGGAGAAACTTTGCTATCAAAAAGGGCTGCCAGATCTTTCTSTATCTGGAACATTCATGCAAATGAAGTGAGGTTAAAGTCTTCTCAACCAAGGGAAAGTATTGAATGAATATCCCCTCTATGAATATCCCATATCTAGAGTAAATCCTCCAACTGAGTCATTGAACTAAAAAGCACTACATACTTTGTCATTTCTGACAGTTCTCAAACATATTTTAGACACCTAAGCCTGTCCTCATCTGCATTAAGGAATGTTCAGAGGTGGATCTGCAGGCACTTTGATAATTTTAGAAATCTAAACCAATGGACAAGGAAAAATATTTGAACACTGGCATTACTGATCTGGGAACCTAAAATCACAGCTGAACTTCTGATCAAAAAGGTAGCAACCTAGTTGTAAAAGTTTTTTTGTCTTAGTTGCTGATTCTATATCTATATTTTTGTATTGCAGATGAAGATTTTTAAGTCTCTGGAGAGACCCACAGTAAAATACTTCAGCAACTGTCCTTCAGTTGATAACAGTTTCACCTGTCAGATGAGACAACTAAGAACTAGGAGAGTTGGTCCTGGCAATGCACCCACATGTAAGTCACCTTGTTTTGTATATCCGTCCCCTCTCCCACTGGTGTTAAGTAGTCTATATGTAATGTGAAGCAAAGACTTTAATGCACAGTACAGTATCTTGTGTAAGGAGGCCTTGGTCTGATAAAGGTCTGCAGAGCTTCAAAAAGTATGTCACAGAGCCAAAATAAATGCCACAAATTTTGCTCTGAGAATCTATGTAGGAAGAGCTGCCTTCTCAGGTGATGCCAATTACACAATTGATAGGAAAGTTTAAAAGTAGTGCCGCTAATTTAAACACTGATTATTGCATCATGCATTCAAGCATTAAAAAATAGTCCATTACTGTACAGAAGAGTTAAGAGTAGTACAGACACATATAATGTATATCCATCACTGGAACATGGTACCCAGAGATGCACTAGAGAAATTAAGAAATTAAAGAAAATTAATCCTGTCAAATATCGCTTCCCACCGTTTCAAACCAGGAGGTCAATTTGGTTTCAATTTCCTGCATTTTTAATCCTCAGTGGGCCCATTCCATGGAATCCACCAATTCCTGAGAGCAACATTTAGGATGCAAATTTATTTTAAACAACTCAATGACAGGTGTTGGAAATGAAAATTAGCTACAGTTTGCTTTATTCCTTTACAATAAAATCTCCCTTTTTGGTTAGCTGTTGTACTGCTTGGGTTCAGGGTTATCATTTATATGTGGAAACCAGTCAGGCAGAAGCTTCTTCTACCGTAATGTACACTGTGTTTTACTACCTAGACTTTTATTCATAAACCAGGCACTTTTCAAAGGACACTTTACCTATATCTGAGGATAAATCAATGTTCTTGAGAAATCTAGATCATAACCCAAATAGAAGTTTTGGATGCGTCACCTAACAGAAGAATCATTTTAATGACAAAGTGATAAAGAGTAGTGAATAGAGAAGRTGATAAATAGAGAAAGAACAAATCTTGAGACACAGGAACAGCCACAACTTCATGATGTCTTATGCTCAAAGCTCCTTCCTGCTGCCAAGGTCCCTTCCATCGCTCTTGGGGATTTGACCCTCAAAGARCACTTGCTTTATAGCTCGATGATTAATAATACAGGAAGTGGCAACAGAAACAAGTGGTTTCCTTTCTAAGGAGTCTTTTCCAGTTATATGACTTTGATTATTTGAGAAACTCAAGAGTGATTCCAGAGCTCTCACAAATTAGGGACAATTCATCTTCCAGAAGTCTCCAGTGTTGAGTCTCAGTAGGTGAGAATTCAAAGTACATATTATGCTGAAAATGATCACTCTCAATAGAAAAAATAAAAATACAAGGACATTTCATTGTGGTGCCGTAGTTTCATATTCTGAGAGCTGTAGGAAATGACTTGATGAATTACTCCAGTGATGTGCCCTGGCAGTATCCTGGCAGATGACTGCAACCATTCCCAGATGTTTTTGAGCAAATACAGTAAAAGTTCAGGAAACAAGCTGTGCCCAGGGAAATGCCCCTTCTTGTGCTTTGTAAGCAGAAACTTGCTTACAACCTAGAACGTGAGAATTCATATCCCCCTTTAAAAAACTTTAGACCCCTTACTGTAGTCACTGACATTCACTTTTCTTATTTATTTGTTTTTCCAATTAGATGTTCTGTTCCTTTATTTTAGCTTAGGAGATTCTAATGTTTTCAAACTTCACAACAAAACATTTTAAAAGAGCAATCTTACTTGTAGACTGTTGCTTGTATTTCTTTAAGATCATACAGATATTTCAGAGAACTCCCAAAGCTGAGGATGCTTACCGTCTATTWAAGTTTTTATTTAGAGCACAATTGTGTTAAAAATCATATTAAGTCCTAGTTTATTTACAATGCATCACCTTGCAGAAATCCACTGACAGGCATAGAAGTTTGTAGAGATCCATGAGAAATATCCTGCTGTATTTGGAAAGGGGCAATGTGTTGGTATTTAGAATATATGCTGGGAATAGTATTTACTTTAGAGAATTACCTCTCAAGACCTTTATGCCTTYAGTGTGTATGTGTGGGGAAGATTATTTATACATTTCAGCCAACATTTCAGAGTTAGAGAGCACTGAGCATTTCTTTCCTTTTTTTTTTTCAAATAGAAATATGTTTATATATGTCTATGCAGTTATACATATTTTTCCAAAATAATTCATTTTACAAGACAAAAAAAATGATGGTACAAATTTTGACCAGTACCAATAAAGATTGCATTTAATACTAGAAGTATAATGGAGTTAAAGAGAAGAGATTACTATAAAAGGCTCGATGAATTATAAAATAAATAAAAAAAAAGGTTTCTCTTGATTAAGTTTTCAAAGGGATGTCAGTATAAAAATGAAGGCTGGGCTTACAGTCAGTTGTTTTCTAGATTCTTTTAGTCAGTAGATAAATACAATATGGAACTGAATCTGAATAGAATAGAATAGAATCCTCTTTTAAACATTAGGCCTTTTGATTATTTATAAAAAATGCACGCAGTAAAACAAAGTATTAAAATACACCAGCTATTGAGGACAGTCTACCTCTGCCAGTTTGATGCTTATCAAAAGAGATTTATTGAAAATGCCAATTAATTAAAACTCAACACTGAAATACCACATTTGAAAAAAAGAGAAGAGAAAAATATTTGGAAAGATCCAGTCTTTCCCCTTGTGATTGCTGAACTGCAGGAAAAAAAAAAAGAAAAAAAAAAGTATTTCTTGGTATCTGTCCCTAATCATGCCTAAGCCTGTGGGGCCTGCAGGTTTGTGTCCCGGTACACCCAGAAGCTGAGCTCCCGTGCTCAGGAATGCAAGATTCAGAGGCCATGGGGAGAGGGGGAAAAAGGAGCTTGATTTGGTCACCTTGTGATMCAGTCATTCACATGAGGGTTAGTCCATGTTCCTAATATTGTTCAGAAGTTTTATTCAAAAACTATTTAATTCAGTCCTGCTAACCGTTTGACCTTGCTGTCTCTGGAAAGGGAGCAGTAGTCACAAGATGTGCATTTAGATGCCTTCAGCCTTGGGAAAAATCTTCATTTCAGCTTCTCCAGTTCCCAGGGATGTCCCAGCACTAGTGCAGTACAGAGAGGTGCTGACACCTCTGCATGGAAAGAAGAGAAGGAGCCTGTGCCAAAAGAGGATTTAATTACCCAAATCTAGGAACAGGATTCAGACTGTTYTGAATGCCAGAACATGGATATAAACTCAAAGCAATGGCCCTCAATAACATTAAATTCTGTCTATCCRTTAATACAGGTGTTCACCTTGCTGCCAGCTCTTATGGAGTGCATTGGCRTTCCCAAATCTGTGCAACCCCTCTGCACTGTTTCCCAGAAATCCTAATATGCCTTTTGATCCTTGTCTGCAGAAATGCTGCTTCTTTTGTCTATGTTAGAGTATTTCCTTGCAAAGCGCCATGCAAGAAATCAAAGCAAATCAAATCAAAACAGCACGGGTGCAAAACAAGATGCATAAGCACACTGCAGTCAGGTAATTTCTTCCCTCTAAGCTATTACAGTTCCTGCGTTACCTTTTATTTTCTTAACAGATTTTTCAGCCTTCATCTCAGCAGACTCAGAGACTTATAAATCACCGTTCAGTAGTCAGCACCATGAATTAGATTAGACAATAAGTAACAAAAMGAAATCTAATTTAGCAAGAATGAAATCCGAGTACATTTTAGGGATTCACTATGTTACAACCTGTGTAAACTCATTCCTTTATGAAAGTAAAAGTTGAGCTACAACTTACCACAAGAAGGCCTCCTATTTGTTTATCCATCTGAGAAGAAGCAGAAATTCTGTTGTATACCTTGTATCCTCTACTCATGAAAGGCATTCAGGTTATAGGACCTTGCGACCAGAAAAGTGAGTAGAATCAGGAACATCTGTTCCTGAAAGAAATTAAATAAACAGAAAATAAACTTTCTTCATTAAATGTAAGTGGAAATAGCTACTCTCCCAGGGCTGCTAAGCAGAAGATGATCCCCATTCTTAAAGCTACCATTGAGWTAGCAAACTGGTAAGTGAACTTGGGTATCTGAGTAAAGAGGAAAACTTTTCTCCTGAAAATGATGGCTCAAGGACAGATTTCAGGCCCGTTGATGAAGCATGTTAGTGGGGAAGCCTGTAATGCCGTGATCCTCAGTGTCAGCTCTGCAGATACTGCAGAGAGATTGACTGGTCAAGCGTGGCATTCCAGTATTTCACATTTCTTACAAAGGCATTTTCAAAGCAACTTAGAAAAACATGGGCTGTTATTTTTAAGCTTTATCTACTGTGGTTTATTTTTTTCTTTTGATGAGAGGAGAGGTCTAATGGAAAATGTCTATGTGATTTTTTTATTCAGAATATCTATGTAAATAACTAAAGTGGTACTTTGTGCATGAATATTAGGATAAGTGAAAATTAGATGAAATGGAAGCTTGCTTAAAGAGCATTWACTAATGCAGCACACAGACAGGACTTACCCTTACACGCTGGAAACAAGGATGCTTTTGAACTTGTTCCCTTTGCAACCAAGTGAATTAAAGTCATATGAGATCAAATTCTCAGCTGCTGTGAATTAACACAGCTTCAGCTTTTCAAAATACTGCTAATATATTTTTCAGACAATTTTTATGCATGCGTTCTACTGATCTAATGTGTTTGATTATTTTTATTTGTGAAATGAGATGTGGCTGTATAGAAACAGCATCTGAAAATGATCATTATGTTCATRTAGTCTTTGGGCTACTTAATCAAGCAACTGATATTTCTTTGTATCTGTCATCACACATCTTAAATCAACCAAGACCTCTCCTGTTGATGAAGAGGAGCTTTTTAGTAGATATACATGAAAATGGGAAATTCAGAAGAGGGTCTAAATTGAGCCCCCTCTCTTCCCTGCCCCCAAGTTCAGTTACTTTAACAGGTCTTTGGTTCAACTCTGTAGCTTTTACAGCATTGTTTTTTGCAATAAGAATAGGACCAAATTCTATTTGCAACTATGTGAAAATATTATTGAAAATGTCATGATTCTGTTAGGACACTTTGAGCTTCCTGGGTTAATTTAGTTTCAATAATGAATAACCKGAGAAGTTGAGATGCCCACAGCAGGGTATTTGTCTGTAGTCCTCTCTGTAATCCCTCAGCCTGGAGTGCCCTTCTCAGTGTTCTCRTCTCTTTATGTCAGGTGCTCTCCAGTCTCCTTATAGACTGCCCGTATTTTCTGGGTCAGATCTCCCACAAAGTACCTTTTCCCCAAATCTGTGCTTTTTTCATAGCATAGGCCTTTTTTTCATAACTTATTGTGTTGCTGTATTTGGCTACATATAACCAGAACTCCCAAATGGMATTTCTTCTGGGAAATACTTCTGTCTATACGTGTTACGTAATATTGCCACCCTGCATTACTAGTTATTACGATTAATAATCGTAATAAATTTGCTATTGTCACTTATTTTGCTCTATTTCTGTATGATCATGTTTCTTGTTCACTGTTRTGACAGCCCTTCTCCCTTTATAGAACTTTTCATTTTTCTTTCTCATCTCACATAAGACTTTCCACTTTTCATGATTTAGCACTAGTTACTTTAAATATGTAGTCTGAAACAAGCTCTCTATCCAGCTGGAGATGTCATGCCCATTTAAATTTCTGTTCAGAGCTATGTCACTGTCACTGTCTCTCACTTAGACGCTGGGTCGGCTCAGATACACTGAAAATGACAATTACCAGCAGAGCCTTCACCATCGGGAAGGGATAATATTTGTGGAAAGAAAATGGAAAGAATTTAAAAGAGAGAAGGGATTTGGCAGGGAGATTGCAGGCATTACAAATAAATAAGTATCCTCAATAAGGAAATAAAGTAATTAAACCAGCAAATATTTCTAAAACAGAAAAAAAAATCACTTTTGACAGCTAAGCTAACAGTATGTTCTTGTTCTAGATACAGCGTAGATATTAAGGAACAAAGTGGTATTTTTAAATATTCCAGCTGAGAATTAAATTTAAAAATAGGGAAATAGCATCAATATAATTTGATTACTTCGTGTTTGTAGTGGGGAAACTGGGGTCCACAGAGACCTGGGAGAGCCAAACTAGACAACTATAAAAAATTTACAAAAGTAATCTAATTCCTGTGAAAAATTGAAAGTTCTTACGAACAGAATGCCAGTGGCACAGAAGGTTGGCAAACTAATGCCGCTGCATRAACTGTGAACAAAAATTAAAAAACCAGAAGAAATGCAAGGATCTATCCTCAATATGTGCAACTTCCTCTTCACTTCAAAATCTAATCTTTTCCGAAAAGCTTCCATGCTGTTGGAAAGGGAAAAAGGTGCTGTCCCTCATCCCTGCATTCACAACAAGTCTGGCCATATCTGTTCCTACTTATCCCTCATGAACACGGAGAGCACATTTCCTCTAGGGGGGAATTCAAGTCTTTTGTTGCTGGTTACTGTCCATAGCTTCCATGCCTAGGTAAAAAGAATCAGTAAAAATGTTAGTAACTAGTGAATTCTTCTTTCCTTGTTACTATTTTGCCAGAAGAAGATATCAAGATTTACAGAAGACAGTTTGGCCATGGGTCTGTTTAGACTAAGGGTTATTCTTATCTCAGATAACCTCTTGATGTTAGACCAAATTGCAGTTATGAATATAGTATGATACTTAAAAGCATCCTTTTTTTTCACATTGAAATAGAGAGGTCATCTGTCTTTCAGGCAGTAGCAATAGCAGCAAAGTAATGATACTGGGTTTTTTTCATGAGAAAAGTCTGAATAAAAAGGCCTCATAGAAAGAAGTGCAACGATGTATACTTTAAAAAAGTCAAAKAATGCCTAAAAATGACTTAAAATTACTGATGGGATTTGGATGTTCAAATTGCATTAAGTSAGTTTCTAGCTGGAAGCCTTGACTTACCTTTGCTAAATATTCAGAGTCMAAAGGGCAAGCATGGATTTCAATTCTGGCCTTCCCCTCGATGGATTATGAGGSTAAAGGTAGGTTAAAAATTTTACAGAGAAGTGTGTTTTCTGGGTAATGGTCATTCATTGAAATGGAAACGTCTTTAAGAATTCTTAAAAAGCTAACACCCAGGAGCAATTTCTGCTTTCTTTACCCAGAAATCACATTTTTCATAAGATTATTTTCCTTTTCATATATTCATTGAATCATTGAGACATTCAAACAACTGATAATTCCTTMAACAATGTTGTATAAAGTGAGTGAAGATATCTTTTAGCAATACATAGTTGTGTCAACTCCTTTAAACATGATTTTTGTATTTTCCTCTTTTTATGAATCATAAAGATTCTTTTTTTCTTCCAGTATCTCAAAAAGAAGACAAAATTTGTTGGGAGAAAAAAGTTGAAAAAGGAAAAAGACACCAGATTAATTGATAAAAATGCACAAGATATTTTAAAACGAAATATATTGACGCTTTGAAAAGACTTTTGTTAAATTTCTGAAAATATTTGTTCATTGCCCTTATTTTCCACCATCCACAGTTCAGTACAATGGCTTCTTAAACATGGGAAATTTGCACCGTGCCCGTATGGAAGGCAGGGACGTTGCCCAAACTGCACAATGCCCTGGAGCTGTGAAGTTATAAAACCGGCCTCCTACAGGCACTGTCTGCCCCAAACTAGTATGTGGTAGGAGATTTTCCCAAAGAAAATATTTACAGAGAACAWAATACAGACTGATCCTTTTGTGAAACTAAGAAAAAAAGGAAGAAAAATATAGAATTAAGTCTGAATAGGAGTAGTAAATCATATAAGGCAAAATTCACCAAAAGGTGATCTGTAAAATTCTCTTCAAGGTCAAGAAGCCTGAAGAGTTCAGAGTTCTTTTTGTTGTGGTAGCAACAGAAACATTGTGGTTTTCTTCTTTCATTTCTTTAAAAAAATATATATTTATTTAGTTATATATTTATATACTCAAGAAAATATATTTCAATTCATCATAGCCAAGATAGTTTCAGAGTTATCATATGTCAGAGGACTAAGGCAAAAGAATCTGAAAAATCACACTTTTAGGTCTAGATCCTAAGAAGGTAAAACTAGATCTCCACTGATGTGCTGGGATATCTTTCTCTTGGCATGTTTCTCATTTTCTGTAGGTAAAATTTAAATCATATGTCAATACTAAATTCTGTACTAGTGAATCAGATTTAATATATATTTTCTTCAGGGTGGAAGGAGGAAGTATAGTAATAAAATCAACTGGGGCTCAAAATAGAGATTATTTCCTCTTGCTTCCCCTTACATATGCTTACATGCACTTTGTCAGATAAATTGTTTCATCATACATGTATCTTTTATAAATTTAGCCTGTGTGAGTCTTAATCTGYTGTCCTGTTACTCTAGTAAGAAAGTCCAAAAAGGTGAATACAATTCTATTGAGGCATTTCACAAAAATGACTATGCTGAATAACATCCTTTTAAATATAAATCCCTCCCTACTGAAGCCGCAAAATAATCCAGTAAATGTCAACACCAATGCAGGTAAAAAAGCAGGAAACCAGGTAAAAAGCAAGAAACACCTATACTGGGAGAGGTTACCAGAGAAATACATTTTCTTAATAGGGGCAAAAAAAAAGAATTAAAAAAAGACTTCAGAAGCACTGCTGCATTTCACTGCTGATGAAATAGATTTTTTGCTTTAGTGATACACGAAAATTCAACGCTTTCTGATAAAATTAATGCAATAAATATGTATGTATGGAGGGAAGAAGARGAGCAGGGAGTGTGGAGGGAAAACAGATAACCAAAATTCAATTTCACAAATATGTAAATATATACATATATATATGTATTTACCAAATAGAAAATGGAATGAGTTTTACATTTAGTGGAGACTATTGGGAAAAGGTCTTACTTGCATTAGGCATGTGAAGTAAAAGAGAGGGGAAAATTTTAATGGTGCTGAGTCACAGGGAGCTACAGGCCTCACAATCCCATCTTCTGGCCATGTCTTCACTTCAGRCTTTGCCTGCCTAAGGAATATTGCAACCGGTAGTTTTTACTGGAAAATCTAAATAGGATATTAAGGGGCTGGGAGGACTCCCATTGCCCTGAAGTCCGCGGGCGGGTGCAGAGCAGCKGAGCTGGGATGGCTTGGGCAAAGCRYRGAGCAAGATGCTCTACCCAGACACCTCTGTGTGCGTTTTGGCTGGAGCCAGCTTGACTTGCATGATAGAGATGGATGGTAGATGACAATAAACCAACGGCCTCTTTCTCGTGCATAAGTAATAAAGTTATCTCCGCCCATAGCAGTAATTACCACCCTGATCAATGTAATCTATCTATTTAAGATCCCTGATCTATATTTCAGAGACAGAAGAAATACGATGGCATTGGCTTTACAGAGTTTTGAGACTGCAGTAGCTTTAAAAAGCAAACAGCAAGGCTGTGAACCTCAATATGCATTGGGAAACCTTCTTCATATGCTCTTGAAAAGCTTTAGGTTGGAGYGGTGGCGTTTTCCTGTGGTGCTGGTTTGCCATGTTTGAGCCTCCATGCAAGCAGGGCCTGTGTCTCTGTGAAGTTGTTTTATCTGTCCTTGTGGTTTGTAAGAGAAACAAGATCTGTTAAATCTGATCCAGAGAATAGCTGCAGTGTAAAAACAAACAAATCCATATAAATGGCTAGATTTACGCATCCAAGAAACAAGGGTAATGGGAGAAAGGATTAAGTGTTAGGTTTCAAATATTTGTTAATGGATATAACAGTAACTAAAAGAGCTCTCAGAACTTCCTAAGAAGAACAGATGTAAGCCATTCAATGTTACATTGCCAGGAATCAGYCTCTGCCCCTTTTTGTTAATCAGCGAAAATTTAATCGATAACAAAAATTGCTTCATTGGATAGTTATTTTTTTCTCTAAGTAAAAAATAAGCGAAATGTCAGAGCATCTCCTTTTCTGTCCTGCTGTGGTTAAAATTCACATRGCCCAAAGAAGTTACCTACAGTGGCAGCATGAAAAAATATCTCTTATTTAGGTWCTGGTATACTAAATATAAATAAAATTTGCTAAAAAGTTTACGTAAATTTCATTTGGCTWCTCAAGGAGCTGTGGGAATGTTTTCACTGAGCTTGGAAAGAAACAATATAAGAAGAATAGCACCGAAGTAAGGTAACAATGGCCTTTTCAAAACATATCTTTTGGAGGTAAATTTTAAATTGCACTCTCCTGTCTTTTCTCTACAACCCCCATGTAGGTTCTTCTACTTCATTTTATTTTAGCTAGGGCTTTTATTGATCGTAATAGAGAAGAGCCCATCTAAAATATTATTATATAAGAAAAGCTTAAAATATCAATTTAGTTTATACATCTTTTTCAAGTTCATCTACTGAGAGTTTAGGAGCTTTTTGATATGTGTTTTTATGTGAGTTTCAATATTTCATTCTTTGAAAAAATATAAATTACTTGAGCAGATGTTTCTTGTCTTTGCAATATGCTRGGAGGTCTGTCAGTAAAGAAGAGAAAAGAAAATATAAAAGTAAATGGACTAATTCTGTTTCTCTAATTCTTTCCCTTTTGACAAATGAATTTGCATGAATGTTAGCATTTTTATAGAACATTTGCTTTGCAGGGACTCTTATGGGCCAAGACAACTGTTGTGCTAGATGCTGTAGAAATGCTTGAAAGAAGATATCTGCAGTAATGTGCTTACCCTCAAAATACAAAAGAACAAATAGACAAGTGCTAGGCAGAAATTTCTTCTGGATCATCAGGAAAACTGAATTCTGCTTCATAGTTTGATGTCATGGCAGTTGCCAGGTTTTGTCTTATTGACATCTAACTCTACAGGAGTTTGCAACTGATGCTAYTGATACAGAGGAAATGGTGTCATTAAAGAAAAATCATCTGTGGGTGTTTGCTTCGCACATGCATCCAGAATATCCTAGGGATGACCTGGAGAAATTCTACAATAAAACTCATAATGTAGATTTTGGAATTCTGGGCAGGAAATGCAAAAGAAATCACAGCTGTTAGATTTTGAATACCGATTTCATGGGTCAAAGATCAAAATATCATCATAAGGAAGTCCAAATCCATCAATTGTGAGTGTGAGCCAGAAATTTGGTGCAGACCAGAACATAACAAGCAGGAGAACAAGGCATAGAAAATCATTTCCTTAGCTTCCATTCCACTGAAAGTGCATGTGATTGAACATTATCCAACCAACACTCCCCAATTCATTTACAAAGAGCAGTTAAATTGAAACTGAGGCTTCATTTTAGTAAAGCAATTACAGGTTTAGATTCACATATYTACTAAACTTGTAGAAATCATTAAATAGAAAAGAAAAAAGAAGTTTGAATCATGCTGCTTGCCAAAACTACATTCTAGATACATTTTTTTTTTCCAATTTGCTCAGTATATCCTTCGATTTTCTATAACTTAAGCATATAATTCTTATACCAAGTGTGCTGCATGCTTCCTTGAACAGAAATATGTATCAAGATCTTTTTATTAGTGTCCCAAAATATCATCAACATTAATGTTAGAATAGATTTCAATGCAATCAAAAAAACTGCAGTGGATCAGTCTAGTATTGGGGAATAYCCATGAAAATCTTCAGTTACCTATATGCTAAAAAGAGGAAGAGGGGAGTGCATTAKGGATGAAGGCACTGTGAGAATGAGGGAACAGACCTCACTGGAAGTAAATGTGGTGCAAGTCAAGAATTAAAGGTGCTCTTTTTTATTCTTCGGGAGAAGATGAACTGCTCGATCTTGGCGGTCATGGGGTCCAAATTCCTGGTTTCGTGGACTACCATGGAGCAAAAACAAGTGCAGCTCTGAAAGAAAATGTGTATTTACCTGTTCTGTGCTGCAGTAACACTGCCTGRAGGCCCCACTTTGCTCTTCTCTAAAGTAAAAAGCAACAGATCTGATGGAAGCTTCCAGTGTATGGGTTCTACCAATAAGACACTAGAGGATTTGTGGCAAACAAAACCTCTGTCAAGAAATAGGTAAAGATGATTTTGCTGTGGTGCAGATGAAGAAGTCAGTGACCTGTCAAGCTTCCCTTGTAAGAGAATGAATTCTGGCATTTTATGGAGAATTTGTTTTACATTTCTCCTTTTTAGAAGTGAAAATAACATTCAAGTGAACGACTTCTCCCAATCTTCAGGATTTTTTTTGCATTAGGGAAAAAACAGAACTTTGTAGTTCATTTATTCTGATGCAAGGAGACGGTGCCTTGCTCTGAAAACACTGATGATAAAGCTAATTTGGAAACATATTCATGAAAAAGAGAAATCCATTTATTTACCCAAGGATTTCTCCAAACACAGCGACAGAAAATGGCTGTAACATTTTTTTCAGTTGTGATACATCTGTTTACTGTTGCAGTTTGTTGGGAATAGGTACACCTGCTCTTTGGAGAAGGAAAGATGTTAACAAGRTTTCAAATATTGATGCATTAGTTCCTTCGTTCATGTTCCTCTGCCAGTCAGCTGCTCAGCATTCAGGAGAAAASTATTGTTTTCCACATCTGAAGGAGTAAAGGTAAAGAGCAATTGCATCTTATAGAGACCTCAAGGAAATGTTGACATACAATTTCTTCGTGGAAAATGCCAATATAAAGACTGTCAGTTTTCTAAGGAGAGCCATTTCCATATAAAACACATCTCACAATGTTGAGTCTTGTAATCTCAATTCAGAGCTGATCTACACAGCTTATTAAAAATTGATTTGAGTCTAGCTAAGACTGCAAAGGTGCATATAAATCCTGTCTTCCATATTCTTCAAATTGATAAAAAAACATTTCATTAGTTATTCTTTTCCTAAATTAGTAATGCTAGCACCAGYAGGAAAGAATCACAGAATGGCTGAGGTTGGAAGGGACCCCTRGAGATCATCTAGTCCAACCYCCTGCTCCAGCAGGGACACCCAGAGCACGGGGCACAGGGTGGCATCCAGGTGGGTTTGGAAGATCTCCAGAGCARGAGACTCCACAACGTCTCCGGGCAGCCTGTTCCAGGGCTCTGTCACCCTCACGGGAAAGAAGTTCTTCTTCACATGGAGATGGAACTACCTGGGTTTCAATTTGTACCCATTACCCCTTGTCTTGTCACTGTCCACCACCAAGAAGAGTTTGACCCCATCCTCCCAAGAAAAGAAAATCAAGCTGGTGCCATCTGAAAATCCACATTCTGGCTGACAGTGCTTAGATAAGGATATACTATATTCATGCAAGTGTTATCTAGGGACATTCATTCTCAGCCTAGTCTTTCTTTTGTTTTGTGTAACAGTTGCATACTGGAACTCAAAATTAGGGCTGTGGGATGGTGTGGACATGAAGGCTTCTTTAGAAAGTCTGTTTAGATCAGWTATTTMCTTTTTTTWAAAAACAAAATTGCCTGTCCTGTCTCTCATTTCACTGGGAGCATGTAGGTGAACATAATGGTTTGTTTTGTATTACCACAGCTGAATTGTGACCAAATGCCCTCCTGAGAATGCAAGGATTTATATTCATATTCATTTATATTTGTATTTTTATTAGATAAACTGACTCACAGTGAAGGTAGGAGAATAAAAACAAAAACAAAACAAACCAAAAAATCGTGAGTTTCAGGACTTGTATTCTTTGCTCATTAAGTCCATCTGGACTCCTGGAGGCAGTTACTGAAAAACACCAAGCAGAGGGATTTAGGCTGGATAACCATGGACAKCAGAGGGAACAGTTACTCTTCTTGGGCCAGGAATCCTTAAATCAGGCATGATCTGGACAAATTTTCTTTRTGTTGAGTTGTTGCAGCCAAACCTTCTGAAGGGAAGTGAACTGCCACCCTCTTCATGTTTTCACACTGATGAGAGGATTACAAAGGTCATGGAGCATATCATGGAAAATGCCACGGCTTTGKTTTTTTTTTATATATATTTYTAGAAAACTACATTGAAACCACATAAGGCCTGGTAAGACAGGTGCGTATTTTAACACTCATAAAAGATTTCACAGAGCTAAGAACAAAGTGAGTGATTTTACTTAGAGCTGGCGCATACTTGACATCACATGCTTTTTACATTATGAAACCCACCATTGCGTTCAAAGCTACTAGCTTACTAAAACATTATTTTTCTGTTTAGTTGTCATGGCCAAGTATGTGAATTTCTCCTACTAATGAAATTTCCTGCACCTTTCAGGCAAAATCTATGGGAAAATTGACCTATAATTTGGGTGAAATATTATTGTAATATCCATGTTGGAAATGGAGCGTAAAATTATACTAATATGTACACAAAGGCCATGTTTGCTTGTTTTCAGAGCCTTGTTTCTAGAATATTATTTTAGCTACCAGGTTGTTTTCAGCTAATCTTTTTGAATCAGTGAATAGAGATCTAGAGTCTAATTCTGATCCAACTGAATTCAGTTCAGTTCAACTCTACAATTCGTATCAAAGCAAATGACTTCAGAATAAGGCCCAGGTTATTAAATCTAGGGGTGCACTTTCAAGTCAAAACTGGATTCTTCTAGCTGTGACATCAGTAGGTGCTAGATGTGTTGAATATTTTCCTTTGGAGGATCACTTTTCTTTCACTTATGAGACTGAAAAACCTTTGTGGTTTTTATTTGCTTTTTGCTTATATCTCAGTTGTAACTGTAGTATAAAATATAGAAAGTTCACCATCTGGATTTTCTCAATAATAAGCGAAAAGGGATAAGTAGTGGCAGTAGTGGCACAGAAAATCCCAACTCTGAATCTGCAAACTACATGATGAAAATATTCTCTAACTTCTGAGTAACTTATGAATGAATAACTTTATTTCTAATGTTTAGATAGCTAACATTGTTTGAGGTGAAGCCAACTTTTAACATACAGAGACACAAAAATGTGTAGATACTTCACTCCAATGGAATTGAAAGGATTTATGCCCCGAAGTGTCAGAGACTGAATTTGATTCTATTCCCATGTAACTTTTGGCAATAATCCTCCAAGTGATTCCAGCTTACAAGAATCAGACATCAAATATAACAAACCGAGTAACTTTCTTGTGTACAAATCTTGAGTCTTAATACTGAACAATTAAAAAAAAATAGGTCCAAAACCACTTCAACCTGAGTAATATTTGCAGATATTTGAAATGATACTAATTTCTATCCACTTAAGTTAACTAAAGCTTGCATATGCTTGTATTCTTAAATATTCAAAAAAAGTATCCAGTGATTTCTGGAAAGGTACAATTTTGAGGGCCATTTTTCTGGCTGCTGTGAAGGTTTCTACATAACAGAGTAGGGCTGCAATTACACCATCACTACAGAAATGTTCTCCTGCTAAAGAGAGAGCCTAATTATCCTCCTAATTCTAGCTTGTCCTTTTTGGTATGGCATTTGAAAGGTTTGTGTCAGAACATTGCCTGTAATCACACATGATCAATTTGGGTCTATCTTTAGGTCTTGTCATAGCACAAATATTGTATCGTGAATGATTTTGATATAGGATGTTTTATGGTTCAAATGTCTGCAACGGTTGTTATTGGACATCAAAGAATTAGCAGAGAAAAAGAAAATCCATCCACGTTCAGTCAAGCCAAGCAGATAGCAGATGTTTACAAAAAGATGGAAATATTTGGATATGACAAAGAAGTAACTTTAATCATATAAAGAATAGTAATTCTATTAAGCAAATTGTTTGAAAATAAGCTAGCATTTTAAGAACATTGTACTACTTCTTACTATGTATGTGTGAGTGCAATTTGGAAAAGTAAATCAATGGGAATAATCTTAGTAGCTATAAAATCGACTTTTTCCTCTAAAGGAAAAAAAATCACAGAGGAAAGAATGGAAAAAGTAATTATTTTACCTGCATCCATGGTAGATTCAAAGCCATAGGCATTTTTTTTTTACAAAAAAAGAAAATATTCTGTAGTTTTGTGGCTAAGGTACTCGACATCTCAAATCAGTTTTAGTGAAATTCCTAAATGCCACAAATATCAGATGAGAGCCCTGGTTTGACTAGGAAAGTGCAACCTTAGCAATGGGAACATAAATTTAATTTCACTCCTGAAAATTTTTTAATTTGGCCTCTGTTAAAATTTAAGACTGAAATATTTCACTTCACAAATTTATAGCTTTTAGCAGAAACTTCCAAATCACACCTAAAGGATCAGATTTTCAAGCAAACCTGTAGTGAAAAAACATGTTCTGTGACGAGACAGAGCTTTTAAGGCAGAACTCTGGATGAATATATTGCCCTCCGAATAGTGGAAAGTAATATAGAAATAATCTTCCTTCATTCTAGAAGGCTAATAAACAAAACACTTTCAGAATAATTGTGATTGTGCACTGAACTTTGCTGCGGTTTTAAATATCTTTATTCATAGAGTCACAGAATGCTTAAGGTTGGAAGGGACCTCTAGAGGTCATCTAGTCCAACCACCCTGCACACACACRGTCACCTAGAGCATGTGGCACAGGATCAAGCAAGTCTTGAAGAGCTCCAGAAAAGGAGACTCCACAGCCTCTTTGGGCAGCCCGTTCCAGGGCTCTGTCACCCTCACTGTTAAGAAATTTTTCCTTAAGTTCCTTAAGTTCCTTAAGTTTCCTTAAGTCCTTAAGTAGAACTTTTGGGCTTCAATTTGTGGCTGTTTCCTCATCTCTTATTGCTGACCACTGAAAAGAGGCCAGCCCCATCCTTCTCACTCCCACCCTTGAGGTACTTATGTGCACTGATTAGATCCCTTCTCAGCCTTCACTTCTTCAGGCTGAACAGGCCCAACTCTCTCAGCCTTTCCTCATCTTACTTCGTATAACTTACTCCTGAAATCTGAACTATGCTATGCTATAAGCAAAAGTATTCCTTCTTTTGTATCTTGAAGAAAAAKAAATGTAATGGCAATCCTCAATTCTTTCAGTTCAAAATGTTTTTGCAATTCAAAAAGCAAGAATAGAATCTTAGTAAGAATGACACTATTCTGTCCTAGATATTCTTCCCTAGATATGACCGTTTCAAACTCAGTCAACTTACTCTAACTGGTACTGCTACTAACTTGCTCTGCAATCTGAAAATCAAGCCATTTTGTTCAGCATTAGTAATAGAGAATATGAAATTAGAGTTCCAGCGACAATTTTCCTGATGAATGATGTACAAGACAATGCAGTTCACTCCTTATTCGGTGTCCTAGGAAATGATTCACAGGAAAAAAAGTATGCAAGGCAAATAGAGGAAACAACAAACAAACAAACAAATTAAGCAGAAAATTGCATAATTAATTTAGCCAGTTAAGAAATATGTGGCAGTAATTATTCATAAAAGTTGAATTTATAAAGCATATTTTATCTCAAAACTATCAAAATGCTTATCAGCAATTGCACAAGATGCTCAAATGATGCAAAGCCTAAAAAAGAAAAGCATAAAGTTTCTGCAACACTTTACTCCCAGGATTTTGCTGAAGTAAGCAGCCTAGTCTTACTCAAATTCATATGCATTTTAAGCACACACAATTTTTGGTTGAAGTATGTCAAAATGTATCAATTGAACCTCTTCTCTTCCATGGTGTTCCCTATTTAAAACTGAGCAACCTAAATGAGATGGAGGAACACAAGCAGACAACTGTCTCTTCCATATCCAATACTCTAATCCTAATCATTTTTTTTTTCTATTAAAGAAGATAAAGAAAAGACAAAATGGGAAGGAAACTTGTTATATTGAAGAGAAATAGTAATTATAGAAGCTGTAGCACTATCCCATCACCTTGAGAGTGTTTTCACTTTAAGAAGAGAAATTTCTTTGACATTCGAACATTTAAGATAGATCCAATCCATATTATTGCATGACTAAGATAGTTGACCCTTCGCCTTCCAGTTTCTCTCTTATATATTCCTGCTTGCCATTGAAGTAATATATTTCTAGCTGAAGGCTGAAAACTAATCCATTGAAATCAATAGGATCTTTGACACTGAATTTAAGAGTTATAGGCTTTGGCCTTGAGACTTTCAAGTTAGGAATCAATATTTGAAGTCATATCACTGCAGTGGTTCAGGTGTTTTGATGTGGAAGTGGCTGAATTGCCAGATGGCAGAAATTGAATTTCAGTACTCTTAATGTGTGAGTTCTACTGTCTCATATAAGAAAAACCTCCTCTATTAGCTCACTAGGCCACCCAGTATTAGAGTGGGGTGTAGGGACCAGTCTCAGCTCAGACAAGACGGGCTGTGCCAGCCAGCTGTGCTCTTCTCACTAATGCACTTTGCTCTTACAGGGCAAATTATGCTCCGTCCGAATGCTGTGTTCAACTRCACATCCCAAGAGAGCAAACAATCTCATAGTTCCTAGGGAAGAAAGGGAGAAAAAAGGAGAAAAGTTGTTGAAAGCTGTATTCCCATGCCTTGCAGTATAGTTGTCAGGATGTCCTTGTGYCTTGAAGGGAAGCAGCTGAGGTGTCATGCTGTTCCCAGTCTTATACAGCAACTTCAGGGTTCACTAATTTTTGAGGTCTTTTGTCCACCTCTGACAGGTTAGCTGGAAACTGTTAGCTCAAAGAAGTAACTGTGGCACAGRGTGTACAAGAAGCCTTGGGAGAGCAGATGCTGGAGAGGAAAAGAGAGACTTCTCTCCAAAATTACTCCTTTGTGAGATCTGAACCTGAAGTCACAATCTAGCTATCCCTAAGTAGCAAAGATAATTACATGGTAAAGATGCCAAGCCATTCAAGACATTTTGGAGGAATCGAGCCTGCTTTGAGAATCTTCTGTGTAAATTGTCTGAAGAAAAACGTATCAGACATTTAATTAGATGAGTTCTATACCTTTATACTGGAATATGTGAATGTAAATGTATATATTCCTAAATGGACACACATGCATGCACACAACCCGCACAGTTTTGAATTTTTTTTTCTGCATTTTGTATGCCTCAAATTCAAGAAAAATATTTCTTCAGAATTTCCTAAAAACATATCATAAATTATAGGAATTAATGGCCATTTTTATTTTTGGTTGACAGCCTGGCTTAAGTGGCAGATATCAATATAATTAAATATAATCTCAGCAAAAAAAAAGAAAATAGGAACATCTAGAAAACAGTAATTCTGACCAAATTTTTGTGCCATCACTATGAAGTAATTTAAACTAGCATTTGCTTTTCATTTATGAATGGGGAAAATTATAGCTTACCTCACTCCTGGTACAAGTCTGAAATTATTTTATTCTCCAGTCCATCTCTTTTGTTCATTTCCTCCTCTCTTTGCTTTTTTGATTTAGCATTTTCAGCTAGGAAAACCCACTTGACCACTAGCTTATTTATAGCTTGGCAAAAGGATTCATTCAGGAATGGGAAATATTCCCTGAGAGGCAGTATAACTGATCAGTGAAGAAGGGGATCTAGGTTAGAGTACTGTGCAGAGCCTGCCATCTTGACAAGTGAAAAAGTCACAGTGTGCTCCTGTATATGTGATTAGATAAGAGAGAAATATTTACAGGGGTTACCTTAGTCCTTTTTTTTGTGCTTTTATATTCTTTCTTTTATAAATTATATAAACTGTTTATTCCTTGYGTATGAAAACCCTGAAAAAATTTGCCCCTGTTTGTATGCATCATTAAATGTGCTGTGGGTCTCAGAGACTTAAGGCAAAACAACAATAAATAAAAACAACAAAAGACCTTCTKCCCATTCTGTTTGGTGCATGTGATTTCTGCAATTCATTGGACAAAGGTAAGCACGGTCCTTTTAGGAAGTGTTCAATAATTGAAAAAAAAAAAATCTGGAAATCTGATATTGCTAAAAATCAGCATTAAGCCTGTCTGTGTTGCCCAGCTGGCATCAATACTCCAAGAAGAAATTCAAGGCAGTCATTGGGGAACTTGGCTAAAGAGCCGTGATTCAAAGGGCTCTCTATCATGAGAGTGAATGGTTTATCTTTACCAATTTTGGTTCCCATTTCCAGCTATCTGCCATGCATAGATGCAACAGATGTTTGTGAAGCCTTTCCTTGGGATCACAGCCACAAATATGCAGATAAACCAACACTTAGGTTATGTTAGAAGAATGAGCTGTGAACTCTATTTGGTTCAGCAGCTGCTATACAAATAAATTAGTTTTCGCAGCAGCAGAGATGGGGTCAGTGAGGGCTAAGAAGGAGAGCAGAAAGGGAAGCCACTGCAGATATTTCCTGGTATACTCTCATTAAAATGTGCCATGTATGCAGAATAGCGATGAGACAGAATGAAATATTGTGAATATTTAAGAAAAAGRTAAGGGCACATTTAAAAACAAATATCATAAAGCAGTCAGTATTACCTATTTCTTGAGGATGTCAAGGGCTGTAATCAAGTAGTTATAATTTGCTGAAAAGTTAAAGGTTGCTTCTTTCCTTCCGTCTTGGCAAGATATATTTACATATTTATTTTGCAAAGTGTCATGAAAAATAGATTAGCTCTACCTGGCAACACAGAAAAAAATATTTAGTTATGTGAATTGAAAGGGAGGTTTGACATAGGTTTGCATCTCCCAATGTGCAGAAGTGTTTTTATAGAGGACTGTTTTCCCCCTTCTCACTGAAAACCATGCAAATTTGGAGACTTTAAAAATCTTTAATAGGGCTGAGGTTCATCTTCCCCTAACTTTACTATCCAGAGTCAACATCTAGGGTAGTCAGACAAGATAACATGTCAATTAATTGGATTGAGAGATACGAGTCAGAGAGTGAAATGATCTGGAGAACAAGAATGAGGTCATGACTAAGTATGGGAAAGAGGCATGTGGGGATGAGACAAGGCAAACAGGGATTGGATAGTAAAGTCTGTGCCTGCCTCTGAAATGGAAATGCAACTATCTCATTGTACTTCATTGACAGGATATGCTAATACAGTTCTGGGTGATTAACTTGAAATGATTCAAGCTTTTAAGTGCTACATGACATAATTTATTAAAAAAAAAACTAAAATAAAAATTTAAAAACAGCAAACAGCTAGCTCGTTTAACTAGACACTACCATATTTATGTATGGAAATTTATATATATGTGTAGGAGTTCAAAAAATGGTGTGTACAAATGTTGTTTAGGGAATGACCTGATTTTGAAACATAACTATCATCTCCTCGATAATTTTGAAATTCTGTCATGAAAGTAGATTTATTATTTGGTTGATTTTGTCATTTTTACTTTATGTTGTATATCATTGTACATGAGAGGAAAAAAAATGCTTACATGAAAAATTTAACTTGAAAAATATGAAAACAGGAAAAGATATTTTCCTTTCACCATCCAAACTACAGATGTCAGAAAAAWTAACACTTCTTTTGTGATCATTTTCATTTTGATGGAATTACACTTTCAAAACACAAATGGTTCTGTCAAAGAATTTCACACCAACTTTATTTCTAAATCAATTGTTCAAAATTAGAAACTGCATTATGAAGCACTCTTCCCATATGATCACGCACTCGTTCTGTTTGGGATTTTGCTTGCTTTTTTTTTTCTTTTCTTTTTTCCCCATATGATCTCTTTTTGAAGGTGCAAAGTGGAAAGTGACTACTTCAGATGCCTTTTCTTTCCTTGTTGAAATCCTTTTACTGCACTTCCTTTTCTGCCTACCTGTCTTTGAAGGTAGATCTATTAATTACTTCACTAGCCTTTTCATTGTATCCATCCATCTCTCAGTTGTGTTTATTAACCATGATGTATCTTCATGTACCTCAAGAAGTGAACAATGGACCCCATCATTTAGCTAAAGAATTGAAGACAGATACATGAAAAATAAAACCATCTACTGGCTTGGGATTCCTGAGTTAAGGAATAGACATTCTAAGTTATTAGCACTTTTTAAATTTAAGAAGCTCCCAGGACTGGCTTAAAGTGCCCAACTCTTCTGAAAATAAAACATTGAGTTACTAAGTCTGCCAAGAGAAAGAAGAATGAGGCTCAGAATAATGTGAAAAGTTTGGTTGAAGTATTTTGATAAGATGCAYGACTGACTCTAGGAGAGGGCTCACTCAACATCAAAAGAAACTCCCTGCCCACATCTCCTCTCTCCYTGCTTCTCAGAGTAGGTGACTGGGCCACAGCATGGTCAGGGATCAGCAAAGCAAAATCACATCTCCTACACCACTGAAACATTAATGGTTATTAGAATTTTATGAGTGGCYTCAAATATTTTGTATGATCACCTTCCTGTATATCTAAAAACTTTAAAATAAATATCTTTTCACATCCTTTTTCCAGTAATATTGGATAAAAACAATTGAAACTTCACAATCTATATTTTTTAAAAATAGTCAATATATTAATTCTAGTAGATAATTTTGTTTCATCTTGGATTTGAGKTTTTTTCAATGYGTTACTTCGAAAAGCATCTTTACARATTGTGTCATSTTACATCCTCCAAGGACAGGACATACTGACATGCTGTCAGATACGCCCTGCGCCTTCCTAAACCTAACATTTTTTTTGATATGGAAAAGAATAAARCCCAGAAGTCCTGCAATGTGCCTTAGAAACAAAGATAATTTCAGAAGCAAGCAGGCACTTAGTCTACAAACTAAGTGTCTGTGCTATGAGAATAATAGAAGACTATTATATTTAATAACTGCATAGTTACTGACTGTGATAATGACTCCAAACGTTCATGTGTTCATAGCTGGATCATTTAACACCATTCCCCTTGMATCCAACACCCAGACTGATCCAAACTGATGGAAGAGTATGAAATCCATACACATATCTGTCAAGGTGGGTCAATAGGGTTGCCTCTTCCCCAAGATGCAGATATTAGCCAACATTGAAAAGGACCATGAAATAAAAGAAATAAACCTAATTCTATTRCCAGTAACCCACTGAATAGCTGTTTTTTATTGTTCTGAATGTTCTCCTTTGGAGAACAATAGATGACAGGAGTTATCTAAACTCCTAAACAATAGGAGTATGTACTACCATATTTTGGAGGGAAAAAAATAGAAAAAGCAAGTAAAATTTGCCTAAAAGAATGCAGCCGTATGGAAATGACTACCAGTATGTCTAGAACTCRGCTAGATTTTTGAAGTGTCACTATGTAGCTTGTCTCTTAAGCTAAGAAGGTATGGAATTTTAGTCTGAGAGATGATGAAGATTTAAAAACACTTTTGACTCTGGAAGACGGAAGTACTCTGATTACTAGATTATAGATTTCTAATTTTGYACATTTATACAGCACTTCTGTTGCTGCAGTTTAGATCATATCCAGATTTATTAGGCAGCTTCTACAAATAATTCTAACTAGAAGGCTGAGTGTACAGAATAGATTATTCCCTACASCCATTATTCATATTTGGTATGTCATAGCTGACAGAGCAAGTGAGAAATCCCCAAACCTTTAGTAAACAACCAACACAGAAGTTATTTCAGTGCACAGAGTTTAGTGACKCATGTTCAGAGAAAAAGCCCAAAACCCTAATCAAATTACCAAGATTTAAAAAAAGCTAAAAAATGATTTGAAGTATACCTTACAAAGGCTAACCAAGCTGATATTAGTACATTAGAAGTAGAAATCYGGATAGAAAATCTTTAGAATTTCRTTGAGACAAAGCTATGGAAAGGTCATTCAGATAAAGTCTGTACCAAACAGCTCAAAGAATTATTTGCATTTGTCTTTACTGCTGAGGATGTTAGGGAGACTGACACAGCAGATCATTCTTTGATATAGGTCRGAGAGAAGATCATTTTGAAAAGGCACCTTTAGACCAAATCTGTAAATTCAATCTGAGCAGGTCATACGGACCAAGGCTTAATTCAAGTGTTCCAAGAGAGACAAATATGATATTGTAGAATGTAATGTTACAAGGGTTGCTATGCCAGAACACTGGCAGGTTAGACTGATAAARTTAGAGTATCATTATGGTTGGAGRAGACCTTCAAGATCATCAAGTCCAACTGTTGTCTCACTAATTCCTTTCTACTGAAACAGYTCTAGAGGAAATCTTGGCAACTCTCGACTGATGAGTCCGACATCCGTTCCTATAGGAGGCAAAGTGTGTGTACTAAAGAATAAGGTTGCTTAGCACAAAGTTAAAAAAATGTGTCTCGGGAGGCTTCTGTAAAGGAAAATCCTGCCCCAGGAAGCAGGAAAACTTCTAGTTTGTGGACTAAATGTCTACTTACTTCTGAAATTATCTTTGTTCCTAAGGCACAWGGCAGGACTTCTGGGTTTTATTCTTTTCTGTATCAAAAAATAAAAGGTTTAGGAAGGCATGCTTGAAGAGAAGCCAGTATACATGTTTATTAGGATTTTCTGAAAGACTTTGTCAAGGTATTGCACTAAAAGATATTAAATAAATTAACATCTTCTTAGATTGGAAGAAAGGTCCTTTTGTAAACGGAAAGCCAAAGTAATCAGCAGTACCACATTCCTAGGGCTCCTCATTCAGTTCACTGAAATTTGTGATTGTGAAATAGGTAGAACACACCTTTTAGGAAGGTATTTAAGGCCACCAAAAGAGAAGGCTTTTATTCTATTCCATTTAATGATTATGAATCTAGTTAAAATTCGGTTATTTTTTTCTGATTTTCTAGCAAGTCTTTTCTGTAATGACTCCAAAATATTCTTTTATCTCTTCTTTTACAAGCAAAATACTCCAAATTCATATGAATTAACATCATGCTGCTCTAAGTGGTGTCGCCTAGTTCTTTCACAACTCAGCCTTGTTTTCTGTAGTTGTTAGTCACTGCATTAAGGAGGCCAGCCACAGTACTTTGTTATTCTTTGTTGTAGAAAATAAAATATACAGATAGTCTCAATTCTTGTATCAAATGTTTATGCATGGAGAAGTCAAATGTGACTGTGCCAGATTGTCCCACTGGAGTTCACAGTCTTTGAAAGATAGTAATCAAGCATTTTGCCAAAAGGAAACTGAATTCTTTTTCCTTCTAAATAAATATTTTCATGCACAACATTTGAAAGATGTTCTTTATCCTTTTCTAATTCCTCCTCCACATCCCTGAACTTGAGTTTTAAGAAATACTTTAATAAAGGATTTTTGTTTTTCCATTGCTTTATTTGGCAATAGAACCTRTGACATTGTCTTGCCTTTCCTTGGCTTTCTCAAGCATATAGCTCTATATTTAGTTTTTAAGAAGATTCTGTTGAGAATTTGTTGACCTGTTCTTGTATCAAGCGGTCATGAAATCCAGTGGAAATCAGTGAAAGCACATAGGAAAACAAGAGCATGGGAGTGGTGAGCGTTGAAACAATATCTTTAGAATCTAATTTCTTTAACTCCAGTTAAAATGTTCCTCCCCTCCCCTCTCCTCTCTTATCCTATGTTCTCCTGTGTTCTCCTCTGTTTATTTCTAGCCACCTGGCGCTTTGAAATATAATTGTTTGAAGATTTTCTGTCAAATCCTGAAAATGAAATTTCTTTGTGAGGGAAAGGATAAGGACAAGAAAGACAAGGAAGAAGGGGGTCCTGGCATACTTTCAGGAGCATAATTAGCCAATATCCATTGTATATCACCTTTCACAGAAGCCCCTGCAAAAAAAGCCTTGAGAGAGGTAAATATCCAGGTGAAAAGCAGACCAAATGCAAGGCAGACAGATTCTTTGGTACCTTTCTAACTACTTCCAAATTGCACTGAGTTTCTGCTATCTGGAAGTTCTCACAGCAAATTGCCAATAGTAAATACCACAAAGTGTGTCTCTGTATGGCTTTTTGTCTAGATCTATCTGTAGCTGGTCTAAAGAAGTAGTGGAAGATCATTTAAAATGTAGAAGTGACYGTGTAGCAGTTCCCTCCAGTTCCTCCAATAAAACTGCACTTGCTGCTGGTGTTTTTCATATCTGTATCTCTTGCCTGTTCTCTAACTCCCTGAACAAGTAATCTGTCAYTCCAGAAGTTATAGAAACATTTTCAAGGAATAATTGTCAGTATAAAATGAAGGAGATTCTCAAATAAAGACATTAATGTGTCACCTACCAATCAATCAATTGTCAAAAAGTGATGCACTCAAATAAAACTCTTTCAAAACTTAAACACATTAGCTTGACATCYGAGAATAAGCAAATGGCTTTTTTGAATACCCTTAACAGACTGTATTTACATTATTGTCCATGTTATGTATGYTTTAAAAGACATTGAAAACTTTACAGAGATAATTTAGACTATTTTGAGGGAGTTTAACAAAGACTTCTCAATATAAGAATGTCAAGATAAATAAAATCTCTGTCAATCAGCTGGGGCTGACAGGAGAGCTTCTTGACAGAAAGGGACCTGGACCTCCTGCTGGATAAGGTGAGCATGAGCCAGGAATATATGTAACAAAGAAGGCCCAGAGCAGTTCRAGGGAGGTGACCCTTCCATCTCTACTCACCAATGGTGAGGCTGCACGTAGAGAGCTGTGCGCAGTCATGGGCTCCCCAGTACAAGAGAGGGTGGTCATGCTGTAGTGAGTCCAGCAAAGGACCGTGAGGATCATTAAGGGGTGGTAGCATCTCGCACATAAGAAGAAGCTGTTAGAACTGGAAGACTTAAGGGAGATCTTATTAAAGTGCTTAAATATCTGATGGGAGGGTGGAAAGAAGACAGAACCAGATGCTTTTCAGTGGTGTCTGGTGAAAGGACAAGGAGCCATTGGGCACACATTGAAATTCCACATAAATGTAAGATTTTTATTTTTTTTTTAGCTGTAAGGATGGTGAAAAAAGTTGACCAGAGAATCTCTAACCTTGGAGATATTCAAAACCCAGCTGAACATAGTGCTGAGCAACAGGATCTACTAGAATTGGAATTAGAATTGAATTGAATTGGACTAGCTGATCTCCAGCTACTCCTTCCAACTTCAGCTGTTCCATGTTTCTGTGATGTATTTCGTTACAACAAAGAAGTAGAAGTTTCTTCCCTAYTGAATCATGGGTTAACCTGAACTGAAATGAATGTATACCAGGTAAACGTCTTTTCTTAGTACTTTCTCCACTTCTTTCCCAGATTTCCTCYCTTATCACTCCAGTGTTTGGCTACTCTGCTCTATCCATGCTTAGAGAAAAATGAACCCTTCTCAAGGAACACTYGTCTTTGGTAACATGCTCTTGCATGTTTAAAAGCCATTTCTGTGCCTT
>PTEX01000005.1:812356-888305 GCA_003342815.1 Eudromia elegans | reverse complement strand
CACTCTTTACTAGAATTTCTCCAAGAACATAAAAATGGACTGGGGAAAAAGATGGCAGTATAGGACCTGCAATGATGGGAAAGGTTTCTTTTAATCTCAATTGACTCTAAAATGTGGAGGACCAGCCACGAGCTTTGTTGCGGCTTTGTCTCTTCTCCTGTGCTCCTTACTTTCTTTTCCTCCTGTATCTCATCCAAACCCTCTCCTGGAGTGCAGGCGGGATTCTAGCAGAGATCTGTAGTGTTAGCTCCGGTGAAGCTGTATTGGCACCTGCATGGAAACTGTTCTCTGATATCCCTTCATATTCCTTTATTCACGTGGGATCCTGAGACCTTGATGAAAGGATCCTGGCATGTACAATATGATAAAGCCTTCCCCCTGCATGCACCTTTCATTTCAGTTTTAGAAGAATAGAAGTGAGGAATTATAAAGGCAGAACACAAATCCCTCTTTACTTTAGCCTTGATAAATTCACAGGATGACCTGAGTCTTTATTTGATCTCTAGCCTTCTATGGAAGTATCTGAGCTTTGATGCAGTGATACCACTCTAACTTCAATCCTGATTTTTCTCACAAATAAGCAACTGTTATTGAATCCACCACTGAAAGTAACTYATCTGAGTGGCACTTCTTAGAGTCTTGAGCACGTGAATGCTCCTGCACAATTTTCATGTATGTCTTTATAARAAGCATAATGGCTGAGTGCACTTTGTGGGAAGAAAAAGAGCTGCCTTCAAARAGGTGGTTTGCCTACATCAAAGAGATTTGGGGGATATGGGTTTTCCTTGCTAGTGTCAGACCCTCAGCTGAGTTAGGGAAGAAGAAACTTAAACTCTATGTTCTGCCTGGAACTCATGAAAAGAGATCGTGACGACTGTTCAAATAACTTACCAGCTACCACAATTTGAATAAACAAAACGGGAATACAGTACTAGCTACTACAAAATCTACTTTTTTTTTTTTATTAATTGCCTGATTTTTTAAAAAAAGAAACCTTAGGAATTTGAATGATCTGAATTCAAACTTTTAAAATTACATCTCAACAAAAGCACCTGGATATTGTGACTGAACCATTTAAGAGCAACCTTTTTTGTTTGTTTGTTTGTTTGAATACACTTGCCAGTCCTTTTGTTTATGTGAGAAGGTTTCAAGCTCTAATAAAGATATCAAGAAATAACAGTGCGGATGGTTCAGAGTTAGGGAAACCATGCAGTCAGACTCACCTTTCCCTTCCCTTCTTCCTTCTCCTCTTACTCCCTTCTCTGTACACCAATTCTCATTTTAAGGTCTCATTTTTGGGGTAGTAAAATCTTTGCTGTTCACCTTTCATACCCTTGGAATATGAAGTGCTAAACATATCTGTCAGGACATTATAATATGAAGGAAGTGGATTTAGGGTTGCTGTAAATCACCATAGCTCAGATCAAACCAGTTAGAGCTCCCTGAAAGATTTTAAGTATCTGAAAAYCCAGTGCTCCCATTTCAATATTAAGTTTTCCTTCATTTAAAATAAAATAATGAAATAGACTCTTTATAATAGTAGCAAACTTAAAGTAAATTTTAAAGGAAAGAATATTACTTCTATATATGTGATGTATAGAAAGTAATTGATAAATTAGTGCTTATGCAGATTCAAGTCTCTGCTTATGAATGACAGATAATGTAGCAATAAGTCTGCAGAACACAGAAGGAATTTCAGTGGCTAAATATATTCAACCTTCACCAGTCTGGGGTTGGGAAAGCAAGAGGTTCTTGYGAGAGCCCAGCTAGCCTGCAATGCAGCACAGTTTGCTGACACTGCACCATTTAGGTTATAACTTTCTTTTCCCCTCTCCTCCCATGCCCAATTTTGTTTCCAAGATATTAATAGGAAGAAACCTTATAAARTTTTTATGCATGAAAAGCTCAAGAAAAATCAGCCAGAGTCCAATTTCCAAGCGGATTTAAAATCTAATCTGAAGTAGCAGTTTACTGAGTGACAGTTTTAGTGGTCTGCTGTCCAGATGTGTTTTGTATCACTGCGCTTGGCTCACGCAACTGTGTAAGTCAATTAAACAAAGCGTCCCCGTGATGGACGTTTTCACTCATGGTTTTGATTTTGTCATGTTTCAGTTATTTGCTACTCWCAAATGCAGGATACTGATACTTTTGTAGGAGGTGGTATCAAACAGCAGGGAGAGGAAAGGAGAGAAAAAAAGAAAGAAAGAAAAGAAAAAAGAAAAGCAAAAGCTACRGGGAAAAAGATTATGCTAATGCATATAGTTTAATAGCTCATAGCATATGAAACTACACAGAGAAAATGTTCAGTGTGTGGCATCTTTTCATGTAGTAAGGGAAGTCAGAAATAGATCTTGTTAATAAATAAATAGCTTTCAAATGCTGCTGMTGATGAAACTGCTGCCCTGACAAAGCACATTCGTTAGGGTAATAGTTAAGTGAAGCAATTCACATTTATTCTCCAAAGCTCGTCATCTTGCAAGGTATTTGATGAATATAAAAAATTATGAGAGTGTTTTATAATCAGTGGGAAAGAACAGGGTCAGATGAAAGATATATAATGAAGGGATACGACATAAAGGTAAGAGGACATATAAAATAAAGGAGGAATCTTTATGAGCTGCAGATTTAAGGGAACCTCGACTTGTGTCAGCACAAGACAAATATGCAGTGTTTTGGCAGTCAGAGAACTTTTTTGGCATTCATGATATTTGGTTTTTCCTTATCTATCTAGAYTGTAAATGGCAGTTACCCTTTATGTGTTCATATAATACTTGCTCAACATAGCCTATGTGATTCTAATACAAATATCTACTCATAATGTGGATTTGATCCACAAAATAATGGTAGAGAACCAATCCATCATTATTTCAGTGATTTCTATGTTTAATTCATTTCTTTGTCATCTTTGTCTCTTTTAAATCACATTTTTAAAAAAWATTCTTGCAGAGTTTGGGATTTTTTGAATTATCATTATGGTGACATACTGCCTCTGTGGCTGTAGCTGTATATTATACACAGTTAATTAAAAGGGAAGGGAAAACAGTGAAAAAGTGGAGCACATTTTGAAATTCTACACATATTTTTATTACTTATCCTTTGACACTTTAAAAGTTTTGCAGTAGAAATTGCAATTGAAAAAGTTGTTCTCTCTTCAATTTTTAATGTTGAGAGGTTATTTTAAGCTGAGAAACTTTCCCACATTCCCTTTAGCCCTCCCTTTTCACAGCGGTCGTGGTCAGTGCCAATGCCATTGTACTGGGACTGTGTGTATCGGCAAAATAACAATCCCRCCATTTGCCATAATTAAGTGTCCGTCTTCCATGGATTTGTTTCCATGCATTCACAGATGTGATGGCCATCTGTACCGAGCTCCTCATGTAGGCGTTGACATAGTTGTCATGATGAAAGGATGACAAAAAMCACTATTCASTGCAAACTGTTTGAAACCTCTCAGGACTCTTMAGTAAATCTCCGACAAGAGAAGCCYTTCAATCCTTCCTGACATCGTTTCAGCTRTGTATAACACAAGTGGAGTTTTCAAGCAAACTTRTGTTTGCTRCACAGATCTCCGTTGGSAAAGGTGCTACTTGGACCATGTCCATATTTCAATATGGTCATGTGTCAAACAGGTCATCCATCGCCCTCTGCACCTACCCCAGCAACACGTTCAGGCCTCGAGCAACGGCCAGGAGCCCGTGCGTATGGGCAGCACGAAAGGGGATCATTSTGCTGAGGACAGCAAGGCTGGTGACTTGGGCGCTTTTCTGCTCCCACAGTGTTAGGGATGGGGATTTTTGCCTTGGCTGCTCAGGGAGCAGACGTGAATGTCACCTTGTGTAACAGATGGGCCACTTTTTAAGCCACCGAAAGCAACAATACCTGATCTATGCTTATCATTTCTCCCAACTTGTTCAAAATTCCACAGATAACAAATAGACTAATGGAGGGTTTGCTTTTTTCCATTTGCTTTTTCTCCCATAAAGGAAATGGAATGAAAATCCAGAGAGCTGTCTTGCTACTGATAAACTACTTACTACCTGTGTGGTCCTTATTTAGTTCCCCAAGTCAAGCTAAGTGCAAGGAACAGAACTGCACATCCCGTGGTATAAAACTTCTAGTCCAACCAGCAAATAGCAAGCAATGAATCTGTTGCAAAACTGTTGTAGGAGAGGTCCAGAAATTTCAATTAAAAAACTCTTCAAGTAGCTAAAGTAGTAAAACAGCCATCAGATCTTGTAATCCAAAACACACTGAATGTCTCCACAGGCCTGCTGAGCCCGATGCACTCGCAGAGGGCCGTGTGCCTTTTGAAGTCTGCCTTCAAGTGAAGTGCCTCTTTGTGCTATTGCAACATCACACTCTAAGCCCACTTCAAATACAGAAATGCTCCATTCTCTGATTATTTAAAGTCTTAAAAAGAAATGGGACAGTTGGAGGAGGTCTCAAGCATAGCAGAAAGCTGAGGAAAAACTTGCTTCTCTTGCCTTTGGTTGCAAAGAACTAAAAATCATTTGAGATTGTACCGTAGAGTCAAACCCTGCTATGAGCATAAAAGGAAAAGGAGGAGGAGGTAGAGATGAAGAAATATAAGACTTGAATGTGCTTTGTCTCTTAGGAACTCACTAAGAAGCCAAGGATGAGAGTTWAAAAAAAAATCTATTTTTTTTCTCTTTCCTTTCTATACTTGCTGAATTCAGTCCTTTGTGTTGCTTTTTCTACTGCAGATGACTCAGTTTGGTTAGGGAGGTTAGGACACTCCATATGCAGCCACACTCAAAAACTCCCAGACTTCACCTTGAATAAGGATCCCATATTTCAGCCTTGGCTGCCTAGATTATTCTCTACAAYACTATCTTTGAAATGGGGAGAGGATAATTTGCTGCATGTGGGTAAAATTATTGCTCCACTGAAATCCTAAGAGCTCCATCAGTTTGTGCCTGCAGAAGATGTGGATCCATATCTCTGTACTAGTAACTTTACAAATAATTTAGCTGCAGCTTTTTGTTTCCAGTTTCTTGCCTTGTATGTCATAATTCTTCCGTGTCTGAAATTTTCGTAGAGTGTAAGGCATAGCAGACAGCTGGAGCACTCAGCATAAATTGTACTCTCTCCTTCACCATGAGGCTATTAAATACACAGACACAAACACAGACAAATACAGAGAGTGGGTGAAGTGAACTGGTATGTGACAATATAACATACTGGTACTTTCTTCCTTTTTTTGTATTTCGTACAAACATCAAACAAGATAGGTAAAGGCATTCCTTCCCTCTCCTTCCCTCCCTATTGTTCCCTTCACATTATACTTCAAATGCTTCCTGTATTTCCGCAGCCATAGTGAAACATTCCAATTAAATCTAAATTTAATGCAAACCAGTAATGGAAGTACTGGATATTGGCAGGGGCTTCTAGTAGGTTACGATTAAGCTTAAGATTTTCTGATCCATTCTACCCCTTATTGAAGGAAATTTCTTTATGTGAAAGAAAATRGGATTCATTAGGCTTGTAGCTGAACAGATGCTGTGAAAAATATATTTTTTAATTAATTTATATTTAGAGGAACCTATCTTGGCATTTAAAAATCTTCTGGAATTCATACCTCTCTTTTGGCTGTCATTTAGCAACAGAATAAACCTTGAGCACTGCTAGAAATACTAAATTATCCTGAATTCTTCATTTTAGAAATAGATTATTTGTGAGAAAGCAGTGCTAACCATCCCAATTCAAATCAACAATAATTACTGTCAGACTCTTCCTTATTAATATTGCTTAGGCAGCATTCCTTCCCTTTCCATATGTGTACATTAGATCAAACCAGCCTGTGCAAAATCTGCAGAATCCAATTGCATTAGACTTGACAAATTTCAATGTTTTTTCTTAATTATTCATATAGTACAGTCATTTAGTTCTGTGCTCAGAAGAACAGCTTACTTCTCATACCAGTTTAAGCCTGATCATGAGTTTCTTTAAAGCCACTCTGTACTCCATCTTCGCAGAGATTCRTGAAAATATCTGATACTATTGGACTTTGTATTAGAAAAAAATATCCTGAAAGATCTTGTTTTAACATTTTTCTCTGAGCTCAGCCTGATTTATTTGAGGGTTTTAGTAAATGGCATGTCCCATATTTGAGGCTTTTAATAAATTACATATCCTTTCTGAAGTAGTTTCAACTAATCTATAAAAAATAAAATCACTAGAAAATGGGTCCAATTAGAATTAAGAGCAAATGCTTCTAATAAGCCTGTAATTACTTGCAAAGTKTTTCTTGCAAAGAGATGTGCTGCTGGTACATCTATTGTAGCTAAAAACGTGATATCAGCAGAAAGAAAGGAGCTATATGCATATCTTGCTATCGTAGATACATTCCGTTGCTATCATTACTGCAAGATCTGAACATCTCACAATTCTTCATTACTTTTTAATAAAACTAGAACAGGGACTTGCTGCYCTTTTGAGATCTCCTCTAGACCTGTATTACGTTATTATTCTCCCTACAAGCTTGTAAAGCAGAATAACATTACTTTATAGATGGGTAAGCGAGGCAGAGAGACACCGAGCATGGTGAGAATATCTCCTGTTGGTGGCTCACCTGTCTATCAGATGACTCTGACCTCTTTGCTCAAGGGATCAGCAGATAGTTCACTCCAGCTGTAAACATGGCCTGCCACAACCTAGATTTAAATAAACTTCTGGAAAAGAAGTAATGGGCATGCCCATACTATGGATTTGGTACGAAAAGAGACTGAAAGCATCCAGCGCGGTCACACATATGCCAGTGACAGAGCAGAGTATTAAAAACAGGTCTGTGACTAATGCTGCAAGCACTTCTAGAGTAAGAGGATGTAACACCTCGCTAGTGCTATCCAGGCCCTGAAATTACAGCTTGTTTCTGAACTACACTCTCTCTTYACCATATCTTTCATCTATTTTGTTATTTTCTAAACATGAGTTTGGCTCATGTTTTCATGAGAAAATATCAGTGCCAAAAATAACCATCAAAGGGTAATACTTGAAYTTTTGAGCATATTCCATGGAATAATGAAAGGATGTGTTGCCTGGAATGGGTCTCTGGATTGAGTAAAGCTTGACTAAATCTCCTGTTTAAAATCCAAGTCAGTGCTTGCAGGCATCATACATCAACACTCCTCGTTTTCCTGCCTTTGCTTTACCTACCGCCAAGCTTACACGAAGGAGTGAGGAGTTACAAATGTGGTCTATGGTTTGTATCTCCACTGAAGTATATGATTTACCTGAAAGTTTTTGCTGTTTGCTGTTTTAGCTTTGAACCATCACACAAATCCTGCTATTTTAAAGGTGGTGTGATGTTCTTGTGGAAGTCCAGCATGTGTCTCCATGGATAATGCATGCTGTCATGGTCAAGGTGGGCCTGGGGCACAGATGAGCCCTGCTGTTCCAAAGATWGTCTTTAGATATATTGTTTGGGATRAGCAATAGTACTCCATCTGTCATAGACTTAGTGTTTGTCTCCCTCTAGCATAGCAAGCCACTGCTCTGAAAAATCACCCATTCTCAGAGAGATGGCAGGTAAGTGACAAAATGAGACCCCAGGCTTATGCCAAGTCATGTGAGWTGTTATAGATGGCTTGGCTTTTCCTTAACCCCTGTATTACCCTTGATTCAGTTCAYGTAGCATATCCTCTGCTTGTCCTATCGTCGTTTTTATTATCATCTTGCAATCCAAGCCATGCCAGGCAGGAATTCCGTGCTTTCTAACCTTGGTTTGAAACTTGAAAGCAGTCTGTAGTCTGTATCTTATCCTGTCGGARGCTGTTTCTAGGCAATTGCTTCCCTTTATGAAGTACTAGTGTCCTACCTGCTCACACCAGCCCCTCAGTTAAGTCCTTCCATGGGTGTGAATAGCCTCACCATGGACATTCTGTCTTGTAGTACTCTGGCAAACACCTGGCAAAGGAGCCTCACTGAGCCAGGAGGCTAATACCATGTCTGGCCTTGAGAATGAACTACAYGCTGCACAGGAAGCAATAAAAAGTTATCCTTCAAGAAGAAAAGGGGAGTTCCACTAAGAAAACTAATGGTGTGGTGGCAAGTGCAGGGTTTTGGGTGAACTCCTGGTGTAATAATATCATGGAGATTCCTACCCAGACTTGTGTTCCTAGCCTAGCAGATTGCAGTAATAGTGTGATAAAGAGGTGGTTAATAAGGGCTCTGGAGATAGACTTAGCCTTGTATCCTGACCTCCATCTTGTGGCCTCAAAAAGAATTCATCTGTCTTAGAAGGCACCAACACTATTAGTTTCTTCTTATTGGAGCTTGGCAGGGTCTGCATATTAGATTCACTTCAGATCAACCGTTATTTTTAAAAAAGAGCTGTACTCAACTTGCTTATATGACTGAAGCGTGAAAAAATCCTTTTCATGCATACAAAATCCTTGCATTATGAGATATCTGCTCCTTCTGTTTAAGACTTCTGTCAGGAGCGTGGAAGACGGACGTGCTGCTGTGCTAACGTGGCCCTGAACCCCAGCAGATGTGTTCCATGAGGGATCCCAGTACTCCACCAGCACATGGTCTCAGGACTAGAGCTGGTTTTTGTCAGCATTTCTTGTCAATATCCTCCCTGGAGCTTGAAGTCCAAAGAGAGATAGAGGAGTCTGCCCTGAGCAGTGGGTCTGAACAATGCTGTCAAAGCCATAGTATGGTGGTGCTCGAAGCTTAGCCGTTTGCCAGGCCAGCACCATATCCAGGGGAATGCGTCGGTCTGCTCCGACATGCCTGAAGGTCTCCAGCCTACATTACATTTCACTTGCCTTCCCTCCRGCGTTTTTATAAACACCTATTTTTGTGGCCTTCTGTCAGTTGTTGAAACRGGGCCAAAGGGAGCCTCCAGCCCATTTGTTATTTATGATCCAATGTTCAGGCATGACTTCTCGTGTTTGTGCTCTTGATSTCTTAAGACTTTTAATTGTCTTTGTGGCTGTGCTCACACTAGTGAAATAATCAGGGCTAGGGAGCAGTCTTCATGATCCTCATATGAGCCCATGATTACTCATATAGCTTAATTGCTTGTGTGCTACCTGGTATGGTTTGGTCTGTGCTGGTGATTGTTCTCCCAAATGGCAGCCTAACGTGATTTGTAGGATATCACAGGCTATGGATAGTTATGAGTAGACAGCACATATGAAGCAACACTATTTTTAAAGGAGGGAAGACAGTTTACCCATAGGAACATGTCATCATTCTCAAGGACATAGAACAGACTGTTTTATTTAACACCATACACACAGCATTGGACAAGTACTGCATAGACMTGGGAATACATATTGTCATGTTTATAGACTCCTGGGCTGAGTGTTTCTTTCATGACCTTCTTTGAGTAGCAGTATGGGTACATGCTGTGCAGKTAATACAAGGTGAGGAGCCTTCCTCAGCCACCTCTGCAGCTCTCAGAAGTGAGAGGGGGTTCTGGAACAAGGATGGCAGGGCAAGAGCTACTTCTTTCCTGGCCGATAGGATCKTGGTTTCTCATCCTTTAATCTCTCATCTTTCCTTCCTCTTGGTTGTCTGCCTCAGCCATACATCAGCATCCTCTTTTCATTGTGATCTTCCCTTTTCTAGTGGAATCCTGCCTGCCTSCCTGAACCCACATTTTTGCCTATAAAAACATCGTCTTTCAGTAACTCACATGTTGCCTGAATCGCTCTTCTCAAGAGCAGCATTTTTATATGAATTGGGTGGTCAAAAGGGGTAGAAGTAACAATATGTTCAAACATATAGATAGAGCAAACAGCTAAAGACAGAAAAATAATGTTATCAAAACTTGCCTGGTRTTTTTCTTTTCCTCAAACATAGGAAGAGGAAGGAATGTAGATCAATGAGAKACAAGCCTGGACTCAGATCTTCAATGTTAATCTCTTCTGATCTACAATGTGACACTGAACTATTATTTCACCTCTCTCTCTGCTGCCAATGTAGATAATTATTCTCTTTGTGAAGGGTGTGTTGCTCACTAACTATGTGCTCATTGTCCATCACAACAACGTCCTGACTTAAATGAAACACCAATTAATGCAAAAAATAAGCAACTCAAATTAGAAAAATTAGTCCACAATTAAAATTTCATATCAAAATTCAAGTATCTCAATCAGATGTTGAGGAAAGAACTTACTTGCAAAAATACAGGAAAGAGTAATATAAATAATTTTGGCATATTAATTAGAGGGACTTAACAGTGTGGTGGAAAACTGTGCTCTTCCCTCTGAGCTTTGAGAAACRATGCAGCATTTGTAAGGTGTTTTTCTACGTTCATTGAGCAGAAGACTGGCAAATACTTAAGTAATGTGCAGAACAATTGTATTGACTTGGGAGTGCAAGATGACACCCGTTTCATGTCATGCCACAGTGCACTGTAGTCATCTGCATGTGTAGTAATGAAAGGTTACTGCTTTATTTATAAAATCGGTAATGAGCTCAAAAATAATGGTGTCATAATCGATGTAAAATTGCTCTATTAGAAWGATTTATGCTCATTATTCTGACTTAGATTGTTTTTAAATGAGGCATTTGGGGTTCATATCCATTGTCTTTTGTCTAATTTTAACAGACATTTAAAATACCTTTAAGCAAAAAATTAATTGAGTAGGTCAAGAATACCAAAGCAGTCTTGAAAGGGAAGTAAAGTCATTTTTAGTGATTTAAATAGATATCCTCCAAAAGAGATATGGGAGGAGAAAAGTCAAAACAATACTGTTTATCTGCAATTTAYAGGTTCAGATGCTGAAGGTAAATGGAAAAAAAAACAAACACAAAAACTTCCTTCTTTGAAACAAAAGTTGTATTTCATTGTGACAGAAAAGAAAATAACAAGCACTTTTTTATCATAAAGGTGGCATTTTGGATCAAAAGAAGAGAATGTTCTRTTTCAGAATAGCCCAGTGGCTGCGGTACTTATCCAAGATGCTTCTGGGCGCAGGACTTTGGCATAGTCTCTCTCACACACCTAGACAGTTGCCTTTCTCCAAAAGTCTCCTTTCTGTTTCATATGAGCAYGATGGAGAATTTCACAACTTCAGAGCTGTTCATGAAATTAATATTTTTTCTTATCATCATTTCTAAAGCAGTACCCTGAGAGGACTGGTAAAAGCAAGCCCAGCCTTCATTACGTGCCACTCTTTGCTAGACAGGCTGGGCATAATTCTGCATATAATTCTGCACTCGATTTCACTGGTGAAAATGAAATCGCTCTGAATGAGAATTGGTTTAGCTGGGACTAATATTCGGACTGTAGTTTTCCTGCTGCTGGAAAAGATGTTAGTSTTCAACTTCCCAAAGATTGCCTTTGAATGAAAGTCATGCTGCTGTTGCCTGATGTTGTCTTATCAGCTAAAGATTGAACTGCTTGAAGAAAATATAAGAACACAGGGAACAGCAACATGCTCTGTTGTCCTGTGGGATATTTTATCTTGGGAGATCCAAACTCACATKAGTAAAAATCCACAGAACAGCAAATAGCAAGAATTTTAAGACAGCCATAAGCACAAACATTTGTGAGAGGCATGCCAATAAATAATCAGTTTAGAGATTTGGTCCAAACTGCCTATAATGTCAACATAGTCTACGACTAGACATGGTAATGACTGTCTTTATGTGAAAGCTATAAGTAATTACAGTGATAGCACAGTTGCCAGAGAGCTAAACACCGCCTTCTATGGAGCTAGGGGAGAATACTTTTACCAACAATATAATTATAGAATAAAGCCAAGGGATGAAATAGCTCACTGAATTAYACTGTATAGGATTATATGTTTAAGAGCTGTTACTTCAATAGACAGGATGTAATCGTTCTATAAGAAGAATAACTTGGAGTGAAGTGAGCAAACCATGGTGAAAGGGAAAGAAAGCAACGGTCCTCTTTTCCTTGAGATGTGTGGGATATCTCGCTGTCAAGCACAGCATATGTTGCAACATTTTCCAGATGTTCAATGTGAGAAAAGTATCCTAGGATAGATTAAAAAGGCTTCAGTGAGACTTTTTGTCAATTTTCCRAACAAGTTTCCATCAGCAGGCCTGTTACCCAGGTGTTCTGCTAAACAGGGGAAAAGGGGAGAAAGACCTTCAAATCGAAACTAGGTGCTAAACCTACTCTGTTTTTGTTGGGCACTACTTAACCTGAATGAGACATAAACAACAGGTACTCAAGTTTTAGTGCACCCAACTGAGAAAGTCAGAAATGACATACTCTCAAAAATGTACTTTAAAACGATCAACAAATTGTCAAATATAATTCACTATGTTTTATAAAATAAAGCCTAATTTTCCCAGAAAAGATAGAAWATCAGGTGGGAATTCAGTGGTATTCCAGATTTCTGTAGCGACTTTTCTTTAAGAGGAAACCAGCATGCAGCCTGAATCCATCCTCGACCTCCGTTCATGTAGCTGCCATCATCCATAAGGCAGTCACATAATCCTGTTCAAATTAAAGTTTCATATACTATTCATCAAAGCCATTTAGCAGCAAACTGCCTAAGGCAAGTATGTAAGAAAGCTCCTAAGAAAGAGCAGGAGGGAATAGCCTGAAGTAAGCAACATTCTTCKGTGCTTTATAAATTTTTTATTCATAAAGGCTAATGTTATCTCTATCAAGTGGAGGAATGGTTTGTAACTGTATTAATGTCCACTGCCACTCAGGCCAAAGAGAGAGATAATGTTGATTTTCTGGGTCCATTTTGTCACTGAGAAAGTCTTCTAATACCAATATATAATGCCACTTGTATACTATTTTACTAGCATTCCACCTTAGCATGTTTCTTTATTTCACCTTTAGGTGTTCTGCAAGTAATCTGATGTTTTGATATAATTCTTGACATTTGATTTACTCTGTTTTGTGATTTTTTWAAAAAAWWTTATTAGWAAATCARTGCTAAAGATAATTRCTATGAAAGGTAAAATAGCAACCTTTTTTGTCTTATCATTTGTAGTTTAGGTAATGAAATACAATCTTTCATATGACCTTCCTTAATATTGATGCATCAAGTCCTATTAAGTTCTATGACTTGTGAGGCTTGTTGTGTAGAGTATGTTGTGATTTGAATACAAGAGAGACATTGGTCCTGTTGACCTTTTGTCAGAGGGAATACCGACTACGGGGATTAATTTTTTTCTGAGGATGGCAAATATTCATGTGGTCTATCTACATCTATCATAGAGACCCTTCTCCTTGAAAATTCCAATTCAGCCAGGTAATCAAATCACATTTTCATTATGTCATCTGTAAATGACTAGCTTATTTCAGCCCAGAACCCTTAAAATACCTGTGAGAAGCTGCGTTCTTTTTCCAAGGTATTTAAGGGACCACTGTGGGCATCTCAGCTCTTGCTGCCCTGGTAATGCTAGTCCATTAAAAAGGTAGACTTGATCAGATTAGATCACAGAGAATAGGCTGTGGAAAGCAYCGCTGTGAATGTGTGTGCTATCTAACCAGCTGTGGTCTGTATCCTATAGCACGATATTTGTGTTTCTGGCATCCAGTGAAGGTCAGAGTAAAGAGTCCTCTGAGCTGGAAAAGGACTTGACGTCTCAGAGTACCAGGCACAGAAGCAGAATAATAGCATTTGAATGGTAGCTCAAGAGCTCTTGRGTTTATATGTCCTGCTTTTGGACCAACCTCCTTATAGGCAGTCRAGTCTGGAGGACTTGATACCAACAGGAAGGGTCCAATACTCAAACATCTAAGCACATRCCCCAGCAGTGTCACACATCCTAAGGCAACTGGAGGCTATGGTTAAGCCTGTAAATTCTGGAAGCATAGCAAGCTTAATCTGAAAAGCCTCCGCTTGAAATTTTTCCATCATTCTTAGAGCTAGACCCCTCTGGTGGATGTAAAAAGCTTTATGCTGAAGTCCTTTACTAAGTCTCATTTATTTTGTCACTCTCATAAACTATGAACCAAAAATAACATCTAGARAAATATATTTTTATGCTCTAAAAGTATTGTCAYTTCTGGGCTTTTGTTGCTTTATMYCSCTCACTTAGGKTCAGTTTTCTACTACACCTTTTCTRCMRTACTCTTCACTYAGGGRAAATACTGAGAACTCAGGGTTACTCAGTATAAGCCACTATGTCAAATCTTTCAGGTAAATGAGGGTGCAATGGCTGGCTTCTCTGAGTCTGATTTTACAACTCCTACGTTGAAAATAGATGTGCASTTTACACTTTCCTAATAATTTCCAWAGACCTACTTGCAAACTAGCRGAGTCCTGAAGTRSAAGAGGAGTACAAGACCTTTAAATTTTCCATAGTGCTGAATGTTCCATTGAAGAAATTAAATAAATCATGATGAAGTTAAACATTYGTTGTCATAYATAAAGATTTTTTCTTCTTTTTCTTCATATTACAGAATCTTTTTTTATCTACCTAGTACCTTATCATGGGGTACAAAGTAGGAAGYTTCAGTACACCCACAGGTATCCTTCATAATCATTGATAGGTTAAGGATGGACGGGGCTTTCATCTCATCTGTGCTGAAAACAAGAAGCTGCTCCCTTTTCTAGCAGACATGCCGTTGAGAAACCTTCTCAACTTTGATGCTTGAAATGTTGGTTAAACGAAAATAAGTTTGAAAACTGTCTCCTTGTTTATTATAGCTTGAGGGAATGCAGTGGGAGTTTTGCTGGCTCATTAGCGGTGATTATAAAGCAAGAGCTATTGACAGAAGAATTAGCAGCTGCTTGAAAATGATACTTTAGAAATCAGAGCACAAATGCAGGTAAAATATAGGCATTCTGAAAAAGAAACCTGCTGCTGTAGGAAAGAGATGCTGTTTAAATGTTACTCAAAAATTCTCACTCGATGACTTAACACCAAGGGCTGGTAATTCAGTTGAKCTGTCCTAAGCAGCTGTGTGTGGTTTAGATATTTTTCATTAGCACACACTGTCAATAAGTTATGTTTTTGCCTCAGTGGTCTCCAGTTATTTGCACTAAAAAGTAGAGAATCTGATGAGTTRGTGAATGATCATCCCTGACTTACGTTACCTTGGTAAATAGCAGATTAGTTTTAAACTAGAGTTAGGAGGAAAAAAACCCCCAAAAAGTAAAGTAAGATTTTCTGTTTATCCATATAAAAATAATTAAAACTTTTTCATCATTCCTAATTTTTGCTATTTGTTCTTTCATAAAACAACTTTTAAGTTCCTGAATACAACTGTTAAGTCCATTACAGTTTTAGACACAGCATCTAAAAATGTCTTCCCAGCAACTCAAATTCTTTAACTTCTTGAATTATGTTAATAACATTTCACTAAATTGTTGTTAATCACAAACTAGTCAGCTTTTAAAATCATTTTTCCAACACATAATTGTAAATTCTAAGTTTCTGAAGTTTCCATTCCTATTTTGTAAATTCTGGTGTTCTCTGGTTATGAATCTCRCTTTCTCCCTGCCTGCTCACCAGCTTCATCTGTGTTTTGCTGTGTCAGGTTTGGAACTGAAAGCACACTATATACTGAATATAATAAGTCATTTAGCAGAAATCCCATAATTTCTTGCTTCTATTTTTCAGTCTTTCTGAACTCTATTTGCTCTGCTGCCACAGGGAATATTAGTTATTAGTCTGATTCCTAGAGAGCCTCAATCTTGCATGGTGCAAAGGAACGTAGCATCCATTATATTTATACTGGAATAAGGGTCTTTAACACTTTGGTATGGATTATTAGTTCATTATTTGCATAGGGGCAGGTACTTTGTATTCCAGATAAGTATGGGCCAACTTCAGGTGATCTTCTGCTATAGGAGTAGGCACACATATGGGAATACAGCCCTTATTTTGCCCAGGAAAYATGAAGCATGTTGAGATTTTCTGTAGAGTAACAGAAAGAAACCTCTTCTCTTGGCCTCTCTGGGGTAGAGGCATCTCTCCTGTGACCCTGTCCCCACCTTCCTCAGTTCTCATCACTCACAATAAAACAGACGTTTGAGACTGGTAAATCTTTAGAGAATAAAGCTGTTCTTAGGTAGGTTTAGTTCTCATGGGACATTTCACCAAGAACAAAATTGTTGCAATTGTTGTCAGAAACGTTTTTAAAAACCTGAAAAAATGAAGAGATTGAAAAACTGTTATATATATATATATATTATATATATATAATGGTCAACCCAAGTGCAAAAGAATTCAGTCACTGTATTAGAGAATACTAAATCATTAYGCAATGTTAGTTATCATTGTTTTGGGGGAAGGAGAAGAAAAATGAAGCTTGCTATTAAAAAAAAAATGAAAAATGCAACTAAATTTGTGTAGAAATTCTGTCTCAAATGGGCATTTTTTTTGTAAAAATAAAAAAAAAATGTTTTGCATTTGCAGAGACAGAATAGTCTTTGTCCTCAGAAGTCTTGCAGGCAGTAAAAAGCAGATAAAATTCGTAGGAAGAGAGCAGAAACAGAGTTAAATTTCATCACTTGCATCTCATCCCAGATGGGAATTGCTGGTAAGCATCATGTGCAGAGTTAGGTTTGCAGGAGATGTGGAAAGACAGCAGTGCTGCTGAGGTTTAAGCAGAGATTTCCATGAGCTGCAGCAGGGAGCAAGTACAAAAGCGCTTAATGGACAACTGAACAATCTGCCATTAATGGGTGAGCAAACTCAGGCAGCGGAAAGTTCAGTATGACAGCAAAAGCAGCAGCAATTCCTGAATATTTTATATGTGATCATAGACTTGCCTGCAAAAGATATACACTCTGTGGATAAGTTATCGGCTATGGGATTATTGCATTTCTCCTTTTAAACATATACAGCTCAATCTCGCTCTGATGCCTCTTTTCTGGAGGCTGGCTTTAGCAACAGCAGCTTTCTCTGTCAGGCACTGCCTTTATTAGTGGAGATAATTTGTGTTACAGCAAATGTGACCAGGCCTAAGCAGGGGACACACTCTATTAATCTAAAAGGACCTACAAGACAGCTCGATGCAGCCTAAGGACTTGGGGGCAGGATGGTCCTCCCAGACCTCTGCATGTCTTTGGACAGGGCGTGGAGGCTGCCTGCAAAGCCTGCAGCCTCTTGCTGCCTGCCTCATATGGTGCCAGGAGAACTATTTCCACCACAAAGCACTTGCCTGTGGAGCCCCRAATGCCTCCTGATGGATTTGTGGTCCCAAAGGTCAGACACGGACGGAGCCCCTGAAGTGGCTGTTCCTCCTCTCAGGGCAAAGTGTTGAACAGTAGTGACCCACGAGCAATCCCTTTGCTCAGCAGCCTTCTTGGAGACCAGATTCTGCGTTAGAAATGTGCAGAGGGCTGCCTTGGAGCTTAATAGGTGGTAATGCTGTATTAATCTTGGGCCTTATTCCAAAATCGCTGAATTCATCATGACTCTCTATTTACTTCAAAATAACTTTGAATTAGGCCAAATATTTATATTTTTAACCTAGAGTTCTCTGAAACTGTAAACAGCATCTTTATGTTTCATGTTTTATTCCTTKGTCCTGGTGGTATTATTTCTCCTGGACCTTGTCAAAAACTGCATTAGATTCCCTAGCTAAAGCACCTTTATAGCAAGGCTAGCCGGCTTAGCATGAGGCCATCTATAAACCATGAGGATAAAAGAACCAGAGRCAAGTTCTTCCTTGGAGAAAACACACTGTCTTGCAGTGGAGTTTCTCTCTACTCAAAGGCTTCAGAGTTTAGTAACCGAAATTGTCTTCAGATTTTGTTGCAACACATTTTCTCTTCTCTCATTTGTGTAGTGATTTCCCCTTCATCCTAGCCAGGGAATTTAGGTTTCTTTAGGTGCATAGATATAGAAATAATTTGCAAAGACAATGCTTGATGAATACTCTTACTAARGAGTGAGCGTATAGTCTTGGCAGTGCCTGTTTGTATATTTTCTGTTGTAGGGAATATATTCTAACTTGGGTTCCAATGTCACACCTGCTTTCAGCGCAGATTTCKTCCTTGTATTGTAGCTGCTTCCATTTGCCTGGTATTAAAATGAAAGTTAATTGAAGCCTCTAAAATTCAGCCCACAAGCAAAGGATTGGTTCAGAGGGAGGGGGAGAGGTTCTGGATAACTGTAGCTCCCTCCTTTAGCCCCACAAGCTCCTCTCCGTATGGGCTGAAGTCCTTTCTTCACCCASCTCCACCCTCCTGTCAGCTTATCTGTGCTGTGGATTGGAAACAGCCCCTGGGAAGGTCCGTCTCCGGAGCTGAGCCACGGTCTTGTGAGAGTCATGACTGGCATGAGCCAAGGCCCTGCTTAAGTCCCTCACTTCTTTAGTCGAACGGAATAAGCCAGGTGCTGGAATTTGCATTGTAGGTTGTTTGGGTGCCTGTTCCATCAGACCCCTTCGGTGGGAGATGGGCTCATACGTGCTTGAGAAAGTATCACCCGGGTCTTATTTGCGTGGGTTGGCTTTTGCTAAAATAGGACCAAGAGCAATAAATCTCATTTAATGTCTTATCACATATATGCCATGAGACTTCAAGGTCACGCTATGAAAAGATTCACATGGAAGTGAAGGCAGCTTTTGGTAAGCCAGTCCCCTTTCTGCAAGTCCTTGCTCTGAGGTTAGAATAGACAGGACCGCAGCACAGGGACAGCTTTTCTGTGGGTTTCAGAAACTTGCCTTTCTAGCAGGTACCTGCTTTGAAAGCTCAAACATCCCAGAACCYGAGCAAAAATTCAGGCCTAATACAGTGCTGCTTTTCTCATTTAAAAATGGGAAATTGCATGAAATGTGAAAGCAATCTGCTCCCATCAGGATGCTAAATACTGTTTTGTAGCTGGATTAAATAAATCTTAATTAAGTCTGTGAGTGTATATTTTCATTTATTTCCTTCCTCCCTTTTCCTTCCCTCCCTGCCCGCAAGAGATCTGACTAGAATGTAGTGAGAAATTATCACAATTAAATATGGGGAAAAATAAACAAAACCGAGAACACATGCATAATTCCAGCAAATGAAGCAGCRTGATTCTCTTTTCCTTGTAATTGTAGCACATTTCTCTGTGTGTTTGTATGCGTAGATACATATTTATATGTACATATATATGTGTGTATATATATACGCATACGCATACCTATAAAGAAATGATGAACACACTGAAATATGTTATTTGCTGYTTATGGAACAGATGAATCTATAGAGCTTCAAAAGGCTGCCTTTTGCAGTTCAATTTCATTTATAATGAAATTCTAAAACCAAACAAATATATTGTTCAACTGAATACCCTCAATGAAAATCTATATTCTGACTTTTATTATTGAAGTAAATTACCAGAACACACATAATTTAAAGGCAAAAAGACCAGATTTCCTTCAATTGGCTTAGAGTTATCAATGAGCAAGCTTAACAGTGACAGCTCTTTAGCAGAACAATCTTTTGTGCGGAGACTTTTTGGAGATGTAATTCACTTAAAATAATTTCAGTGGAGTGCTGAGGGCTAATTTCCAAATTAGAAGTATTCCTTCATATTTGTAATCATGTACTATATAATAAACGTGACATTTCAGCTAACGCCACACTAAACTGTAAGAAAAGAACCGTGTCCTTTGAATCCAAGTAGACTTAGGTTGTGAATATATTGAAACTAAAGAGAGAATTCCTATTACTGCCTCTTTTCACCTCCTTCCACCACAAACAAAAATGCTGCAACCCACAGAGCTGTCTCCTTTTAACTGGAAGGACTTTGTGATGCRTCCAGCTTAACCCTGGGAAGAAATGCACTCAGCACAGACTGGCAATGCCAGAGCTAGAAATATGTGGACGAACTCTCTTATGCTTTTCCACCTCTATTTTTTAGCTAACAAATAGGAGTAATAATGATGAGCATTGCATAGTTAGAGGATTGGAGATCTAAGGAAAAAAAAAGCAAAATTACTTTTTCATCTAAAAACAGAAAATTCATCTAAAACCAGAAAATTAGTCAAGTTCCCCTAAATTGATTTCATTGGTTGAGCAACCTGTGAAATTGCCAGTATTTTAGCAATTTCCATGGATTTGCTCACAGCAGACACTGAGGACACATCTAACTGCTTGGTGACAGATTTTAATGCTCTGGGCTATTCAGCTTCCAGCTGACATCCCCAAAAGGCACTAGCATGTAACATTCAGGGTTCCTCACACAGTTTTAGTTCCTAAAACCATTGTTTTCCTAGAATCTTCTTTCCTAGCAAAAGACTAAGAAAACAAAGTTGGTTTCTAATTCTGCTGAATCAAGAGAGGGAAAAAAAAAAGAAGGAAAGAAAAAGAAACTGAAGGGGTTTCCTTCAGGACCGAGTCCAGTTTCTCTTAACAAAAGATAACCATGTCATTCAATCATGCACTTTACAAAGTCGTTGYGTTTCATCTGCAACCTGTTTGCATTTTGTATACAAGATTTAGCGAATGTATTTCCTAACCTCAGTGGTCCAATTGACAGAAGACAACTTGGACTCTCCACCTGTATTTTACTTGCAGCCAATCTATATCTACCTCTTCTTTTAGGCTAGCGTCCTCTCAGTTGCTCTTCCTTTTTCACTGGGCTAAGCTCCRATGTGTTAACACATTATTTGTCTCTTATCTCCTTCCTCATTTTCCTAGATTAATCAAACCAAGCTTTGTCAGTGTCATTTAGTAGGCTGTTCTCTGGGCTTCATAGGAGAACTTTTCTGTATCCTTTTGTATGGATGCACTTCAAAATTATTTAAATGGTAGGGATCCTACACTGAGAAAAACAAGACAGGAGAAAGACTCAAGAGTGTCAGAATTCCTGGTGCTCATTATGAGCTACTAGTGTGGTACAAAACCTGTGGCTATTAATCGGAAAGGTGATAACTGGAAAACAGTRTTCAGAAGGCAGGCAAAAAATGAATATCTAAAACTGGAACCCAGACATTGAAAAATCATGAGTCATCCCAGTCATTTTCATCTGTGTGAAGAGACTCATAACGTAGAAATCTGCATCCACAAGTATGAAAACTAGTTACATTTGCAATAGGTCGCCAAGATTGCTACACAAAATGGRGTCATGTTCCTTAACTGTTACTTAATGTACTGAAAGAAATGAAATAAATTGTCAATAAATTTCATAATAGAATTCAGGTATGCATTTAACATCTACTGTAATAATGTGCTTGAATAACAGATGCTATAGAACRTATGCAAATACAATGGGAATAATAGAGTTTGGATTTTTATTTGTTGTTCTAATTGTATGAGAGCAAATTCTCATCATGTGTTCACTCACTCAAGCAAGGTTACATTTCTCATATATTAGTTAAGTTTTGAATGAAGCAGAATGCCAGCAAGTTGTCCACACCATCACATTGTCTTTGACTGAAGCTGGAGTTTGATTTATGTGTGATTTTAAATCTCAGGCAGCAGAAGTTTTCATGTGACTGCCACTTAAACTGTCCCCATAAAAGGCTTTTTCAAATCCTTTAGAAATCACCTCTGCCATAATGCCCACGGAAAATAGTCCTCTGAAACCCACAGGCAGGAGGAGAGCTATGGTTATTGCTGCTGGTTGATTTATGAATTGCCTAAACACCTAAGCTGTGCTAAAATTCCTCGGCATTGCTGTTGGATATATCTGTTATATTCCTTTCCTTGTCTGTTAGTTCATGGGGGCAGGTGCTATCATGTTTTATCTTTTTGTAGAGCTTTTAGCAGAATGAATCTCCAACCTGTCTGTGGCCATTGCCTACATCAGGCTGATAGGCAGTAGAGAAATCAAAATGTCTTCCTTAAAAAAGAAGGAAAAAGGTCAGTGTCACCTATTGGAGAGAGGGTAGGAAGGACTCAGCTACAATGATCCATGCTTGGASCATTCATTTCTTGAAAGACTTTTGATACAGTTGGTTTTTCCCTCAAAAGGAATCTGTTAGCTAAGAAACCACTTATGTTAAAGCAAAATCCATGCARTGTTGAAGAGAATCCAGAGAAGAAAAAATTGCTTAGCTGGAAATTAAATGTAACATGTAAATCTTGATAGAATGTAAATCTTGATAGAATATTTTAGGCTTATCAGATATTAGTAAACAAATAAATAATGCAGAGGGAAAAACAGATTTGAGATGCATTTATTTTCCCCAAGGAAAACTTGAACATCCACTAGAGAGCAGGCAAGAGTACTAATGAAGTAAGTAATATCAGGGGAGCTACTTGACTTAATAGAGTCTTTCATTTTATTTATGGGGAGCTGATTTTTCAATCAGTGTCTGATGTGAGCTTTCAACAAGCGTCCATGAGGGGAAAGGAAGAAAAGCTACAGGGATTCTCACCTTATTGCATGCTTTTAGCTGAGCAGTTAGTGATATTATTAGAAATGTACTTGGGAAGCTCTGGCAGGATTCAGCTGAGATTCACATTATTGCTTTGAATTCAAGGTTGAACATTTCCCAGATCAGTCAATCCTCTACTGTTTCTACCAAAGCAAGCAATGCTGCTGTTGGAATTTTTGTTTGGGATATCTGTTACTGAGACAAAAATTGAGAGGAGGAAGGAAACCCACTGCCCCAGAACCGTGGACTCTATGCATATCGGCTGTTGATTTTGTCTATATTCTTGCTAATACACATATTAGTAAATAAATAGACCAGGACTCCTCTAAGAAGATGTRGCATGGCACATTTCATGACCATTCCTCTCTTTCTAAAGGAAAGTAGCTTTGCTACTTGTTAGGAATGATATGGCTGTACCTAGCCATATCAGGCATTTTCTGAGAGATTTATAGTTTGGAATTAAAATCAGGCCTTTGGCCCTGTGCAGCTCAAGAGTTTTGATGTACCCAAACAGCCTCAGGACTCCATAGGTGGAATTATTAAAATGGCTTAACGACCCAGGGGACGGCTGGTGTGTGACATGACATTTCTTTACTTGGAACTTCAGTGGCACAAGAACACAGCAGAGTGCTCTGAAAACACAAGAGAGGAAAAATTTTCCAAGGAAACTTTGCAAGGAACAGATGGTCTGGAGGAAGCAGTTAGCTGAAGAGATTTGCTATAGCTCCTTTCATAATAGGCAATAAAACTTTACCATTGGGGAATAAATTCTAGAAAGGAAATGCCTGGCTTGAGCTGCTAATAGAAAAGAATTCATTTTTTCTGTCTAGGTGATGCAGTCCAGTTATGTGAGTGTAAATAAACCTTGTCATCCCCAATAGCCTCATGGTTACTTGGTAAAAAAGGCTGCTTCCAAAGGCTCAAAGCAGTCGTCAACCTGGCAGGTTAGACCAAGAAAATGGTACAAAACTGGCTTCACCCAGGCAGATTCCCACRTGGCATAATTCCAAGATCACACAATATCCAGGCCAAATCTCACCTGTTAGGAAGAATGTGTGCACAGCTGTGCACGCTGACATCTATAATTAATTGTGGAGGTGTGAGTGGAGTTCAATGAAATAGAAAAAAAATATAGCTAGTGAAGATAAGGATAAACTACAACCTTATGTATCAGTTTAACTCAGGTAATCAATGAGGAAAGTGAAAAGAGTCAGCTGAATGTGGATAACTAAGTGAAACAGCTGTCTTGCAGCCCCTAGTCCCTGCTGTATTAGAAGGTACAAGTGGAAAGAATGGTACGGGAAGGGTAAAAACTTGAAGACACATTTCTGTCCAGTATTTAGAACTAAGCTGGAAARTGCCTTAAAATCATGTGGTGATTAACAGGCTTTTCTTCAGCTGGAAAGGAAGAAGATGCAAGCTGGAAGAGAATATAGCAATAAGCTTCCTCCATCAGTTGTCAGAGATCAGTTGTACCCATCAGTACCATAGGAAATAGCTGGTTAGATTGTCTAAGCACTTGCTTTGTAAATGCACAATCTTCTGTACTGGGGGAATGAGGGAAATCTGGGAATTAGGAGAGGCAGTCTAGGGTAAAAAGAAGGGATTTCACAGTCACAAAGCAGGCTATGTGAAATGCCTATCAACACGGGAAATAGATCTTGTAAAATAGCCTTTTATTTTTGTGTTTAATAAAGTATACCTTTAACAAATCAATTAAATAAAAAAGAAAGAAAGGAAATCTCATCTCTTTCTCATATTGGACTGATTTCTTTTCTGAAAGACTTGCAGTGGAAACCCAGAAGCTGTTGGCAAAATATACTTCCCACTGGCAAAAATCTATTTTTAAAATATCTTTATATTTCTTCTTAAATGCTATGCTGCAAATTAGTCCACTTACCTTGCCCTCCCCAATCAATATGCTTCAAGAAACTTGGTGCACATTGTGTGAGAAATGGTGTTTAAGTAACTTTTCGTTTTAAGGCCAAGCATTCTAGGTCTTCCTTCTTTCACCTCACCTGTCTGGAAATGACATTTACTCAGGTAGTTCCTTAAGGGAGGCCTATTCATAGCTGCATTTTTTAGGCTATAAGCTCACACGAATGATTTCAGTTGTTTCTAGTGTTTCTGCCATTGAGCATTCAGAAGATATTTCAGTTTCCATTTCAATGTTTGCCTKCAAATTTAGCACACATTATACATGTGCTGAGTACTGTCATCTAATTTAAGCCAAGCATGCAAGTGCTGATAGTGAAAATATTGCACAGTGTTTGTTCAATCTTTAGCTGCTTTTTTCAGTGCTTGAACCTTTTTGACTTTGAACTAGATGCACCACTAGGCAGTGTCTGGACTGGACTCTTTTGGGTAGCTCAGTGTGTTTTCTCCCTTTTGCCTAAAGCTTTTATATCCTCCAAATTTCTCATACTTTTGCAAAGTCTCTTCATCTCCATTCCTACTCTGCTGGGTGTGCACCAAAATAAGCAAAAGAAGGTGCATGATAGGGGAGTGCAGTCTAACCAACAATCTTCTGGTTTATAATCTTAAACAGATTATATCARTCTCCTTTTGGAAACCTGTCCTGTTCCATACAAGACAAATTAATTTTAACCAATTAAATTTTAGCTGGAGTTGCAATAACKTAATCTAACATGCAACTTCTGGGGAACTCTTCCTTTGTTCTTAGATATTTTTCATTCAACTCTATGCTTTTAATATTGCTAATGTCCACATTTATTCTAAAAAAGTTTTTCATTTAATTCAGTTAAAACCAACAAAATATATTTGTAAAGAGAAGCTATATCTTTTCATAAGCCTGGAAAAAAGTAGAAAAGCTTTGAACATACAAGCCCTTTTTCTGTTCTGAAATAGAAGCAAATATAAAGCTAAGTACAGGCTGGAAACAATGGCTCCAATTTAATGTGATTAACATAATTATACAATTTGAAAGAAAAAAGATAGCATCTGTACAGCAGGGGAARTATTAAGTGTGAGAGATGCTTATGTTATTTGTCCCTATGGGACCTATGAGCTTATTTAATATTCTTGTAACTCAGAAGGAACAAACCTTAGCAGGTAAATGCATCTCTACAGATGGCAACATGACAGAAGATGTGATAATGATAAATATATGGRACTTGTGTAATTTGGGGGCCAGACCTAGATCATTTCCTTCTCTTAACCCCRCTGTGAGGTCGAATGCCACCCACAGAGCTCTGCATTTGAGAACTCAGCAGAACACCTTGTTGGAAAGCTCTTGGCATAGGAATCTGGGGATCAGTTTAGGAGATATCAGAAGAAGTCTTCAGAATAAGTGAAGATGTGTTGACTTTGATTCTTTTAGTTTGGCTCCAATACTATCAAAAAAACAGTTTTTATATAAAACTGGTATATGTCTCCCATTTACAGGGTAGTGAAATTTTATGTAAAAAGCTTCATAATAATTTCTGYACTKTTYTAGAAAAGACCATCTACAAATATCTCATTGCACTGATAATGCAATGAKTTTTTTGGGTTTTTTTTTCCTTTTTCTATTTCTCAAGTATTCCAGTATCRGAGATAAAATGTGACTTAAGCATCAAACTCTACTTGTCCTGCCCTAACTGTTGAGTTAAACTGAACATCTGCATGTTTTTCCATTGCATACCACCAKCTTCCTGCTTATCCTCTGCCAGCCTGTGTGGGCACACACTATGTTGTTTGGAGTAGTTTTGCTTACTTTATAATACTGTTTTAGTTATAAGAAAGCATACCACAGAGTAAGTTGCCCATCTGGCTTGGATCCAGATTCTTCAAGAAAAGAAAAGGAAGAGTGAGAAGAAAAGCAAGACAAGATAAATGCTTTTGAAAAACTTCTCCCTAGGATTAATCTTCTGAATCATCCACTGGATTTGCCTTTCACTGAGCTAATTTACAAAGGGAAAATCCTTCTCCCATGGTACTCTGGRCATGTAGCACAGGAAAGTTAAATTAGCAAATAGGCATTCATCAGAAACATTGATAAGGCCTATTAGCCTCACCGCAGCTCTATTGATTAGCTTCTGTGATRTTTTATCAGGTTGTCAGAATTAAGTGTAGTTTTAATAGTCCCCTTTACCCATTTAATTGTTTTGCTTCTTCATTAAYAATATATGAGGCCTAATTCTAAAAATGTGGCATTCCTCTCAAAGCAATTAGCAGTTTCTGCAGAGATTTGTCTGTCCTGCGCACCCTAAGGCGCTCCATTGCACTGATCAATATTAATATTTGCTATTGTTTTATTCATTCATTGAGTTTATTGATGGAAAGTGGTGGGATTTGTGACAGCTCACAGATGGAAAGTGTGACACTTTACCATTCCCTTTTCTCCCAGCTTTCCTGAGAAACAAATCTTTCCTGAGAAACAAATCTTTTCCTTATAGTTTAACAGAGGCAGGGATCTGACTATTCCAAGGAAACTTCCAAAGCTATATATTTAAAAGGGGGGAAAAAGCAGAAAAGTTGAGCTTACCTAAACACATAGATCTTTGCTCTTGGCGTTGTACATATATTAATGCATTCACAGTTAATAATTGAGATATATGTAATCCATTTAGCAAGATGAAGTGGACATCTATTATTAATTGTTAAATTAACAAACTGTAATCAGACGCAGACCCTGGGGCACATATCACTTTGTCTGTGAACGCCACTTAGCATCGTTTCCAGCACAACTCCAGCAGTGTTTACGCTCTATTTAGCATGTATTTATGGATTGCTTTGCTGTTACATTTGGGAAATGCACTAAAATTCCAGAATAGCCAATAACTATAAGCTGATTTTTGTTTAGCATACACAGCAGSTAACAGAGGCAGGAACAACCATCGATGCTCAGGTCATCTGATACATTTTTAATAATTTGAGAATTCCAAACAAGTACAGACAAAAGAAACACACAGAATAAAAATAATTTAAAACTAAAAAAAACCTTTAAAATGGAAAACTTGAAGAGCTCAGTTTATTTAACTCGTAAAAGGTGAAGAGATGAGGTTTGTAATTTACAATTAAAATTGTAATGTATAATTAAATATCCTTATAAAGAGGATATATTTTTTTCAATCTTTCCCCCATTTTTCTCCTTCCATACCATAAACATAGCAAGGGGAGACATAGCAAGAACCAGCAGTTACAAGTTAAAGCTTGTACATTGAAATTATAAATGTGGCAAGAGTTTGTAAATAAGCATCGTGTTTGCAGAAGTAAGGGCGATTAAAATGCAAGATAACGACAAATATTTTCATTTACATTTTTTGGTGACTTCAGAAGAAGAGGGAGTGAATTGCTGAAATATTTGCTTCAAATCAACATATGGTGTTGTACAAAATAAAAAAAAAAGGCACAATTGTGTGGTCTGTGTCTTAAATTACAAAGTTATATTAGATACTATAAAATTACTTTTACATTTTAAATGGATCCATCTTAAATAATATGATAAAGACTATCTTGRGAGAGGTAATTTTTAAAAGCTAGTTAATAGTTGTTGGTCAAAAGGTAAAGAGTTGTTTTTTTTTTCAGGATTTGTTTACCTTTTAAAAGTGAGCATATAAARGAGAATTTAACCTTCTCTGTTCAAGGAAATCCCTCTTCCAAAATTGATGTCATTATTAACAGGTATTAGACCTAATAGACCTCAGAAACACTGTATGTTTCCATTGAGGTGAAGTAAATAAAATGTTAGTCYCTCCCATGTTAACTGTGAGGGAAAAATATCTCATATATCAATACCCAAAAAAGAACAAGATTACATTAAAATTTTAGACTAGCCCACTTTTTTTTTGGAAGTTTTACTAATTGATCTTGTAAGGAAAAGTGTTGTTCTGTGATGCAGCAGTATTGCTGCCAGCAGAGCAGGCTCCAGATCTCCTCTGGGAGATTTCAGAACACAAATTAGTGTGCTAAATGATACCAGTTTGGGCAACAACAGATTATTGTAGATATTGTAGATGTTATTGTAAGACCTAGGTAATTATTTTTCAATATCTTATATCAACACTAAGAATAACAAAAAAAAATCCACCATCCAAAAGTAAATGATTTACAAATAATTAGCTTCTCAAAATCACATTTGCAATACTACACAATTTACTTTGAGTCACAGTGCAGAAATAAAATGCAGAATGATGAAAATGAAGTCGCTTTTGGCCGTGGTGATGAAAGAAAAACAGCTGCTGTTGAGTGGCTGGTCTGCTCAGGCCCCAGGTTTGTTGACTTGGGTGCAGGCTTGAGCATGGGYAAGTAAAAGATGCTAAATACAGAAAGCAGAAGAAAACACTACAGAAAATGCGTGGCAGGAAAGAGAATGAGCTGACGCATGTGTTGTCCTGGTGCAGGAGATAAGGATGAATATTCAGTTTTACTCCACTCCTAACYTCCTTCTGTTGGTATCCTGAGACACTTAGTGGTCTTGACTGAGACATGAGAGAGGTTTGGGATTTGTTCCCAGATGGATGAGTGTAGAGTAAGCTTGCCATACTTGTGAACTTTTTAGGTGAGGATGGATGCCCACAGACAAATTCTATCTCRAAAGATGTTTGCAATGTAATATTGCATGTTTGTAAAAGCAGAACTGCTTYGAGACATGTCATTTCATTTTACAGCAATGTCTATCAATCTGAAATAGTGTCTCCATGCCCAGATAGTGTTTTGCTTCCAAAATTGAGCATCCCGTTTGCTGTTTTGTAGTGATGGCTTTTTTTTTTTTTTACCCTACAAAGATGGATATAAAATTTTAAAATATAATGAACATAGAGATGTGAAAGTTCATGCAAAGCAGAAAATCAATTCTCCACTACTCTTACCACTCAAGATTTCCAGGCATAGAAGAGATTAAAGAAAGAGAAAAAGAAAAAAAAAGAAAGGAAAAGAAAAAGGAGAAGGAAAAATCAATGAACAATCACTGAAATCACCCAGCATCTGTTCCCTAATTGTAATCTCGGTCTTGATTTTGATGTAACTCATTTCGTTATTTATATTTAGGTAAGGAGCAGGCAAAAGCAGGCATAAAATGATTCCTGAAACCATCTAGTTTGCTGAAAAGCTGCATTTTGCATTCATTTTGTACTTTTATTCAAAGGCCTTGATGCTGAACTCCTAAAGCTTTCCCCGAATCTTTGCAGGGAGCCAGAGCAAGCGTGGCTTGGAGGGGAGGAGCTGCGCTGGTGGGATCTGTAACAAGAGGTGCTCAGTCTGGATGCCTTGAAGGCAGCCAAGGCATTTCTCCCACTTCCCCCTACACTGCAGTTCCACCTGGGCCTCCACATTTCCCTGGGAACGTGCAATGGACTTGGGTGATGCTGCACAGCACCAAGATTGTCACAGAGGCCAAATTTCAAGGGAGCGCTCTCCTCCTCTCAGTAACTTCTATTGGGCTCTTGTCTACATCACAAATCCTGTTGTAGGAAATGGATCTGCTTTCCTTCCAATTTCCTCTCCCATGGTTCAGAAAGGCAGTAATATGACTTCAAAATAACCATTAAAACAGGCTGCTGTTTGGTAGATGGTAACTTTGACATTGCACACTTCCTGTAATTTAAGAGTGAAAGCTGCTATGACTATTTATAAGTAGAAAAAATATACAAATTATATACATTATAATATTTAAGGAAGTTTAGAACATTTGCTAGAAGAACTGTGTATATCCGATAAGCTTCAGATCAGCTTCCCAAACCTGATGGGTATTTGAGATTTTTCTTCATGCTATTACRTATTTTAAAGCATAAAACTTGTAAGAAAAGGTTTTCATGATAGTTAACAATAGCTTTAATAATTCCAGTGATACAAAGTATTAAGACCACAAAACAAAACAGAAGATTCAGGTTATGTCGTGATTTAAATTACAATCCTGGTCCCACTTGCTTATTTGCTACTTTGTTTAAGTACTGTCTATTTACTTTCTGCCCCTTCCATCCGTAGTTTTGAGAAAGCTAAAAATATTTGGTGGAGTAATTTGGTTAAAAYGACAAGAAGTAGCAATGTCTGATGGTAGAAGGTGGAAATAAGAGCAGATATGCAGGTGGGGGTAATAGCATGATTTGGGTGGCAGATGCACTTGCAATGCAAACACAAAAGCTTCCACAATGCGGCTTAAGAAGGGCTTATGTCTCTTTTTCTCCCACACATGAGCACATTTAAGAAGAGATATTTATTACCCTCCTGACAAATCTTGCCTTGCTGATATTTTAGTCCTTAGGAGCTAGCTCCACTAGCTGTGCTCCAAGCACAGCTCACTGATTCCAGCCATGCTCGTGCTTACCAAGCCCTTCTGCAACTCGGATAGGAAGGGACACAAGAATGGCTTCAATGCGCTGTCCTGGGCTATCAAAAGTTAGGCAATTAATTCATTTAACCTTTCATTAGACCCTCGCTGCAGTCAGAGAGGGGCACATTTGTATATCGATTCAACCCACCTAAAACAAATCTGATGTTTCAATGTCTGAGAGTCTCGTTTCTGCTTTGCACCRTGGGCAGAGGCCAGATAACTTGTTTTCCAGAGGTCCTCACTGGATAAATGAATCYCACTGCTAGGAGGACATGGTCAATAAAGGCAAATTGCTTATGTAAAAGCTGTTTAATAGAGAGTACAAAGAGGATCCAATAGCTTAAGAAAACACATTTGTAAGCGGTCTGTGCACACACCTTCTAGAGACACGTTTTGCCATGAGGAGTTTGGAGGGGCTACTCCATTCCCTACAGTGTGATCTGTAGTCAGAACAATTCTCATCTCCAGTATTGACATCCTGTGTAGATGGAAGGAACTCTCGAGTGCTTTGCACTGAAGTATCGAATCCTGAGTTGATGGCCTAAGTAAAGCAAGCACAATTAATGATATTAATTCAAATGTAGGCAAGCTGGCCAGATGATCTTTGCCATCTTGTTCTTCTGCCTCTATCGACGTGAGGTCTGGCTGTGTTGGGTGTTATCAGGTCTGATTTAAAAGCATCAAGTCTTAAGCAAATGTTTAGCAATTCTTTCAAAGTTATGCATCTTTTCCCTAGAAGAAGAACACAGGTTATGTTCCAATAGGTTTAAGTCATGCCTGCAGTGAGGCAAGGGAGGGTCAGGAGTGCAGAATTCGACATGAAGGAAAAGATTTTCTTAGAAAAATTGTGAGTGGATGTTCCTTTACAGCTCAGGTGTTTTAAATTTTMTATGGTATTAATGACCATTTTTGATTACAGAATATTAAATGAGGAGACAAAAGAGAAGTTTACCTTTGGGAACAGATCTATAGGTGCTGCTTGGTTTAGGTGGCTGTTGAAACTACTGCAGAATCAAGACTTTCTGTCTCCTTCAAGTTTTTATTTTTTTATAATAAAATATGATTGTGTTTCTCTTAGCCACGTTGACTGGAGTAAACATCTCGCTTAACTTTCTGCAACTACTAATCATTTTTTTCCTGGAAAAAGAAAAGGCTTTAAATTAAAAGAGTACCTAGGGAAGAAAAAAMTCAGAATGATATTTTGCTTTACCTAAAATTTAATTAAGTAAAAAATTTAGCCGTTGTGGGTGATAAAATTACATAATTATACATATGTAAAATTCCTGTATAATTTTTATATTTTAAGCTCACATTAATAATATTCTTCCTTTAATATTCTCAGTTATCGCTCTATGAAGTGCAATATTGAATTTTTCCCTGAATGTATGTATTGATTTAACACAACTAGCCTCCCTCCTCGCTCAAATTAGAATTAAGAAATTGGAGATATGGACACTTTCTAATTACTTTCCATGTAATGGAAAGAGCTAGATCCATGCTGACTGATTCAGTACAATTTATCTTTTTTTCAGTCACTTAATAAACTGCAGAGAAAGCTGAGCAGTCAACACTCAAGTTATTCTGTTAACTATTAACTAAGATCTTAACTAAGATTTGTTACCTATTAACATGGGTAACTAAGATCTAACTATTCTGTTAAGGGCTACATTTCACTGGAATGCCTCTTTTCCTCATGTTTCTTTTTGTCACTATTCACAGTAATGGCAATGATGAGCTGCTCGCCAACTCCAGCACTGCTGGCTGAACGCACTAAAAGTTGACCCACCTGAACAGACATTTTGTTCTGAAATTTTATTTTGCCTTCCTATTCAGACCAGAAATGGGTTAAGTTTTTCTTATGTTTAAATGGCCTTCCTTGATTTTGAATTTGTGCCCACTGCCTCTTGTCCTTTCAGTGGGCACTACTGAGAAGAGTTTGGCTCCATCTACTTTGCGCTCTCCCATCAGGTATCTCTACACGTTGATAAGACCCCAGGTCTGAGCCTGCTCTTCTGCAAACTAAACAGTCCCAGCTCTCTCAGCCTCTCCTCTGACAGAGGCTCCAGTGTCTTAATCATCTTCAAGGCACTTGGCTGATTTCTGTTGAATATGTCCAGGTCCTCCTTGTACTAGGATGTTATTGATACACTAAGAAGAGCATGTGGTGGTGAATMACCCAAGATTTCTGTGACCCTATGAACTGTCTCAAAAAACAGAGAGATTATTAGGTTTCTCAGCTTTGATTCTATGACAGAAATTGAAAAGTTTTACTAAAGATCAGGAAGAGAGAAACTTTTCAAAGCCTRTATTAAAGTGAAAGTGGATATCCCAGTCCTTTGAAATGCTGCAGGTAAATCATCACTGATCCCAATAAGAAGCATAGAAAGAAAAAGAAAGTCAAACCCATACCTTCCACTGCATGTTTGCTTAAAGGCAGATAGCAGAGATTCATTCCCTTCTGCATTTCATTACTTTCCTGACCCATTTCACTTCTTTGACTCCCTCCTCCCACAGTGCACTTCTTACAACATCCTTAAATAACACATCTTTAACCTCAGTTAATCGAGCAGTTGTCTTTTCTAACAGATGGTTATCTTTGGCTGCTTGGTCACATCTGGGAGAGCTATCTAAATCACTAATCCAATATTCACTGTGTGGAGTGTTACTTGCTGCTCTATATCCAGTACTTGGGGTCTATTATTCATCTGCTTTCCTGCTTCACTTTCTTTGCAGTGGAGAGGCTAATACTGACACCTACTACAAATGACTTTAGGTGTCTTTATATTGCAGTCATGGAAATATAAACTAGTGAAATTAGGGCTGACTACCTTGAAAAKATCTTGCTTCGTTTTGATCCTACTAGCTTACATGTTGCTGGTATTTGTGCCCAAAGTAAACATTTCTAAGCTCATTTTGGAGGGACTACTGGTTAATCTTGCCAAAATTAGGACAAGGAAGATATCTCAAAAATCAGACTATGAGAATGCAGTAGYGAATTCAAAAGGTGATGATACCCAAAATACTGGAATTAAAAGCAGAAACAAAGTATAGGACCTTCATCACCATGGAAAGTACCTTTTTTTTTTTTTTCCCTCCCTTCATAAACTGAAATAAAAGGCTGCATAGTTCTGCCCTCATGTATTAAACAGTGAGATAATAACATAGGTAGGTCACCAGGGAGCTGTGCTAATACATTCAGGCAAAGTAACTACACACAGTGCTAGATAAAAACTTGTTCTGTGAGGTATGGCAGTTTTGTGCATGCACAAGATGATAATATGAGCCCTGCAATTATTGCTTAGAATAAAAGCACTTTATCAGCAGATCTCAGAAATGCACTTTACAAAGAACTCGAGTAATTTGTAAAATGGGAAACTGGGACGTTTAGCTGTGGAGTGACTGACTGTCATGCAGAAGGCTAGTGTCAGCCCTGGGAACAGACCCAAGGACATTCTAGTGCCTGTATGGAAATACCTCCATGGTATCAYCCCTCCAACCCCCGGCTGTGGTCCTGCCAATCAGTTATTGTCTTGATCTAAGGGCATTGTTTCTCAGGTCTTTGTGTCCCTGTAAAACAGATGATTTTTATCCCTCAGTGATTCCTGTCATGGGGACATCTGTGCAGGGGGACAGACAAAAAAGTCCCAAATGCACAAATCCTATTATCTAGTTACCAGAACGCCTAATGTTCTGCACTCTGCAAACCACAATGGATTTGATTTAACAGCTTAAGTATGGAAACTATCAATTCCCCAAATAGCTAATTATTTATGAAAAGAGTACATTATTACTGTTATTTTTCAGAAGAGCAAATACACAGGAAACATCTGCTTTCCAGCCATTGTAGTTTGGATATGTTCATGGTCAAAGATGGCTGTTACTCATCTAAGACACATGGGGKTTTTTTGTCCAGCTTCCAGGTAACAAGATGGTCAGACCAGTAGAAATACATTAAATTGTTTGCCACCGTTTGGTGTCTCTCCCCAGGATGCCCATGTAGCTCTTGTGCCCATRTATTTTCCTCAACTTGTGGGCAACRTGCTTCCTCCTGCAGCCTGAGATACCCTGGTCTTCCCCATAAAGGGACATTGCTGGCTCCTGGTCAACTTGTTGTCCACCATGACCTCCAGAGCTTTTTTCCCCTTTTTTGTCAGTTTTCCTTCACCAGCTACTGATCTTTACAACTCTGTTACACATTTTAGCATATGTGTGGCACTTTGGCTTTAGAGAAGGTTCAATGCACTGGTGAGTAAGCCAACTCATCAACAGGCAAGCATTATCAACTTTATTTGGTAAGCATTTTAAAGAATTAGTACCACATAAYRAAAACTAATAATTAATTGAGTCAGAAAACAGTCATCTGTCTGTGTTTTCATTTTTTTCTTCAAAGTTTAAAAGTTTAAAAAATGGAAGGCAGTTTTTTGTATTAAATAAATTTTTATGTAAAAAAGTTGCATAGAAATGTCAGTAAAGCAAACCAGTAATATAAACAGACTTTATAAGAGAGCATCTGTAAGGCCAGTAACTCTTCACATTTATGAGAATGCTGAATATGTCAAAGAGAATGTGTATGGTAAAAACAAGACAAMCCTGAGACATCTCTAACTCTGGTGGCAGGCCTATGAATGTGCTCGAAAACACATCAGATGATAACTGAAGTCAGGTAGACTGGAATGTGATTTAGAAAAACTGATTTGAATACAAAGGTGAAGTTATGCAGTGACTTTGCAAATAATAGGGAATCAATCATGCTCATGAAAAGAAGGATCAATACAGTTCAAACCCTGGCAAAGCTGGGGTAGAGGGTCAAGATACGTCAGCCAGGATTAGGCTAACCCAGGTTTATTGCCTCTGCCTCAGAATTAGCCTCTTCAGAGTTTATATAGTTATGATTTTTATATAGTATGGCACTGTGTCATGTGCAATACAGGTGTGGCCATTCAGTGTTCATTTTTTGCATAGATGCATTATGGCTGTATTGATGTGCTCAGCCCATGATGCAGATGCAAAACTACCTGAAAATCAGTGTGAATACCCTGGTGGTGCTGAAGTTTTTTAAACACAATAGTGGAGTGTACATTTATGGGGACTGTCTTTGAAATGCCTTTCCTGACCACACCGAGTCACATCCGAGTTTGTTAGTCTGCATTCAGGGCTGTATCCAGATATTATGTGTTTTGAACAGGAACTACACAGTTTTAACATTGTATCTTGTAACTCAAGATGCATAAAATCTTGGGCAGAGGAAGAGGAAAGGGAGAGAAAGGAAGATGTTCACAATATATTGCTCATCCCAGTAAATCTGTATGTGCATACCATAATTTTAAAGCATCTTGTGCTTGCAAACCAAAATCAGGACTTGTGCTACTTGTCTAGACATTCCTCTCGACATGCCATTTATGCACATCACAGTTTTTACTCTCTGTTTAGGAAGGCAGAGAATAGAAACATCAGTATTTTTCACTAATAAAATTTACTTTAGAAAGGTCCAAAAGGTAACATCTCTTTTTAGCAGATGACATATAGATTGAGTTAAGCACTCCAGAAGTCAAGTTTGCTTACARTATGAAGCAGGATTGTGTTGATAGTGGATATTTCCCTATATTTATAGTGCATGATATTGCCTGTTCATTGAACATTTGTCCAGAGGGAAGGCTCAAGAGATCATTGCTATTCTTAATGTTATTTATCGTAGAGCTGATCCAGATTGTGTTGAAGTTCAGGTGTCTTTGGTGGATTTGACTCAGTATTGTTTAGTACCTAGACAATTTTTCTCTTATTATCATTTACCTTGAAATAAAACTCTTCATGAACCATATTTTCTTGTGATTTTTAGGAGGATCTACACAACCTAGCAGTCTCTTTACATGTTAATTTACATGAATTTTAGTAGGTCAGGTGCATTGTGCATCTCATGGCAGAATACTTCCGCATTCCCAAAACTGAATGAACAAGCAGTAGACTGTATTTCTACCAAATTATGAACATAAATGTACCTTTTGGAAGGGACACAGTTTGGAAACAGCTGGAAAACAGCATAGCTTGGGAAGGCTTCACTGTCGGTGATTAAAAAGTCAGTCCAAGATGCTGAGTAAATACAGTATGCTTTCTTCTGTGGTCACAGCCACTGAGCCACTGAAACACAGCAATCCTTTTTGAACAGCAAATGTATCCCATTCTCTCCTTTTCTCAAATTCCTCAAATTTTCAGCCCGCTGTAGGATCTAAAACTGCAGTCACACAGCATGGAACTGATGTATGGTAGAAATGTACATCAGACAGCTCGTTGGAAGCTTGAAAGCCTTTAGAGTAACACTTACAAGTTAAAAAGTGTTTGCTGTTACTGTTTTCCAGACCAACATATGGAAGTTTACATTTGTCAACACTAAAGCAGCTTGGTTAAATGTCACTGGAAAGGTCTCAGTCCTTTTCAGCACTGTCAATACTGGTGATTTCAATCATGATTCATTATTTTTCTGAGTCACTGTTAAGGTTAGCTCTGCAGTAAGTAAACAATGGCAACAGGAGGAGAAGTACCAGAGGGAACCACAGACCACAGATTATCTCTGAGACCTCCTGATTAGAGGGAATTCAAAGACATATTTTAAACCCTTTGAAAGTTTTCAAAGAAAAGGCATATCTTGAATTGTTTAAAGCTTTYCCTCAATCTCCTTGTGTTTATTCTTTTTCAATGAATGATTTTTCCATTTTTGAAAATTATTTAATTGGAACAATTTGTTTCAATGTGAGTATAGGAACATAGGGAGCCCTGTTTTTCTAACTAAGAACATTATCTTAAAAGTGAATTATCATTTTGAAAAACCTAGGGAAGAAATTGTCTATGCTATAAAGTCATTTTTAGAAACACAAGAAGAAACCCACAAGAAGAAACATAAAATACTTCCTTCAAGTATTTTCAGTTGCCATAGATTTCTGAGACTTTGATCTAAAATTCTGAATGCTCTGAAATACAGGAGATTTTAGTTTTTCTCTATTAAACAGAGAGGAWGCGTGATCCCAGTGGTCTGTGCAACTCTCATTTCTTGAGTATCTCAGATGATTCCTAATCACATATGAAGSGATCTGGAGTAGARTTTGCACACGTTTATATTTGTTCTTCACSTACAGTGAAGGCTATGACAACTGCTGTCAGTTTGACTGAGTTTTTCTTTAATAACACAAAACTCAGTGTAAAACTTCCTCTCCAGCTGTTGATTTTCACCTCCATGCACATCATCAATTGATGTGAAACTGTGCAGAATTCTGCAGGTATTTAAGAACACATGAGGCGAGGCCTTCTAAGATGATCTGTAAGSAAATTGTGCAATGTACTATATATTTACTATATATTACTCTTATTGTCTAACTCAAAGTGTAGTTTTCACTTAAATTAGCAAGAATTTGCCTTTCTTAAAATCAAAAGAAAACAGGGAAAGTTTCTCCAGCCACGTAACAGGAGAGTGAAGTCCAATACCAYCCTTACAGAGCAGAAGTCCTGTATAACCAAGAAAATGAAGTCTGTAAGAGGATAGTCTGCTGAGATTGTAGACGTTGCCACCAATGGAAAGGTGTGGGAAAATAACATATTTCGGTATGGGTGGAGAAATATAAGGTCAAACCTGAGGAAAGAGGATGGAGGTTTTTTCATTCATTCATTTATTGATTTTGCAGAGGAGAGCAGTGTCTTTTCATATATCTTGATGTATTTGCATTAGATAGACAATATTGCTCCCACTAGCAATCTTGGAGTTGCCAAGTAATGAGTGAAGATTCACCTCTTCTTTCCTATAAACCCAAAATTATGGAACAGGACACAGCAAAGCAGGAAAGTTCAGAATCAAATGGGAATTCTCATTTATTCATCATAAAACCATTTTTTCAATGATTTCTCAGTTCAGACATTCCTTGTTTAGGAATTTGCTTTGTACAGCACTYTTCAGCTCTATCTCTTTCTTTTCCTCTTGGTACACCAACAATCACAGTATAATCATTGCCATGACTTAGAATCTCCTCCCCTAACTGAACAGAAATGGAACAGAAWAGGATTCAGCACATAAGAACACTAATGCTCGTGTGAGAATGTTAAGCAGGAAGAATCAAGGATGGTTTGATTTCTTCTAGCCCACTAATATAATAATAAATAACTAAATAAAATATAAATAGTATATTGTAATCATAATAACTCCTTCCCCAACTGAAAAGCATTTATTTGAAAGATTTAAAGTATTCACCAGTACTTTTAGGAACAGTTAGAAGAAGAAAARGAAGGAGAGAAAAATGTAAGTGGACATTTTCAGATCAAATTTAATATACTTTTAAAATGTATAAGAAGCATTTGCTTTTCAAGTGGCAAAATGCAAGCATGCAAGTAGATTTTTCCTTAAATAAAACTAGTAAGCAAAGCCCTCAATACTGAGAGCTGAAGAGAGTTTGCTCATCCAAAGCACGGCTCCACATCGTGCTTGCTGGATCAACAAGCAGCAGGCCAGGCCTATCAAGCTGCGCCCACGTGGAGTTTGTGACGGGGCTTTTAGTCCTTGAGTCATCTTCCACACTCCGTGGGACTATCGAGCGGCAGCAGTTTGGGCTGATGGTGCCCAGCAATACACTGCCAGTCTAGACAGGGGCTCAGCATTGAGCCCTCACCCAGAGAGCTCCAGCATCACCTGGAGTGAAGAAATGGCCTAACTTTGAGTTACTCCTAGGAARTGGCATTAGTCAGAAGCTGAATTTTTTAGACTTCCCTAAGAAACTCTTTTCCTTGACATTCGAGAGGTCAGATTTTCCTACCTTGCATTTGTGGAAAAAAGGCCCTCTATTCCATGGACCACCATGCTCAGGAGATAGTTGGGATGGTCAGATGCGTGAGGTAGATGCAGATGTGTGATACGTGTGCTCTCATGGCCGCCACTCAAACGTGTAAGTGTTGTAGCTAAAACCGTCCTCGTGTGCTCCATTTCGTGGAAAGAAAAAGAAAAAAAAAAAAAGAAAAGAGTTATTTGCTCCTGTGTGTCGGAGAAAATTGAATGCATTAGAAAATCCAAAAATCATTTTGCTTAAGTGGTTTGCCAGTATAATGCTGATGTAATTTTCTTTAATTCAATCAGAATGTCACTCCCTTGTTCTTGCTACCCTCAGTGATAGAGCAATTCTGCAGATGATGGGTCAGAACAGTTGCATTTTAGAGTGTTTGAGCTAATCAGTTCATTAATGGTAATTTTTCTCCCCTTTCCTTTCCTCCAGAAAGATAAATATTTTTCACTCCCTTTCCTGGACTCTTCTATTTTTCTTTCCTCATCTGTGTTCTAAAGGGTGCCATTTCCTTGCCAGATCACCATCCTGCAATTTCATTTCTGAAAGCTTTTTMATTATCATAAAGCTGGTCATGTCAGATACTCTCAGCATTTCCCTTATTACGTACAATTAATAAGTAGCTGGAAAATACAGACTGTTACCACAGGTGGCTTTGCTTTTTGCTTTGCTTTTTTTTCCCCTTTCAAGCAGTACAGTGTGCCATGTTTAACTTCTTAAAAACACGAACACGTTTACATAGATTTCCCAGAGGTATTATATCAGAAGTTACTGCCTAATTTGGAAATATTATAAAATCTTTTAATATACTCACTCAAGGGGATTGCATCTGAATTTTAATGTCTGCTTTTGCTTCCTGAGTGAGTTTCCAGGTGCTTTGCTGATAATGTAAAGCGCAGGAAGGATTGACAGCTACAATTAGGAGGCTGGAGGAAGGGATCGCTTTAGTCCTTTTTGTCTTTCCGAATGGATAGGCTGGATTCACCATATAATCTGGAATAGCTGCAGCTGGAGTCAGGATATCTTTGCCCGTTTGATSCAAACAGAGTGCAGAGCCAGGACGTATAACAGCGTATGTGCTGGCTGAATGCATATGGGTAGTAGCTGGCTGTGATGGGAAAACCTTGTCTTCACATATATGGATGGCAAGCTGAKATCCCAGGCTTCCTGAGTGGAAATAAGCCCTATCAGCTTGGAAATCATGCAACAGTTTTGTAAAGTTTGTTGTAAAAGGAAGCACCTGTGCTTAAACTTTCAGATATTTAAATCCAGATGCATTTTCTAATTCACATTTCTAATTCTAAATGAACCTTTTTTTTAAAAAAAAAACAACATAATTCCTCCTTTTTTATTTTCTCCAACTGGCTGCATGTCACAGCTGTATTTGCTTCTGCCCTGAATTTGCTTCTGTGATTGCCAGGGCTGTCAYGCCCCTGTGACTCACAGCTAATTGTACAAAAAGTGTTGCTGAACAGCTTGTAACCCTGGGACACAGGGATGCACAGAGAAGGAWGCTGGGGAAGAAAAGCAGCAGCACCAGTCTAAGAAAACAGAGGGGCAAAAATGCAGAAAACACCATCTCATGGCCTTTACAAGTAAACAAACACTGTCAAACATTCACTGTAACTCCATTTATACTGCATTTTTTTTTCCCCTTTCGAATTAATTCTGCTGCCACGAGAGGGAGCAGGGCATGGAAGAGTTTGTGCTTTGCATGGTGACTGTTCCCCTTGATAAGGGAGAGCTCTGGAGGGCTGAACTGGAGGGGTCTTCCTGTTAAAAAAGTGTTTAAACTCCTCAGGTGGACAGGAATATGCATGTACAGAGCAAGAAATGTAAAGGTGCCTCTGAATGAGAGGCCCTGTGCATGCCTTTAGGCTATTCAAGTTCGACAGCTCCTGAGTAGGTTTAGCTCTACCAGTTTCCTATGAGATTCTTACCCTCTATACTSAGCTTTATCCACCACCTATGTAGCCTGGAGCCATAAATTTAATTTTTATTTAATTTCACTGGAAACAGTTAACCTAACCTAAATTGCTAACATTTCAATTTCTTTTTTTTCTATTTAAGAAGCATAGAGATGACACACAGGTATTACCRAGTGACTGATTGGCAGTGAAGTGCGCATATGGAAACAAGCTACCTGAAATAATTGCAGCAGAAAACCCATRAAAACAATTTTAATTGGCATATGTTTTCTGTGGGTTTTTTTTTTTTTTTGAAGGTTGTATTGCTCACAAATTCATTTCCCTTGTGGCATTGAAATGGTAATTAGAGAGGGTTTTAAGATAACAAATGCAGTCGGCACAAAATGCAGGTCAGTAGCAATTCCAATAACTTCTGCATTTGCTTTCAGAAAGCCAGTTAGGCCTTGATTCAAGAAAGCAAGTGAGCATGAGCTCAGCATATACCTTTTTTTTTTTTTTTAATATCCTGAATTTTGGTCAGAAAGTGATATAACTGTAATTAATAGCAGTTAAGCCACATAGATATTTTTGCATTTTACATGAATATAAATAGCAGGTTATAAAGAGAAGTACAATTTATTTAAATTAATGAGTAACAGTGGTTTGTTTTTTTTTTTTTATAAACCACTTATTAATTTTCTACTGCAAGTTGTGTTGGTCAAGGTAATTTCATTTAGTGTAACTATAATCAAAACTCTTGGAATTCACAGTTCTCCCCTCTCTTCCCCTGTCTTCTCCAAGGTGCCTTGAAGAACACACAACTTGCTGAACCTGAACTCACTAGCCTAAATTTTCCTTTTGGTTGGGCACAAAGGCAAAAAAGCACCATTTGTTTTGCTTCCTAGAGGCATAACTTCCAGAATTGTTATTCCAGCCTACTTGGCACTGAATCCTGCTTATCCTCGGGTGAATTTGATGACATTCCACTAGAGTAAGTGGTGTTCTCTAGGAGACATTTCATTTGAGCTCCCATCCAGACTGGGTTTCTAACATTTGAAGAGTGATGTCTAATCTTTATTAATGATGACTTGCTGTCTAGAAATCATAAGAGGATGATTTCATACGTAAAAGACAGCAGGTGTAGTGAATGAGCAGAGATTGACAAGCAAAGAAATAATACTGCTTTTCCTTTATTTCTTTTAATGGGCTTTGAGTCAGATAGTGAATGTTTTCAAATGGAGGTGATATTATTCATTTATGAAGAATTGTCAGTGTTAAGCTATCAGCCTTTCTAAGATATTAAATTCTAACACTCCACAGCRCATATGTTCTGTCCATTAGCCAGCACCCTGCCAGACCTTAGCTATAATTTTCACTTTATAAATTTCTCTAATCATGTGCAGGCATAAGGAGAGCTCATTGGAGGCAGTGAGGGAGGCCCCAGTTATTCATTCAGAAGTCAGTACAAAAACAGACCCCAAATACCTAAATTATCACTAGACATTTATTCAGTGCTATGTGTCTTGATATCAATGTGGAGGGTGACAGGCTTTGCAATTCCCTAATTCTTATGCAAATAAAATTAGCAACACTAAAGGAAGGTCTGGRAGTGCCAGGGCTTGGTCTGAAAGAAGCAGCTCTATTCTAGGAAATACCCTTTTTAGGGGAAAAGTCAGTCTTGATAATCATCCTAAAGAAGAGGGTAGATCTGTAAGGAATAGATTTCTGTATGTGGGAGACAGCACAGCAAAAAGTGAAGTATGGGCAAATAAAGTAGGGATTAACCAGTCTGCTGAACCAGAGACACAGAAATAAGAAACAGTAAGAGACAAGGAACTAATAATGAAGAGAGAGAATGGGGAGCATCAGCTTCTTCCAGAAAAAAATATACTTACAGAGAAGGATATGAAAGACTGTTAATCTTTCTCTCTATCTTTCATATATGTATCTAAATGTATGTATATTTATACTTTGATCTGGAACAAAGAAGGGTTTCCTGGTTATTAGGATGGTCCAGCTGGGAACTGGAGGAGACTGAGATGCTGTAAAACACAGGGTGTTATTGCTCCTTATTTTATGTGAACTCATGGGATTTAGGTTTTCTGTTATTGTGGGATATTTAAGTGAAAGTATGTGAACAGAGAAAAGAGAAGCTGGGCTTTCAGTGGACATTCTCTATTTGTGAATTAGCTCAAAGCTGACTTAGGTTCACCAGTTTGAGGAGATGACTATTCTTTAGGAAGCAGTAGGCTTCAAGCACACCTGAAAACTCAAAAAAGCAAAACAAAATGAAAAAAAAATGAGGCCCTCTGTGAATTAAATATTTTGCTTAACCTCCCTTCCTCTTCGCATTGCACCTGTGAGCAGCAAGTCATACTGGCCCACAGTGAGCACTTTACACCAGAGGCAAGAGAAACATCGCTTGGCAGAAAGCTGGATTAGCAACAAACAAAAGAAGAGTTAACTTTAATGACTTCAGATTGTTGGTCAACTATAATGACTTCAAGCTRACTTTAATGATCTTTTCAATATGCTAGTTTGAAATCTCATAAGTTCCTTCCGTGACTATGTCACCTCAGTGGAATGGAAGTATCTGTAAATGCACGTAACCAGTGAGCTGAGGTTTATGGAAGGGCCAGCTGAGGCAGGATAGGATTGTAGAGGGGGAAATTGGGTTGTAAGGATGTTTGGGAAGGCTGAGAGTCCACACAATGGAGAGTCAGTGGTTTGTGGGCTACATCTGAAATTGGATTGGTGCAGGTCGTGTGGCTTTATAGGGAAGCAGTTGCCTTAAGGAGAYTAAGAGTCCCTGTGCTTTTGATTAGGAGGAGGTGAACATGGTATGTGAGTAGGACTGARGAGAGGGGGCAGCACAAGATGCTCCCTGACCATAGATATATGGCTAAGAAAAAAAAAAACACATAAGGCACGGGACAAAAGAGTCCGTTTTTAATATATGGGKTTTTTTGACATGTTTTATGACTCTTCTTTTCTGAAGAATGAGGATTCCCATAGATTTAAGGCTGTCTTCTTTTCATGGTAGTGCAATAGAAAGCAGTTATTGTACTCTTGAGGGAGATATCACTATAATATATTGCCTTAATCATTGTRAGACTCCTGGGCAAAGCCTACTGGAGTATGACCATTTTGCTTAGCAAAGACTTTAAAGGATGGAAATTTATTTTCATCTTGCCTGAAACTGTGTTGGAAGATTTGGTTTTGGATTGGAATCCGTGGGGTTTGTTTATTTTATTTTATTTTTTTTTCTTCTGAAGCCTGTTTGGTTCATGGATATGTGGATTGCAATTTGAGGTTATGTCAGCCCCTGAAAATCCACTTTGTTCAGATTCATCCCTTATAAGTTTATATACAAAAGAGTATGAAAAGGCTGTGAGGCTTGGGAAAGTGTCCTTTGTATCTCTTCCCCTGAAAATTTCATCAAAGCTAATAGAACCCTATGAAACCTGTTAGTTTTGACAGACCAGTAAGTTTTCCTTGGGAATCTTCTGGGCAGTTCAGTTCTGAGCTAGTGAAGCAGGAAAAAAAAAAGCCATTTTATTTCTGAAAAAATGTAATTATTGTTATACATTTCAAGGTATTGTTTTCTGAAAGTGACATAATTCTGCTGTGGAAGGCTATTTGAACTGTGGTGATCTGAAGTACTGCCCAGTRTAATGGAAACTAAGGTGCTCACGGTGTAATGAAGGGGATTGAGTTATTGTTTCCTAGGAGACAGGAAAGAGTTTCAATATCTGCAGAAATGTTAAATATACGCAGGCACAGAGGCTTAGAGCCCCATGATGGTGTGTGATTACTGCTAGATGTATCAAAGAACAGCATACAGATTTTCTGGGAAAACACAAAGTTTGTCTCATTCCAGAGCTTGATTGTCAGAATTTTTCCCAATGATAGAGCATAGGATACACTGGAATAAAGCCTGGGTAAAGAAAAATATTTCCATTCTATCTTAAAATAACAAGAAAAATGGATTTAAGGCAGTGTCTGGGTATTTCAGCTCTGTATGCATGCCCGTACTTGCCTTCTTTTTTTATTTCTCAGTGGGCTGACATGCTGCAGAGCAGAAAGACAGCCTTTCCTCCAAAGCCAGCCCTGTGGCCTTGATACAGAGAGAAAAACAGGGGGCAAAACAGCAGAAGAAGGTGGCATAGAAGAGCAGAAAGCCTTGAGGAGTCATGCCAGTGCCCTGCTGCTGTTAGGGGAGGAGAGAGTTGGAGGCAGAGATTTCCTGGTGGAGCTTCTCTATAGAAGCTTCCCGACCTGAGTCCCCTATCAAGGGCAGCGGCAGCGGCTGCCAGGTTGGTCCTCRCGGGCACTAGGATGAGAGCAGTTTGCTGCTGAGCCTTGGTTCTTGCTCTGTCCGCAGCAGCTGCCAGCTGTGACCGTGCCTCGAGCTAGGCTTTGATCCGCACCAGGAGTGTGCTTTCTGTATTTAGCTATATAATAAATAAGCTGGCATTCTCAGGTAGAAATCTGTGAAGAATGCTCCTAGCAATATCACCAGTGACATCTTGCAAAAAAAATTTCTGTTCTTGCAGACCATTCTCATACTGGGGCTAACTTTGAAGTTTTCCACTTCCATCTCAGACTTGAAGAACGAGTGTGCCAGATATGYATTTCCCTTTCCTCAAACATATCACTTCATATAATTCATACTTCATATAATCACACTTCATACAATTTGGTGCCTGTTGCATCTCATTCTTTCACTTGGCACTGCTGAGAAGAGTCGGGCTCCRTTTTCTTTACTCTCTCCCGTCAGGTATTTATACATGTCCRTAAGATCCGAGTGCTGAGCCTGTGGACTAAGCAGTCCCAGCTCTCTTAGTCCCTTCTCTGACAGTTGCTCCAACCTCAGTCATCTTCATGGCATTGGCTGAATTCCCTCCATACTGACCATGTCCTTCCTGTGCTGGGGAGCCCATAACTACATGTGGTCCAGATGTGGCTTGATCAAGGCTGAGCAGAAATTTTGGACCATTTCTCCAGCCTGTCAAGATCTGTCTGAAGAGCAGGGCAACTATCTAATGTACCAAACACTCCCCCCAGTTTTGTGTCAACTGCTCACACGGAAGAACATCAGGAGGTGATGGTCCAAGGACCAGACAATCCTTGGCAGCCTTTCCATAGTGCCCCAGACCCAAGGYCCTAGCAAGCAGCAAACCTCTCCTGACAGCAGGTTGGCTCAGCAGAAGGGGCCTCCATCCTCTGTAGACCCTCTCTGCTGTCACAAGCCATTTCCTCCTGGTGCTGCTGTGCAGCTAAGGCTCAGTGGGCTCAGATGCTTTGTACATGCCACTGCAATGTCACTGTCACTACTTTTGCAAAAAAAATGTGATTTAAAATCTGCCAGCTTGTCTATGTATCCATTAAGGTTTCATTGAAATCAAACTCTGATTTTTATAAAAACCAGCAAAATTTACGAGTCCAGAGACAAGGTTTAACCATCCTACCTTTTATTGCTGGAGTCCTTAAGATATAGAGCTCCYACTTTTCAAGGCATGAAGAAGAGATTTTTGATTTTAAGGGACACTACAATTAGAAATAATCAAAATAGATAGAGCTATTGCTGAGGTCATTTAAACAGCAGATTTTGTGGTTTTTTTCCCCATTTTCCCCTCTTCCCACCTCTTTTTTTCATTGAAGACTAATTACATGAGGCAGACACACACATCTATTTGTGTGATGCTTTTCAGAGAAAAAAAGGCGACCTCTTTGAAAACAGATGCACCTGGAGGTAGGGATTGACCCTAGTTGTGCCATTGCCCAGTCCTGTGGAGATGCCTGGGGCTGCTCCCAGCTGCCTCTTTCCATCCTGGGCTGGCAGGACAGACCCCAGCAGCAAGACCTTGCCCTGCCACTACAGGGACACCATGGGATTCACCAGCCCCCATGGCAACCTACTGCCATGTGGATCAATACCCTGCAGGAAGTGAAAACACCTGATAAATAAGGATCAGCACTGTGCATGGGAGGGTTGCGAATCACCTGATTTGTCTTGGATAATTGTTTTATAATTGAAAAAAAAAGGAAGAAATTGTTAAATGGAGGCTTGGTGTTCCAGCTGCATTAGTGCACTGTGATAGCTTGTCATTTCATGCTCCCAGCTGCTGCAAATGCAACATCATTGCACCAAGATTAACCCCATGTGAAGTGGGTTCCTTTGCCCTGTGTGTGAAGGGCTGAGATGGGCTGTGGCTCGGGCAGTGGCTCAGGAACCTGCTAAAGCTCAATTATAAAACCGATCTCTAAGCACTGAGAAAAACCAAGGCCMCATTTACTTAAATGAATTTGTCTTGAGACAGGCAAATCACTGCCTAGGAGGAATTAGAAAYCTAATTTAAACCTCGGTATATCTCACCATTTACTCTAATGTTCTTATGAGCAATTCTTGGTCTCATTAGCACAATATTTAATAGGAGAAGCTGTTAATATCTCCAAYTACAAAAAGGATTTAAAAATCCTATTGAAAACAATAAAAATAAAAATTTAATCCTTTTCGGTGCTTTATACCAGCCTGTCTGCCGAGACTGCACTGAGCTGGTCTCAGGGGTACTGTCATGTTGAGTGCTGAATGGCACTGAACTCATTTCCCATTAATGCTCTTTCCAGAATCTTTTGGCTTTTGCTGCTCYTCTTTGCCATCTGCCATGTGCTTGCTGGGATGAACAGGATTAACGGTGCTGAGAATGATGGAGCTTAAGAACTACGAAGAGCTGGAGCTGCTGTAAACCCCATCCCAGAGAGGGAGGAAAACACAAATCCTGCGATTTCAGGTGGATTTGGGATTAGCAGGTTTCATCTKCACCTTGGCTCAGCGCCGTCTCGGTGCGTAGCTCCTGAGCAGACCCTGGCTCCTGCGTGAAGAGGTTTCCCTGACCTTGACCACSTTCCCATGAAGGCAATTCTAGGTGCTTTTCTGTTCTTTAAATGCAAGATTTTCTCCCTAAGCTCGTGTTTATCCTTCCTTTCTTTGTCCTTGTGATACAACGTTCTGAGATTCTTTAGAGTTCGTTGATCTAACCTTTCCATTAAGCCAGGCCTTTTTTGACATATCTGTTTAGTTTTTACAGAATTTAACATAAACTGAYGTTCAGGTTCAAATAGGTCTAAATATTCTGGTTCACCATATTAAATCTTTCATTATTTTAAAATGATTTTAAATGAGAGCTTTCATTTAAAATGAGAGCTTTCAACAGATATAGCCATCTCATAAAAATCAGTGATATAATACTCCCATTAATAAACATTTTTGAACATATWCAAGGAATCTTCTACTGTCTGCAACCTCATGTTTGCCTTAGCAGCACCATTGCCACTCAGATCACTTCAAAATAAACAGAGRGTCCAGTTTATAATGTCCTGGCTGGATGTTGTGTTGGAGCAGGGCCACGGATTACATGGAGAGTTACAGTACACTTGGTGAACAGTAATGGGGGTGAATGTATGTTCATTTAGGCCAGTGGATTGAATTATCTGATAACAAATCCTTTCCAGGTGAGAGCAGCCAAAGCTTGTAAGAGGAAACACCTGGAWAAGAACAAGTGTTCAGCTGTTGCAGGGCTTCTCTAATGGCCATTTTTGTGTTAAAGCAGGTAGTATAGCAGAACTGTTGGGTTAGGTAAGAAGGAAGACACTGGGAAGATTGTTCAGGATTGCTCCATTTGGAATTTTGTATGTCTGACATGGAGCTACTAATTTTAAGTCCTGTCCTGGCAGACTCAGCATCTGCAAATCAGTCCCAAGTCAGAAAGGGATTTTTCAATCAATCAGCATTATCTAGGATCAATGCATCAATGTATTGTCATGCAACTCACTGTTCTCCTTCCTAGCAGCAGCACAAGTTTCTCAGGTGGCTGAGTGTCTGCCCATGGACATGGTTGTTTTACATGTCACTTCTATTCTCTTCACCTTGAGCCGTGAGGAATTTGGTCCAGTTATATGCAAGTAAGATTCTGACTTGTTTGCCACGTGTCATTTTCTTCCGCTCTTCACAGACCTGATATGTTTTGCTTTTTCACACATGAAGGAAGAGCATTTTGAAGAGGGAAGTACAGACTGGCTCCAGAAGAATGCAATGAAAACTGACCTACTTCTCCCTGCTCTGCCTTAAAGCTTAGGAGTCTCTACATTGCCATGTATACCAACATGGGGACTGAGCTGAGCTGCAAACAGCCCCCTCAGAAAAGAGAAGTTCCCAAAAGAGACAGTGTTTGTATAGCCATTACAAACTAGTGGTGTTCTTTTCATATATTTCTATGACTATATTAATATATTATAATTGAATAATTCATGCATTTATTACTTGCAGCTTTCTTTACAATGAATTGAATGCTGCCTCCAGTGAGCTGTAAGGTCTTCGTGGCTTTAGAAAGACTTAGAGAGTGCTGTGGCATGGGGATGAGCCTATTTCTTAGAAATGACAGTACTTGACACAAGCCAACATCTTAAATTATGGATCCAAGGATTCAAGAATTAAAGTTCCTTACAAAGCTGTCATGTTAGCCTGTCTCTTCCTCCAACAGAATGTGTCAAGAAGAGCTGACCAGACATTTAATGACAAACTTTTAAAAATATTGGATAAAACATTAGCAAATGTTTCATTAAAACATCTGCATTCGACATTCAAATCCAAGACAAGCTTCATACAAAATTTGACAGCATGAAAGATAATAAGATAAAATAAGACAGCATGAAAGATAATAAGATATTTGGTTATTATAAGATACTTGATCTCCTTTCCATCCATTCCTCTCCACGTCACACGCACACACTGCTTCCCCTTGAGCATTTTATTAGGAAGCAGAGTGTACATGTTTAAGTAAATTAGTGTTTTAAGACAAATTGCATAAGATCAACCATATACAGGTAAGATGCCAAAATCATTAATAACCTCAAATACCGCTTTCTTCTGCATTTTTCCCCAGTAAGACCAGAGTGCAGAGAAGACTAACAGTGCTGCTGAGAATCATGCTCACCTAAAAGCCTGTGCATGCCCAGTGCCTTCAGACAGGTCCCCTACTATGGGACCAATATCTCCCAAAGAAGATGGAGRAAAATCCAGCACTTCGCACACCTAAGAGATATGTAAAAATGCCCCATGTTACTGTGGCTTTTACTGGAGATGTTGGTGTAGGTGAATTCTACTTTGCTTGTTCTCAGACTCCTACCCTCCACTGAACATCCACCCCCTGTGGCTCCTCCTGCACTTGCATGACCTGACACCAAGAGTCTGTCTCTTTCCCACAAGTCAACAACATTTGCCCATATTCCATCATGAGACTAAATGCACTGAGCTTCACTTCGAATCTTCAAAACTAAATGCCTCAAGTCTTCATCTGCMATACTGGGCAGTGCTGCTGATTTTTTTCTACTTTAGAAAGCTCTCCTGCCTTGGTGCAGTTTCTGGCTGTATGTGTATGCAAGGCCCAGGGACATGGAACTACCAAGTACTGCTGTGATACAAATAAAGGGAGACTGTCATAGATCTACCAAATTAGGAAGGCAACACTCAAATCAGCACTGCTCAATTAGCATACAGGTGTCAAAGTGAATCTCTGTGATTATCTACTGGGTACCTACTGAGTTATCATGATGTGCTGAAACAGAAATGACAGTAAGGCTTTGCTGTGACAAAAACAGTACTGCAGGGTTAATTTTGGTTCTGTGTAAAAAGATGCTGATAATTAGATGTTCACAGTGGCAACTATTAAAATCATCATCTTGAAAGCTGAAGGACRGCATCATGTCTCCTTTGCATGCGGAAATATGGCCTTATAGYTTGGCTCTTTTATTTATAAAAGACACACAGACAGGTGCAATTGTCTTAACGTTGAACTATCTTCATCCTTCAAAGTGGTCATGATGAAATATTTCCAAGCAATATGAATGTTTTGTGGGTTTTTTTTTCCCAATTAGCAGTTTCTCAGTCAAACAAATTGATATTCTCCATTGTCTCTAATATCCCCCTTTATTTTGTAAAGATGATGAAAATGATGATGAGTGAAGTATAGTCTCTGCTGTGAAGTCTTCTCTCTTCTCTGTACTTTAGGAGTATGTTTTAAAGACCTCCTGCTGTTGCTAATGTAGTGTGGTGTGTCCTTTAATGAGACCTRCAGAAGATTAATGGCTTCCTGAGAAGCTCTGGTTTCAAGCCACACAAATCCTCATATATCTGCCCTTCAGTCAGGAATACTTCAGGGTCTGTCTCAGTTGCTAGATCTATTATTCAGCTGCCATCATCTTCTTTTGAAATGATTTCAGCCCCACAGCTTAGAACTCAGGAGGGAGTTGAATTCCCTGCCTTGTCACAGGCCTTCAAAATATACTTACATTTTTTTCTGTGCCTCCCTCTCTTCAAAATGGGAAGTTCTTTGGTGCTTTCTACAATGCTTGTGAGAAAAATGTTTTAAATATTTTGAGGTGATATGGAATATTTAAGCGAAGGGTATGAGTTTAAGGATGAATGAAGGAGAATTCACCTCCACCAGCATTTTCAGTAAGAGTGACCATGAATGGGGGTATTTTCAGAGGGATGTAGCACAACAGGGAACTCTACAGTGCGTGAGAAACTGGCTAAAGTCTGTCAAAGATTTTCCATGTTCTACCCAGAATAACAATTTCTCATGATATTAAAGCTGAACTAGGTGGTCCAAATACCTGTATTTAACTGAAAGGAAGAGAAAATACTTCTGGACTATATCAAAATTCATATCCACAGTGACTTTAAAGTTTTGATATCATATTAAAAGCAACTCTAGAGTGGGGGTAATTATATTTGCAATATAATTAGGATGTTATTCAGTAAAGTTTTCTCCACCTTCCAGGGAAAAAAACCTCACATCATATCAGATATTGTCAAATGAAAATTCCGCTCCACCTCCTGCTAATTTGCACTTATTAGAAATGATTTTTTTTTTCAGGTAAATTGAGGGCAGTGTCAGTAGGGGGAATCATCAAATTATTTGGAAGACAAGAGCACAGTCCTGCCAAAGGTCAGGTCAGGTGCCTCAAATTCAATATTTTAAAAAGTGCACCATTCATTTGCTCATCAGTATTGAAGTAAGTCACAAGTGCCACAGCCCTGGATGATTATGAGAGAGAGAATGACTTTAAAAAAATACCTAATTGAGGAGAACAAATCCTATTAAAGATAATGGTATTTTATGTCCTGAGTCACTCAGCCTCAGTGCCTGAAATGATTTTGATGTCTAATCTCTCTGAAATTAAAGAGAAGTGGTACCTACATATCTTTGAGGGTCTTTTGTTGTCTTTGTGAAATTCTGCTCATTATTATTAGTATTGGTATTACTTTGTAGTAGCCTGGACTATAATCTCAGTCTTGACCTCTTCAGTCTGAACAGCAAATTYGCCAGTCTCGCAAGGTAAAAATATAATGGCCATTCTTATTTATTTTACTAAGTAAAAATAGTAGGAAATTATTTAAAATTGTACTTTAGAAGAAAAAGAAAAAGAAAAAGCTCATCAATATCTTTTTTTTGTCCATCTATTCCCACTGAAGAAATAATCCTTCTCCCAACAAAAAAAATCTTGTGGCACATCAGCTTTTAGTATGTTTTTATGTCTTGTTATGATGAATATGATTTAGTTATTCTAATAGATCTCCTTTATATTAAAAAATAAAAGAAAATAAAAGAAAATCTKTGGGGAGCTGGATTCATCAAACATCATCGGGAGCCTCTATGAGCTCCCATGAGGGAATGGAGATTTGTGTGTCCAGATTGTTCCTTATTCCTCCTAAAAAAGATTAATATTTAGGAGCAAAAATATAAATGCTAACTGTTTCTGGAGACATTGAGCCACAACTAGGCAAAATCCAACTGCCATCAATAGACTCCTACTGGTTTTGAGATGTTTTGGCCAGGCCCTTTAAAAAAGAAAAAGAAAGCATTTCTAGTATTCTGTTCTAGCCTGTGCAGAAGCTGCTTAGAGCAACAAAGATGGAGTAAAGGATGATATTTGATTTTTCTCTATAATGAAGGATGTCAGACCAGATTATTACTCTTGTCTCTTCCAGCTCTGACACCTCAGAGATGACAGACTTACCCTGCCAAACAGTGAGGTGGGYGCCCTTCTTCTCTCTTGCTCAGTGGGTGCATTCAATTACTGATACAGTTCCGACTGCTGTGGTTGTTGTAAGGAGGGATAACTGCAAAGAATAAGGGTATAGGTGATGCTTGTCCTGCAGGGTCTGAGGGTTTTGGAAGATAATTTMATCCCACCATGCCTTTTCTCGTGGTCCATCTTGCTCCAAATGCAGCTGCTAGGGCAGAGAGCACGACAGAAGATGGTTTAATTCTGACGAGTTTTGCTGGAGAATAGGTGAGGAGGAGGAGACGTGATATATACTAGGTATTCAGTCCATTTTTAACCTGCTAAATGGACATGAATGCATGACTTGATGGTATGCCTGACCTAAGCAATGCAACAGGTCAGGGCATAGGTTGGAGCACTGTCTCACAGCTATCCTGCCTGCTTAATTATTAGCAAATCTGGCAGATTTTGGCCCATGGCAATTTCCATTCTCTCACATAATCTCTGGACTAGTTTGGAGGATAGAAAATTTCAGGCACTGCTTGCACTAGAGCAAACTTGGAATTGTTTTTTTGGTAGAAAGAGCAGTTGTTTCTTTGGGTGCTGCTCCTGCAACATCACTTGAGCTGAGGACCACAGAAAAATCACTGTTATTTTTAGTCTAATGGCATAGACATAACCTAAGAAATTAAGCAGTAATGTCATTCCAGAAGTCAGCAGATAGTCAGCTGTATCTTTGTAACATCTCCAGCTTTCTAGATTGATTGATCTCTGCATTTTATGTTCTCTTTGCTAACAAGATCTACAACAAAATGAACTTAGCTAACTYACTATTGCGGTAAGCACTGGTRGATGCCATGTGCTCTGATACAATTGACACCAGTGTTTTGTTCCATATTACCTCTGATTTGGGAAACAATCCCATCTTTTATGCATGTCAGCTGGCAACACCAGCCCTCACATGTGCTTCCTGGAGCTCTCCCAGCTCACTCGGCAGGGACCTGGGAAGTAGCTGCCTGCTCCAGCCAGGTGAAGCTGCCAGACGGTGATGCTAAAGGGCCGCTCTCCATCTGGACTAATTTAAAGCTGAAAAAAAAAAATAGTGTGAAATTTCATAAAAACTAAGGTAAAGCAAAAGGATCCTGTGGTTTATTCCAAATTATAGTTGCATGTGGATGAGCTGCAAAGTTCTGCTTTAAAACAAGATGGGATTACTCATTAGTAGTTATCATTGATGTAGCAGCAAAGAAGCTCAGAGTAGTCAAAATTTAACTTCCTCAGGCCAAATTGATTTAGAAGACAGTGTTCCTGCTCTTCTGAAAGAAGACCACCCAAAAGAAAGGAATGTATTTCAGCCTGAAAAACAGGCCTGAAAAAGGCACGACTTTTGCGTAGTCACATTCCAGGAAGAGTTCTCTGTCTTGAGGCTGCAAAAAGGACAATTCAGACAGAAATTGTAATTACAGAATTGTAAGATGTCCTTCTTTTGCTTAGCATAATAAGATTTTTGTGCAACATATCTGGTTAATTTTGGTGTTTACATATTTGAGTTCTGAAGTTAAGCCTAAATGGTTATTGCCTGATCTCTTGGCATTTTGGTGAAGTCTAATAATGAATTGTTAAGTCATGGACTTAGTTCACCCTCTCATGCAGGGATTGGGAGAGCCAAGTAAAACAGTTGATTTAAAATAATGATAATAATAATAATTCAGCTACCCAGTGGAATTTATTTTAGACCTTAAATATATTCGCAGAACTGATATTTTTACAGGCTGTAAAATTCTCTTTACTTAYGGCTATAGATGTTAATGTAGATACAGATATTGTCCAAGCTACAAAATGCCAAATATATTGTATAAGAGGTAATGCTTCTTTTCAGAGCTATTGGATTTGAGGTGGGGATGGGCTGATGTCCCAGAGGAAAGATGCATATTCTTTAATATCACAGGCTTTAAATGTCTCCAACTTGCTGCATCAGAACCAGCAGCGTCTCATGTCTGCAGAGATTTGCAAGGAACTAGTCTTCAATTTGATCAAAAGCCTGTTGAAATCAATGAARATACACCGGTTCACACTTGGGTTATGACATAAGCTTAAGGAAAGTTTAAGAGGATAAGACTCTTCACAGAGGTTATGAAATCTCAAGTGGAGTCAGTGTAACTACTAAGATTAGACTGACATCTGTTAGGATGGTAAAAAAGAGAGTAACATGAGTTCTAACTCAACGTGCAGGATGGAACAGTTGAYACAGCAATGGCTCCTACTGACTGAAATGAGTATATAATTATACATTTTATTGTGAGTGCTGGGTCATGTACTGAATATGTTTTTAATTTATTTTTTTCTGCACTGTATAATTTTGGCAAATTTTGCATTTTTTTAAGATTTTCTTTTGCATATTTCTTTTGCATTTCTTTCCCCCTGCCCCGTGTTTCTATTTATAGTTTGCTTTTAATTTATAAGGCAATAGAACAACTTCTGCTGTGACTGGTGGAGTCACTGACCCATATTTCAACTGCTCAGGAACCACAGCAGAAAAACAGCATATTAGGAACCTAGAGAGAAATCTAATCTGTAAACCTAAATGTGCCACATGGTGGGGTTTTTTGGGTTTTTTTTTTTGTAAAAAAAAGCATGAATGCAGAGTAGGAAACATATTTTGTCCCACTGAAATGGACATTTTCGTGGCTGGGAACAGCAGCTGCAGTTACACTAGCTGAAATGAAAAATTACAAAGGTTGTCMATGCTCATGTTTCAGATAATAACCCTATCACCAGCTGGGGTCACTTAGAAATGTTCCCCCATGGTGCATTCTTGTCCAATTGGATGCATAATGGGGTTTTCTATGTCCCCTTGAAGTGTTCAATGTTGGCGAGTGTTGGGATTATGAGGATGTGTGGGATGGACCATTGCTCTGTTCTGAAATGGCCAGTCCTGTATTCTTGTGTTTAAAGAAGTGAAATGGTGGGTAATGTTCAATGAGACAACAGGAAAGAATCCATGCCCTTGGGAATTACTAGTTCAGGGTCACACTTCCTCACTTACCCTCTCCTCACWTCCAGCCTGCCTGAAGTTCTCAGTGATTGGTTTTGTGCAAAGCAGAGTTACAGGAGTGCTGAATTACAGCTAATGGCTAAACCTTCACTGTCCCTTACCGCTCGCTGTAGGAAAGGGATGGTCAGTGGGCTGAAACATCTATGTCAGAGGATGCCATGGTAGCACATACCCGGCCGTCCTGTCAGCTGAAAGCTGTTGAAATGATTCTGGACGATCCTCAGGAGCAAAATATGAGATTTGTGACGCTGGCCAAGGGTGGATACCCACCCCTGATGTTAACAGAACTTTCCTTGAGTCAAGGAGTCAAGGAGCATGTTTGGTTGTTAAGCTATAATATCCATGCATTATTTCTATACCTAATCTGGAGACATGCTGGACATCCCTCCAGAGAAACAAGACATTTATCATCTTTGGAATTGAGGTAGTTACTAGTGGCACTTTTTATTGGYCYTATCCTTTGTGAATATATCCAACTYCTCCATTGGAACGGGAGAACAAAAGCTAATACTTGTGTGGGAGAATTACCTCTCCACTTAAAAGGGTCTGGTGAAACATTATTTTGAAAGAGTAAGAAGGATTTTCTTTTGTTTAGTGAGTAAGAAACACAGAGCTGAACAAATGTGTAGGTCTTTTACATGGGCTGCAGTAATGAGACTATCAATCTGAAATGAAGTCCAGTTCTGTTTCTTGTGCAATACTCATTCCTGATTTCCTTCTTTTGTACATTGAGATGCTAGATGTATATTTATTCATTCAGCAATGCCTTATTTCAGCTTCTCCATTGCATGCCCTTCTTTTATAACAAGGAGACTGTATAATATAATTCTGATCCTACCTAATCAGAATATTTTTTTTTCTCCTATGATCCACTTGTATCTTGAGGGGAAAACTCACTTCACTTATGTAATGTCCCCACTATGCAGAAAGATTGCAATGATCTGAACAAAAGGAATTTGCAGTTCGAACTGGATGAGCTTGAGGGTGAGAGAAAGGTCATTTTACTGATTTTTCATTAGAGTACAGAATTACCTCAACAGTGAAAACTTGTTTGTTGAATTYGTTCTGAAAACCATCAGCAGCTTTGTTTAGTCCTTCTCTGAAGTATTCATTTTGCTATCTGATACCATGGCCTGAAATGTGTGCATCAGGTGGGAAGCAGGAATATTTCCCCTTTGCCTCAGTTTCTACCCCTCTGATTTCTGCTTCCTCGTTTGTAAAAGACCTTGTAAAGTCTGCCTTACTGCCTATACTTGGTCCKTGTGAGGTGAAATAAAAGAATATGGATCAGAATGGGACTAAATCATGGTCTTATGATCCAGTGGCCACATCTGGAGACTTGCTGAGTTGCAGGTGGCAGGAGCACTTCTTTCACCTAAAACTATGTGCTCTGATCTTACCCCTAGTAATGAACTTGTCAATGTAATGGAAAGGCATGCAAATCCTCCATAAATATACGTGAACTTCGGTACAGATATGGCTGGGGGGGGAAGTCTGCGTTATTTATTTATTTTCCTTTGTCAGAACTGCTGAATGTGACTTASAAGATGAACAGATGCACCGGTACATTTTTTTAATAGGTGAATAAAAAGCCTAGGATGCAAGTGGGACATCTTAGGCAGTTTCATGTCAGCTAGCATTAGTCCATTCAATTCAGCTTGTCTGGCCAGAAGAGTTAGTGGATTGATGGTACAAGTTTTACGGCTGGAAAAATAACATCTGAAATACCAGAARTTCCTTCCTAATTAATTTCTTAATATTTGAAACAGTGACAGACACCGTGCTTGCTGAGCAAGCCTGGAGATAGCTAAAGGCAGGTCATTAAGGATGTTTTTTTCTGTGAACTAAAGATTATCATGGTTTCAGGGGGTTTCAGCAGTACCATGAACCCACATTTCAGCTGTGATGAGCAAAGTAGACCCTATGTATATGGTTTTATAGGCTCTTCTTCTACACATTTAGTTTTTGTAGGATCAAGTAATTACATTCTAAACTGCCCCATCAAAATAGTTCAGGTTTTTGTGACASTTGTCTTCTGTTGCCTCATTTCACCAATTCCTTCAAAAAATGTTTCCCCTGTGCTCCAGGCTGAAGAGATCTATCAGGAGAAATAGCCAAATGGCAATGTTCTCTCTAAGAGACAAGCTATTGGAGGGTAATATTTTATTTACCATCAGTAAATTAAACTACACCTGCAGATTCTATTTATTTTGCCTGTTAAATTGCATGGATTTTATGTGATTCCTCACTGAAGGGTTTTATAAGTAAATATTAGCAATAACTGTTAKAGCCCCCAAAGGAGAGTGACTCATTTTATCTATTTGTAGAAGTGTCTACATCCTACAAGGCAATTTTCAAATAACTAGAAAAGGCCGATCTGTCTAGTAGCACTYGTAATTTGTGGCTAACACAGTAAAGATCTAAACAAGTGTCGTAAAAGGAGCAGAAGAAGGCTTTTTTGTGTGTGAATAAGTATACTCAAGATACAGGTTGGCTTTAAAGARGGAACCAAATGAAACTAACAGACTCTTACAGAAAAATCCAGGAAAGCTGTGCTATAAACGTGCGGGTGTCTATAAGGGCAAAGAGAAGTGAAAAATTGGCCTAAAAATTTGCGAACAGAGTTGAAAGAGAGWTGTTGTTGAAACAGAGTTAAAGAATTAATGGTCTGAATCTGAAGAAAGAGGAAATTTTCAGTTTATATCTGCAGTAAAGCAGGTCCTGGTAGAAAGAGCTTTCAAATGGGATCTTGCAGTCCTCTACTTTGACACATTACAGCAAAGCACTATTCAGAAATAACAGCTTCAAACTTAGAAGATATCTACAGATGCATGACCATAGAAACTTGGTCATCTAAGAAACCAAAGAAATTGCCRTAGAAATCATCAAAATGTTGCTTGGAAGAGATCTCTGGAGGTCACCTGGTCCAGCCTCCCGTATGAAGCAGGACGAGCATCAGCACTAAATCCATCGGCCACAGTTTTGCCTGGTTTAGTTCAGAAAATTGCCAAGAGTGAAGATTCCACATCCTAGGAAAACCATTCAGTGCTGSTAAGCTGTCTGCTAAGAAAAAACTCTCTGAGAGTCCAAGCTGAACCTCCAAGGCACAGTTAAGTGGCCTTTTCCTGGCTCTTCCCCAACCTTTCCAGGCAAGACACATGCCCAAGACCCCCCAGACACATACTGGAGTTTCTCCAATTCCTCCTTGTCCCTCCTGAGATAAAGGACCMCAAATTGGACACTTTTCTTTTTCAGGTACAGCTTCACTGTCCCCAATTTGATAGTAATATCCTCTAATATGAAGACCACACTACTCACCATGTATACTAGTGTGGAGTTTGTCTTATTCATGATGAGAACATTGTAGCACCAACACTTCATCTAAAATTCTGAATGTGACAGCGTATTTTTTTCCTGCAAATCTTTGTTGCACTTTACCCATACAACCTCACCAAGGTATGGTTTACTGTGCACTTACAAAAGTGATTTGCAGGCTTGCTGCTTGCCTGGTATATGCAATATTTATTTATTATTGTTATGATTTATAGTACTTATATAAGAAAGTACGTTCTTGAGCTGTAGGAGCTCTTGTTGTAAATTAAAAATACAGTCACATAGAAAAACAGGCAAGTTATTGCTCCTCTCACCAAAGGAAAAAGAAACACAAAATTACATGAAATTTTGATGTATGCCTCACTTTATAGTAAAACACAATTAGGATGTCCTCACTGTTGTGTTGCTAACCTGTTCTGCAAATTGCTCTGAATGTTATGAAAGTCAGGTAGTACTGGGCCATGAGAAAAGTACAAATTCCAGCCATAGGGGATGYTTATGCACTTTTTGCATATAGGCAGGTGCTAAATCTTAAATAATCTTGCTGAATACAGCTATGGCTCTGAGGTACAGGGGCAGAAGGTGGTTCCAAAAGCAACTTTGTGTTTATGACTGACATTTCCAGTTCCTGGTATGGAYGCTGGCCTCATCAGTCACCATGTGTTTGGTTGGGTTGTTACTGCTAAAGGTTAACCCCCTTATTTCTTGATGGAAAAGAGTAAACCATAGCTGCTTCAGCCAGAAATTGTGTTACTAGCCCATATTTCTGCAGTCATTTCAGCATATGTGTGCTATTACTTGTATGCAGGAAGCTGGGAACATGCATTGAAAATCATGGGAAAGTACAAAATTAGAAACAGCTGCCATAAGTGTAGAGAAGCTTTTCTTTTTATGCAACACAGGATTAAGCTGTAGGACTGTGTCACGTAGTGCTATGCATAACAGAATTGTCCGCAGGTCTAGAAGTGATTGAACAACTTAATGGAAGAAAAATACCTAAGGGATTTTGTTATAATGGAAGAATTAATTTTATAATGGATGTTTACGAACGCCACTAAAAGGAAGAATGATGGAGGCTGGAGTTGCACCTGGSGGAAATATAATTGGGCTCACACCCTCTATTTAATTTTTGCTTAGACTTTTGCTATTTGTCATTGCTGGAAAGAGGATATTGGAATAGAAACACCRTGCTCTGATCCAGTATTTCTTTTCCTGTATCCCATCTCTGGTGGTGCTTCTGGAGTCTCAGGAGAAGAGGAAGCTTCTCTGGCCTAGCACTCAGAGCAAGTCTGCCAGTGAAGTATTCTCAAGAGGGGTTTCTTCAATCTAGACATCCAAAGCCAAAGGGAAGCCAGACTCCGTAGACTAAACCTTTGTGAAGCTTCCCGCGCACACTGATCACTCAAGAGACTATTAGGATCATCTTGTCTCGCCACATGCCAACACCAGACAGATCGCTTTGTCTTGATTTGTAAATGCTGACTTTTTAAAGTAGTCAGCGACTCAAGATGACAGCTGACTTTTTAAAATCAGCAGCTCAAGAGATCATGTGATGCTTTTCTATGGAACTTTTCAGATTTTTTTTTTAAGAAATCTCAGACTGATATAGAAGTATTCGCAGACATAAATGAGTCAAAATTGAGAGAAATGTTAAACCAAAAGTTTCAGAGTTTTATAAACTCTAGGGCCTGAAACATCATTCTTTCTATTCTGAGAAAAGGAAAAATGTAAATTCCTCTATGCCAAGCTGTTTGTTAATCCTTAGCTGTTTTGCATATAGGGCTCTCAAAACAAGTTCTAAAGACTTCTTTGAGGAAAGATTCCCCTCTTCCTTTTTTTTTTTTTTTTTTTCCTCAAGAATAGTAATATTTATTTCCTCAAAATTATAAGATGAAATACCTGAGGGAGAGATTAATTTTAGAAGATGAAAGTTTTAAAAGGATCGTGGTGACCCCAACCTAAAGTCCTTATGAATTCTTAATGATTGCATTTCGCAAACTATAGCCTCAGTGGAATAAATACATTCTCTAAAGCTCAGAAAACAAGTTCAAGTAACATCTTGCTTGAAATGCCCTATGAAAATGTGTCAGGTACAAAGAGAAGCACTGCTCAGCACTCATGAGACTGTTTTTGGTGCATCCTATCAGAAAATAGAGAAGGGAGGCTACAGAATCAGAAAGGGTTCAGAAAAAATGGAAAAATCTTGAAAACTTGCCACACACTGAAGAATATTACTTTTAATTTTTCTTCTTCCCCCCTTTTTYTTTCCCCCCTTCACTTCAATTTATATATCATTTATCTAAGAGAAAATAAAAAGGTCTTCAGATCACAGTTAGCAGTGGCTCTGTCAAGAAAATGGATATTTGATCTAGCAGCCTTAACAGGATGAGTTGTAATATCTACCTTTCTTTGGAAACAAAAATTGGACAGATACATAGTAGAAGTAAGGGGCTGAAGATGAGTGGAGAAGATAACTAGGGAAACAATTTCCCTTGAAACATGATGAATTGTTTAAAAGGAAGATAGAATGACCTTCTAGAAAATATATATTGTCTTTTCAGGAGAGGCAGACTAGAGAACAGAGCTGCTAGGATGACCAGCCTTGCTGGTGGTATCTCTTGAGACCTCCTGAGGGTTCACAAACCTTTAGTTCTGCATGTTGTGTAGTGGCTGTAAGCCAAGACTAACCTGAAGTGACACATTAATGTGACTGCTGGGCACAAGCAACACTCTGTGAAGGCTCGACGGAAAGTGGAAGCCAAAAACAAGTCCAGAAAAGTGATGGTTTTAATTATCACTCAAAGCACAACGATAGGAAGCTCATGATGTGAAGTACTGGCTGGCTGTGAATGATAGGACTCAGTAAGAAGGCAAGGCTGGCCCTTGTGCATACTTCACTGTGTGCCACTGTCTGCTTGAGAGTATTCGTGGTACAATGCTGGGGGTGAGAAGGTACAASAAGTGTGTGATATACAATAGTACCAGCGGTTAGGGGATCCCTAATAAATGTTACCCATTACTTCTCCTCTTCCAAACGTCACTATTGAGGGACATCAGTAGCAATGGTCAGAGGGGTAAAGGTTTGTGACCACCTTATGATGACCTTARCAKTCAACCTGGATTTCTTTGAGAGCAYAGGACTTGCAGAGCAGTGCAAMTAAAAGTCATRGGATTGAGAMGAAATWTCTGGAAGAGGGCTGGGSATKGWCAGAGAGTTKWTTGTGTTATTCAGAAAGGCCAGACCAACATTCATAGTGCTCCCTATGACTTTTAGGTCTCTTGATTAATGAGGCAACTAAGATTTTCTCCTTTAGTTGCCCCAGAACTTGCRCTTCATGGAAAAAGGGGAACTAGATGAAATCTGTCCAGGAGAGAAATTAAGTCAAAATATTAATGATAATAAAATACTAATTATACYTGGAGCAGCATTTTAATGATGATAATTCAGATTATATTAATGTACTRTACTCTTTAAACATGGTAACTACCTGTTCAAATTGCAGCAGGTCAGTGCAATGAGTGGATGGCTCTCTTTTTTTTTTTATATGCTGGAATTATTCACTGTCTTGACTGAAGTCTATTTTCCTTTTTCAATCAGCAGTTTACATTTTAAATTCCTTCATTAGGTAGTAAAAAATCTTTAATTAAAAATGTAATTTATTCTTAATGGCTGCAAGGTCTCTAAACCGACAAAAAGATTTACTTTAACCCATTTATTACAATCTCAGTGATGCTTTATCTCCCAAGGACAATAAAGCCAATATGATTGTTGTCACTTTTGTTTACACATGCAAAGAGCTCATGGCTGTGTGTCTTTTATTACCTAAATACTGATAAGAAGATCTGCTTGATGCCTGCATGCACTAATGTTACCACAGATACTGGTTTGATAAGCACACTTTCAGATCTAATAAGAAATGGTAAGTTAGGGGTTAATACATTTAAGGGGCTTCTTTTTGTGCATTTTTGGTTTTCAAGAAGCTGTTTGAAAGAGGTTGARGATAAAGGGAGGACAACAGGCTGTGTTTTTGCTTCACAGACCTGTCTTTTCCCAGGTTGGAAAGGAAGAATCACTGTGAAAGATGGGCTGCAAGGGTGCTAACGTTAGCTGGAGTTTTATACAGTGTGCTCTTCCCTTGTTCCCTGTATCCAGGGTTGATGTTCTTGGAACAGAGTGAATAATACACAATTCTTGCATGGCAGCGTAGGGAGATGGGGAAGAGAATGCAGAACATGCAACTTCTAACCATACTTTATCTATGGGCATGATCTGCCTATGGARGAGGTTTTATTAGCTCAGCAGGACATTACAGTGAACCATCTACTTMTCCTACCTTATAGTGTTTTGTGAGATGTAACATGTAGATATTTTGTGTATTCTGCTGAGTTAAGTTTTATTTCTCACCATGTAATTTCTGTATTCAGATTATGAATTTCTATATTAGTTTCTTGTGATCTGTAGGAAGGTAATAAATAGAAGAGCCCCACAAATACCTTTGTTAAGGGGTGGATGAGGCTGCCCACTCCAGTGGGACCCAGGAATCCCTCCTTTAGATTTTCTTATCTAAATAATTTCATATTACAAGTCCAGCTTGAGTCCAGAATGACCCTGTTTGCAGTTTCCCAATGGCCCATTCGTTAGTGACTGGAAAATTTTAGTCCTTGTCATTGCTTCTGTTACGCCTTGTCTGTCAGATGTGCATCTGTATTTTCTTCGTGATTTTCCCATTTTCTTATTATCCTTTTAGCAYTGAAAAGCTCCCTGATCAAACAACCTTAATGAAGGAGGTGCTCTCACATTCCACCCACAACCTTTGGCTAGTTCAGTGACCCACACAAGGTAATATATAAGCTGAGATTACCTTGGAGCTGTCTGAAATTTGGATAGGTGTATGTATATGTATTGTGTAGTATATCTGCAGTGCATCTGGCACAGTCGGTGTGCATTGAACCCGCTGCTCACGAGCAATAAAATTGATCAAGACATAAAGAGTGSATTAACAGCCACTTGGAAAACCTTGGAAAAGTTTCAAGGTAAATAAGGTGAACATATATCAGAAAATTCATAGTTTTGGTGTAGGCATGCATGTTTCATATATGCTTGCTGCACTCCCTTCAAGATGAGCTGCAGTGTGACTTTCAAAGGCACCGCTGTTCTTCTCCAGCTCTGGTGTAGAAATCATCCCACGGATTCACTCTTTCTTGGTGTGTCTCTTGTCCTTCCATCACAGCAGGATCACAAGTTTGTCATSATAGGTGATTTCCTCAGGAAGCAGACTCCTAACTGTAAGGCAAAGCTCCGTGTCCAGCACTCCTTTTTAAGCTTTTTGTAATGACAGTACCTGTGTGGAAAGAATACTGATCCCCAGTTTCAACWGACTGAAACACAACGTCATTCATGTGAACTCCAAGCAGAATTAAAATGACTGTAGACAGGACAGAGCAGCAAAAATTAATCTGTTTATTTGACTGTGTTTACGGCTGGGTCAGTCKAGAAGCAAAAGATATGCTATGGAGGGGGATAAGAAAACAGCTTGTGCAAGATTACAATATATGACAACATTCTTTGGGGAATTAAGACCCAGAATACCTGAGTCTTAGTCCCTACTAAGGGGAGGGGGGAAAAAAAAAAGGGCTTTCTAGCCATTGAATATGTCTGTATTCTGAAAAAAAGCTAGACACACAACCAGCATTTCTTGAAGAAAAAAGAAAGGAAAAAAAAAAGTCTGAATATCTCATACTTGCTCTTTAAGTAGACAAGAACCCATTCCTTAGTGCGAGGCACAGCCCAGCTAGAATTCATCTCTGAGTATGGGAGAATTGATCATTTACTGTGGCGGCTGTTGTTTTTAAATCACTCTTTTTAAGGGTGATTTATCTACTTTCATGCTCAGAGAAAGGATTCCAGTGACATTCATAGAAGTTCAATATTGATAGAAAATTGGTGTGTATGTAGATCRCATCACAAGTGAATACTTAGGAAATAGAATTTCATGATGAATATAAAAAATCAGAGATTAGTTCTAAARCTGCTCATCTGAATTGGAAAGCAAAATGTTGTAAATAACCATTACAACTGTCATGCTTTTAGCAAAGCATCCAAAATTATCTGTTTCACAAATTGGGCCTTGTCAGCATTTAGGAGAAAGAGAGATAGGGAAAGAGAAAGTACAATAGCAATTTCCAGGGCATTTTCCTTCACTGATAGAGGGTTGAAAAATATGGCTGAAATTATGACTAAGAGTAGTGATAATTTGTGGTGCAATAGAATCAGCTTCATGATCTGGAGAGTTTTGAAGATCTGGGTTTTGGATTGCCTGTCTGGACTGTCCTGGTTCAAATATTTCAGCAAGATCTGATCTTGTGCTTGAGTTGTTTAACAAAAGGCCATTTCTCTGCCATAACACTTGATGGTGCAGTGTATAAAACTGAGCATTCTTTATTTTTTTCAGGACAAAAAGCTGAGAAAACTCCAAATCTAYCACTTCATATATGAATATAGAGAGCTGATACAAAGAATAGCATTTRCTGGAAAATAAGGATATACCTCATGATTTGTAAAAGTGGAGGACCTGTAAATAATAATAATARATTATAATAAATAAATAATAAAGTTACTGTTGGGGACTGCAAATAACTCCTGAGCACTTTTGCTTAACATTGYTCCTATCCAAGGAGGTCTCTTTACAGGTGTGTATATGTTCCCGTAGCAATGGGAGGCATTAGTGTTTCCTTTGTGGTGCTCCCTTGCACCTTGCATACCTCAGCATCTGTTGCTGCACAGGGGTGTCTCTGGCCTAGAGGGTCCCTGTGGAAGTATGGAAATGAATGGAGACTGGATCCTCTGTCTCAGCTTGCTCTTATCCTAGGTGTCCTCCAAGAAGCTTGAGACCTTAATTCAGCACTAGTGTTTTATGACAGACAGCACCTGTAGTTCTTACCCCACCTTTTCTGCTTTCACATATTTCAAAAGTTCAGGAGTTTGGATGCTTTTTCAGCATATGCACATGCTGCCTGTTTTGTATGACAACGTTACCAAAGACGCCACGATGTGTTTTACTGAAGACGTTCAAAACTTTTTTTTTTATTCCCCCGGACTAATTAATTGTGTAGTTTCTTATCAAGAGTAGATCAAATTACAGTGTGACATCAAGTTGCTATGGAAAGCACCCTGAAAAATAGCAACAGCAACAACAAAAATGCTGCTTCAGAGGTAAAATTTCCAATTTTTCATCTTATGATGGCTATGTGTGTCTTTATAGCTTTGAACACTGCAAAACATACTTAAAAGCTACTGATTGAAAAACACAAGGCATACAGGCATACTCAGTTCAAAGAGTCAGTTGTCAGTAAGGTCTATAAAGATAAAACATTCACTATTTACCATTGTCATTTGAARAAGGATATACTAATTTCTCCTTTGCCAAAATAATTTTTTTATATAGTTTCTTAAAATGATATCTGAAGCAGGTAACATTACTTCATGTATTTAATCTAATACTAGTGGCAGTAAAAAATGGGAGGGAAAAAATATTTTATTGCAATAATCCCCAAAGATTTTCTATGCACATCGGATAATAAATTTTAATAAATAAATGGTAAGAAAAACAGCTGACCACTTTCTTGTCTGTCAATGTTCATCTCATAGGGCACTTTCTGGAATATTATATTAGATGAACTGCAACTRTGTCTGCAGTATCTTTATTGATGAAATACATTTTGAACTGCTCCTCTGACCAACAGAAGTGGTCATGGAGGAAAACAGAAATCAGATACTGGATGTTATGTCTGGTTTTTTTGGAACTCAAATTGAGAGAAACATTAAAATAGCACGAGGGAGATTTCCACTGGCATTTCCAGTTTGTTTAAGAACAAAATTCAAAGAGATAACCTGTTGGCTAATGGAAATGGATGTAACTCTTTCTGCCTTTGGCTCATCAGGGATTTGTGCCAACGGAGATACTGGACCAAAGACTCCAGTGGAGTACAGTTTACGAAAAAAATACTGGAAATAAAGGTTCTCCCAAAACATTATGGACATTTACCACACAATTCCTTAAGATTATGTCAGCCTACATTACTTCAGTGCAGCAATTTACACRGATCATTTGGATTGGACATGACGACTACCTATTTCTGTGTATCAACAAGGGCAAAAAAGCTAATTATATTTAGGGATGCATCTGTGCTTGTCTACCCCTGCCCACTTAAATTATGTTGAGGGCCTTTGCTTTTCTGAGTGCACAGTACCATCAATGCCTATTACTGGGAYGAGGAGACAAGAAAGGAGCCCTGTAGCAGAATGACAGCCCGTAAAAGCACGAGCCTTCGTTCTCCRCTGACCTGAACATGGCTTCACCGAGATAAATGATAGATACGTTTTGACTCATTGTTCATCACATACAAATGAAATATCCCTTCTAACTTTTGCTGTCTGCAGACTCGGTGTTTAGACTGTGTGATTTGTTCTGTGCTAGTTAAATGGGAGACTTGATTGATTTATCCCAAAGATTGATTTATCCCATCCTAGAAATGATGTCCAAGAGAGGTGAGATGTATCACATCCTGAATGATCCTACCCCTCTACTAGCTACAGAGGAAACCCAATACAATAGTTAAAACCAGATGCCTAACTCTTAGGCACACTCATATTTAGTGAGGAAAATTCTGCCTCTGGTGGGATATGGAAACTCAGACAAGTAGAATGAATGGAGTCGTTTGGAAATAGTGGAAAACTTGTTGTCTCCAGATCTCCCCTTGGCATATAGGTGGAGGCTYTAGGATGCTCCAGGCAAAGAGGACGCACGTTCAAAGCAGCTAGAGGGCACTTGGGGAGATAATGCTGCCTGGCTCCTCCTGATTCCTGTGCTTGAACACATACCTCCATACAGGAAAATACACTGTGCTGCGTGCTGGGCTGAGCACGGGGCAGTAGCATCCCAGCGACCTCGTTTAAAAGCCGTGGGAGCGTCTCCGCTCAGCACTGCGCTCCACAGAGAGGGCATACGCTGCGGCACTCCGTGCATTAATGTTCTTCAAGGAAACAGGATCATCAGGCTTCCCTGCAGAGGAGCAATCAAGCATKCAGCAGTCCAGGTGGGACCAAAAGGGAGGATGTGTAATGTCTGCAGCTATTTCGCTGGTTGAATCTCGTAGTACACCTCTTATCTATCCCACAGGAGGTAAAATAGCAATGTGTTGCTGGGGTGTGTGAATAAAAAATATATTCCAGAGCTGGAATTGGGTTTTAAGTTATCCAAAAATATACTCAGATTTGCAATGTGCTGGAGCTTAAATCCTGGGTCACTTGCTACTTATATTAAAATTAGTGGCACTGAGTCTTTCCACAGGGTAAGGAGATCTCCAGTGAGAAGCAAGTGTCCCACTGATTCAGACCTCATAACTCCAGGTGGACTTTTGTCCTGCGAAAATTAGGTTTTTGCTGCTTTTCTCTATCACATCTTTGTGTTTTTCTGTTTTTTTCTCCCGACATTGATCTCCTAACCTCATGCCCTATCCTGGACTTTCCTCTTTCAGGTTCCATCTTCCTTCCCTTTGAGGGTACTGTGCACAGTAAAGGGCCAGCAACGCTTGTGTGGTAAGAGGTGAACCAATATTTATTACCCAGTGAAAGATAAATTAGCAAAAGATGACAGATTCACAAGAGTGTTGCTGATGAATTCTGAACAGTTATTGAGGGCTTCATAATTAATGTTTTTGTGTCTCCACCTGCAGCTTGATAGTAATGCACCTGGTCCCAACACCAGAAAGATGTTGATTCTTAATAGAGGTTGTTGAGCTGTTTGTAGGCACATGAGCTTTTCACACAGATGCTCCTATGGCTGGGTGATTATTACAGCAGAAATACCTGCTTCATCATTAATATATTAAATAAGCCAAGATGTTTGCAAACCTTGCTCAATAGTGGAAATGAAGCTGGAACATGCTGCAGTYTCTCTCGTCCAGAAGACAGGCATGTAATAATGTTATTACCATGTAATAATATAGCTTAGTAATAATATAGCTGAGTCTGGTGTCAAAAGCCTGGCAGGAATAAATTGGGAGATTACATTCTAGCTCCCATTGTTACTGGTAGAAACTAAATAAAGGAAGGGTGGGGAGTATTTGGGGTATGATTTTAATAGTTTAATAGTTTAATAGTTTTAATAGTTTAGTAGTAATATACCATATAAATGATACATGTGGGAAATGTGTGAGATCAGAATAAAGGCAGTCCACAACATATAGCCCTGTGCGATCATAGTATGTTTCATATTCCTGTGTGATATTGCAGAGCGAGCAGTAGAGACAGGGAATAAGGATTGGGATAGCCATAGGGAATCAAAAGTTGAGGAAAAGAATGTGAATTGGAGTTAAATGGTTGAAGGGATAAAGGTGGTAGGTGTGGGTGAGGAGGTCTAGTTTCTCAGGGTTGGTTGAAGCATTAAATAAACACACAGAGTGGTTGTGTCTGAGTCATTGAGGAGTTATGCTGGAGACATCTAACATTTTTATTTTCTAAGCTCACATTTCCTTCTCTTCTTCTAATAAATGATGAGCGATGACTTATGGCAGCTACCAGTCCCTTGTGTTAGCATTGTGTTATGTTCACATGAGAATGAGAAAATTGCTACCAGCTAAACCACGAATTCATTCAGTCCTTGATARCAATCACCATCATTTGATCCATGATTCTAGGTCAGAATTGATGCTGCATTTCCAGAAGGCATAGCCATTGATCACCAGAGGACATTTTTTGTAAACAAACCTCACTAGATTAAGTCAATAATCACTTTGCCTTTTCACACACTAATGTTGTTGTTGTTTTTCTTAGAGCTAAAACTGATTTGAAAAAGTTCTTCTTTAGCAAAGGAAAATATTCTTTTTTTTTTTTTTTTCCATCCCCACCATGTTTCCAAAACAAGCTCACCATGGCTGCAATGTTGAACTCATTTCTTGTCATTGTTCACTTTTGCAAAGAAATTATGTCAGACCTTAGCAAGACAAGCCCTCGGATTACACATTACACTCTACCCCAGATTTCTCCTACTTATATTTGCCTAATTAAGACAGCTATATACCTAAACTCTGCTTCATACCATACAGGCAATAGGGAGAGGCAAGTGTCATCAGGGTATGATTTGCACCACCTCAAATCAAAGTCTTTCTCTGACCTTGCTGACTGCAGAGAACATGAGCAGTAAAGCTCTACTGTGGAAAGAGGGGTCTCTAGGCCAACAGTTACCAAAGAGACCTTATTTTTAAAGAATGGCTTTCTGAAATAAAGGTAGCATCAATACTTTGTGCTGTCAACAAAATTGCCTGTTAACTGGAAAGTGAAGCACCCACACAGCATTCAATACAGCTGACTTCATGCAGAAGACAGGGCGTGAGACAGAGGATGTGGCTGATTCCCAAGATTCTTATTTTCAAGCCTATTTCTCTTTGACTTCAAAGTGTGGCTCTTCTATATGCAGGATGCACTTTTCTTTTTCCCCTACAGTTTTCATATTTCACAGATGACTAGCTGCCTTTATAAACTGAAAGGAAATTTACTACTTTTTAATTAAAAAAGGCTTCAGTTATATTTTAAAAGAAGGCTGGTTACATTTTGTCTGGACACCAAGTAATACAGAAAGTATAAGTTATGGCAGCCTCTGGGGCTTCTGGTGTGCCCAGATGAACTACTACCACCATGTGTCAAGCATGTTATATTTCTGTGTTGATATATCACAGATTTAAGTTTCAGTCCCCAGGTCACACTGCATACACAATACACAAATAGACCCTTCATACGGCTGTACTTACAGCAGCATGAGCTATATACCCGATGGTCAGGCTGCAATCAGTTCCTGGAGCTAAAGCACAAGCTCAGCAGGTGCTAGAGTTGGGCAGGAAAATTAAAACTTGATTTCTGTGAACCCTCAGGAGCAGTAGTCTGGACCAGAGGGTTGTCCAGGCCAGAGGAACTCTACATGCCCTATTATCACTGTGTTTACATCAAAACCAGACAGATGAACTGTAAAGGAAGTGTTGTTTAGCAATATGGTTGGACTTGATGATCTTGAAGCTCTTTTCCAACCATAATGATTTTTTGAATAGATGTAAATCTGATGCTGAGTTTGTTGCATGGTGATTGTCCCAGGCATGCTGGTTATTGTAATATTTAGGAGGTCAGGAGGTGTGTTCATCCATCCTAAATGTTTCGTAGTGTTTTCAGCACAGCCATCATTGGATTGAATACTCATTCAAGACTGTTTTTGATAAGGATTCACATGGGAAAGCCTAGTTTCCCAACCAAAAGACTTCCTTCAGGTTGTTGGCCAGCAAAAAAAAAATAATTCCTTGTGAATTAGTGTCATAGACTTGCAAAGTCTATGACAGAAAGAATATATAGCAAAAGAAAATATGAGAAAACATTGTGTGACAAATGAAGAAAACTTTTTCCTCTTAATCATCCAAATAATTAAACAAATGTTTATAAATAACTCATATCTTTAAAGATATCCCAAATAAGTAGGCATCCAATAAAATGAACCCATTTAATCATGAACATTGTCATAAAGAAATGTTTTGACTAGTTAAATCAATGCAAAATTGACAAGGCAGCTTTGTGCGGTGACCTTCTGGCTTACTAGGTCTAACTTCTGAGAAAATAAGGTGGTTCTCATGCCACTTATCCTTCTACTACATTGGTTTTACACTTGTATGAGAAATATAGTTACTTCTTGTTAAAGCTGTTGTACTAAAATAGAAGCATGGCCTGTGTGCTGCAAGCTGGTGCTATGTGCATGTTCTCTCCTCTGGAAATCTTATAAGAAGCTCTATTTAGATTGTGGATTTCCAGAGCAGAGAACATGCACATAGCTGTATTTAAGCTGAAGGAAAGTAGATCATATGAGCAACTGCAGGATGTGACTGGGAAGATATGAAAGAATTAAAAACAATGTGAAATTAATGTAAATCAAGGATTCCAGTTCAGTGATAGAAACGTAGAATATCTGCTGTTTTTAAAGGCCAAAACTGTGAAAAATTCAGGCAGATTGAAGACAGCTTCTGGGAACATATACACTGTCATACCCTTAGAGAATCATGAAAATAGCTGATTATAAAGGGGGAAACTGTTGGGGAGAAGGAACACTTTTGTCAAGATGTCTGTTTTAACTCGGGGGAAGCTTGTCTTTGTTAGCAATGTGAACACAAAGCTAAAGTGAACTTTAAAGATTAGAGATAGCTGTAAGGTTAAATTAAAAAAGAAAAAGAAAAAAAAAGGTAAACTGAAGTTTCAAATGGCGGTTTCAGTAGCTGCCAGTTAGCACATTTTCAGCTATGTTCTAACCTAGGCACATGCTGAAGATCCAAAATACAAAATGTGGTCAATGTGCAACAGAGCTGTGGATGCTGGATTACGATCCAGAGACTGAGTTGTGGATCATTACTTCCTTAGCTGTTCAATGGTGTGAACAGAAGACCCAAAGTGGGTTTGCTCTATAAAAATAATCCTATAGTCATAGACAAGGGCTGCCTATAGTTGGAAGGGCATAGATATTACCCAGGGTAATGGTGTTGCCCCAGACAAGAACTTGCCTACCCTTTCTAAGAGCTTTCCTCAGTTTTGAGGTCTGTGTGGCAAGCATCTTTTCAAGCCGTGGTACCCACAGTGGTGGGCACCAGTAAACAGCCAGGACTTAGCTCTGATCTGCACAGTATGAATTGCATCCTCTTGTCACTGCCAAATCTGGGGGCCACTCGACATACACTGGCCTTTAAAAGCCTTTTTAAAGACTTAAAGACCTTTAGCAAGAACTTTAGCCTATTTCTGATTCCTGAACATATATGTTTATCCACTAATTGTATCTCATCATCTATGTTAAGGAAGGGTTTGAAGCAGAATAATGAAGTTATTCGTCTATATCCTTCTATTGTTGATTCCAGGAAGATCATTGAAAGCCGGAGTGGACAGCTGAGCTAGTTTCTCAGAAGAAGGTAGTGTTTATTATGAGTGTCCAATATGAACATCCTCTTTGGAAAGTGTTATTACTCGTCTTTCATTTCTAAAAGTGAATCCTTTTGAAAATCTGTCCTCATTGTAAATATCAAAAAGTTATATCCATTAACAAATGTTTTCTTTGTAGGAAGGAAGAGGAAAGGCAGAAGGGAGTTTGCTATGTGCATTCACAGGGACAAATTTCACCCTGAGCAGCAACTAAGGACAGCTTTGCTAAGTTTAATTGTTATTGCCATATTTCTGATTCTTAATAGAGTGATATTCCTGGGAGAAATAGAAAACTAATTGGCTATATTTGATCGCTGTACTATCAATCATTCATCCACCCATCCATCCATCCATTTAATGAGAGCCRCTGAAGTTTCCCTCGGAAGTAATAAACAAAAATACATCCTGCAATTAGTTCAGGCATTGCAAGATGTCCACTTAATTTTGCTGGATATACTAAATCAATTCTATGCTTCATTCACTGCATTGCAAGGAGCTGGCTGGCAAGAAACTCGCCTCTTATTAACACTCAATGCAAATCAAGATAATGCTTTTATGAACTGTCCTCTGCTCTTCAAGCTGAAAGTCAATGGGCTAGTGTAGTACCTGGTTTATTTTAAAATTAAATAGCAATATAGTACCTTCCTTTTGTCGCATGTGATCAAAACCCAGTAACAGTTCTGACTTTCATCATTCTTTACTATATTTTATCTGGTATAAAGAAAAAAATTCCTTCCTGGGTGTTCCAGTTGGAACTCACTCTCTCTAAGCTGTCACCAAGAAAAAAAAGAACTATTTCTGAGATAAAAAATACATTCATGTGGTTAGCAGCTTTATTTTTTCTTGGTTATGGATGACAGCACTTCATTCAAAATCCATCCTACGTACGGATTTTCCTCAGCTATGTCTTGGCATTCWTTTTAAGTTACATTTTCTGAGTTGATAAAAGTGGAAAATTCTGGAGGGTGTTTGTTTGTTTCTTTTTAAATGGTGCTCAGAGTTCCATAGTTTTCGCTTTGAAGGACAACTGGGTTCATGATGTGTCACCCCTTTTTAGGTTCAGACCTTTCAGGATAGTAGTGAAGAGCGGAGACAACGCAAGCAAACTAGAGAGGGATAAACAACTTCAGCAATGAGACATCTGAATGTCTCTACAGCTAATGAGAAAAAAAAAACAAAAGAAATAAAAAAAAGAAAAAAGAAACTACTTTYCTTTGACCCATAATACTTAAATTGCACGTGTTACCCAAGGTTTAAGCACTAAAGCCCAGGCTCATTCTGGTCGTCAGATAGACTTAAKTTCAGAATTCATTTCACCTTATCTCAGCCATGTAAAACTTAGGCAGGTTAGTACAGCTTAATCACCAAGACTACTTGTGTACAACACAAGACAACACAAGGCAACTTATCTTTAACACTTAATTAAATATTGGAGAAACTATTTTCTGGAGGTGCTTCTGCAGAAACCATAGTTGTATTGGGATACTTTCTTGTATATACATACATACATACATACATATATATGTATATATAAAATATATCTGATATATATATGTATCTGTGCGGGCTTTGGATTCTAATCTTAAAGAGACATCCATTATCTCAAGTGACTCCACACACTGTCCCTAATCCTATGTGCATAGTGACTTCCTAATGAGACAGAACTACCTCCATCTGCTCAAACAAAAGTGTCAGATCTGTTGAATAGCTCATCAGTTAAAGTCCTGACTTCTTTACCACTTCACAGGTGCTTGTGCTCCACATGCTTCTCCAAGAGGAGATTTCAACATCTCTTGAGAGCAGAAATAAAAAGAGCTCAGTCCATAAATGAACAAGAATTTTTACACGCGATATCAGGCCACTCAGCTTCGAAGCATCTAACCCTGGGAATCCAGAGCCCTGTCTCAAGTGCTAAAGCTCCTTGTTGTCTGCTTTAGGATGAGCTGGACACCTCTCTAGTCTCCACTAGCTCTATTGACTGGATCYTCACTGGTGAGGTGAGAGCTTGAGTGCCTCACTCCCACTTCATCAGCCTAGTGCTCAGTCCTGCCCCAGATGACCACTCACATACTCCAAAACAGAAGAAAATACAAGAAGTCAAACCAATRAAGAGAGAGTAGCTGTGGGGGGAACTGGGGAAAAAAATAAAAAGAGCCAAATCCTCAGTGTCTATTTCAATGAGAAGTGAGTAAGCTGAAAAGCAGGGTCTTTTACACAGCAGTGCAAGAAAAACAGTGAAATCCATCAAATTAAGAAAGAACAGATGAAAAAAA